>VZTX01011065.1:0-118296 GCA_013400915.1 Pardalotus punctatus
AGCGGAAACCCGGAGCAGCGGCACCTCCCGCATCCCCGGCCCCTCCGCGGACAGCGGGGCTGCGCCCTCCCTCGCCGGCTGCGTGACCTTGCGGGGAGGCGGCGGCGGCGCCTCCTGGCCGGGACGGAGCCTGGGGTCGGCGGCACTCTCGGCGCAGGGGGGCAGCCTCCGCCCACCGCTCCTGAACGGGCACAAGCGGCAGCGCCTTTGCCCGCCGGTGCTCTCGCCCTGCGTTGTGCGACCGCCGTGTTTGAACCACAGAAGCGGTGTGAATACAACGCGGGCTGGCACGGCCAGGGCCGGGTTCCCCCAGCCGCCTGAGGTGCTATATCGGGCGGTGGGTACGGGAGCGCATCGCGGCCGCCCCTGCGGCGCTCGGCACATGACCGGAGGTACCGCTGCCGCCGAGCGTTCGAGACGGCGGGAGCTCGGCCTTGTGTTCTTGTCATCTCCAAAACCCTTTCTCAAAGCACACGATCAGCTGCTCATTGGAGAAGCCTATGGAATTTAAAAGCGGTTTTTCTTCCCTTGATTTTCCTGTCCTGGCATAGAGCTAGTTCTTATCTGTGAAGAGTTAATAGCGAGATAACATATGACTCAGCCAAATGAGAGGGCCTTTCGTTGCCCTGAAATAGTACTTGGCAGTCGTCAGAGAAGAAGGGCAGATGAAATACTTTGAGCATATTTGAGCACTCTTGGCTTTCAGTACTAAGGCATTTCTGTGTGATATTTCTTCGAGTTTTTTTTTGTTGTCAGCTGCTGTGCAGACAACATTGTAGTTCTGCTCTTTGTTAGATGTTACTGGAACTAGGCTGAGTGGAATAAGGCGTATGATAGTGGTGGGGACGTCCCTTATATAGCCAACATGCCATAGTGAGGTAGAGAAGGATCTTGATCCTGTACTGATCCTAGAACTGGAGGAGCCAAATGCCAAGCCAGCTGTTGTAATGACAGCTGGGATAAATTGCTGTAAGGACGTGAAAACTCTCACTGCTGCTGTCATCCAGGAGATTCTATTGTTAGTTTTACAATGCTAACGTGATTCCCTTTGATGAAACCACTCAGTGTGAGATTTCTTCCTTGTAACTCCTTGTTATTTATCTCTGTGTAATCTAGCTTCCCAGCCTCCAAATCTGATCCTGCAAGAAATTAGTCCTCAGCCATGTGCCAGTTGCTGCACAGCCCTTTGTTAAGCTGTGCTAAAAAAACAAATGTCCCTAGACTGCGATTGGCATTAATAATTACATGATGTCATTCAGGTTATTTGACTACTGCATCCTTCAAAAATGAGGGAGTTTTATTGGTTTGGTTAGAAATCTTTTTTCTTTGGGTGGGAGGAGGAATCTGTTTTTGGAAATTTTTTTCTTGTTTAGTTTGGTTTTTTTTCCTAGTACCTCTCTGTCACTGAATAGAAACTACAGTAGTCTTAAATAAACGATAATAAAAGCTAATGGAGAAAAGAGTGATTTCATGTAGAGAAAGAGAGGGTAACTAAGCCTGGATGTCGGCTTCCTGTCTTTTAATATATTAAAATAGTTACATTTCAGTGTATTTGGAAAGAAATCCTTTCTTTTAGAGGATGATGACTAGTCCTAAAATAACAAGATTAATTACCATTAGTTTTAGATTGAAAAAACAGGTTTCCTTGCTTTACATTCACATGGCTGTAGGAATCTTTCATCTGTAGCCCCAGTCAAACACAGAAACTCTGTATAAATGCTGTGTACGGGATGCTTGTCATTTTAGAAGACAAGTTGTTTGAAGGCAGCATAAGACGTGGCAGTTTAAAATTTAATGCAAAATTAGTAAATTTGCCTTGAAGCCATAAGTGTTCAGATGCAAGAGAGGCAAATTAATCTCAAGTGATAGTAGTCATTCATTGAGATGGAGATCCTGTGCCCCAGTGGACAGGTGCTGGACAGGTTAGCCTGTGTCAAGATGTCCTATGAATACTCACAAATCCTAACCTGTGAGTATCAGATTTCTAGTAGTCTCAACCTTCAAAAGAACTGATTTTTCACTCTAGCTTGTATCTTGTGCTTTCAGGTGTGTGGCCTGTTGCTGCAAAGGCAGCCTTAATTGCTTCTGTCTTTGCTAGGAGTGGTCTCCATGTACTTGTGAAGGCTAGTACTGGAAGCCACCAGGCTGGTTTCTACCATCCATAGTTTTCTCAGTGTTAAAAATCTGTGATGAGTGCTGTTGAGGTATAAGTACTTTAATAACGTTGTGCAGCATTTCTTTTAAGTCATTAGGGGATGTTCAGAAAAAGTTTTTTTGCTACAGGAATTTTGATTTTCAACTAGTTTCTGGGTTTTTTTTCTTTAATTAATGGCAGATCAACTGGAGCGTGTGTTCTTGCGTCTCGGCCATGCAGAAACAGATGAGCAGTTACAGAACATTATTTCCAAATTCCTACCCCCTGTTCTTCTCAAGCTATCCAGCACACAGGAAGGAGTTCGCAAAAAGGTAAGAGTTCAATTTACTGTAGGTATGCTGTCCTGATCAGGGAGAAGGAAATGCCTGTGATGTATCATGATTTTCTATGCTTGGATGTTCCCTGTGGAGCATATTAGTCTTTGAGGAAAAATTACCATGACCCTAATAGAGAATCCGATTATTACACCTGTTTGAGCTTAAACAAAACAGTCAGTGCTTGTATCAACACAGGCTTTTGCAGACCTGTAGAGGCTGCATTTGTGTTCACTTGTGGTCAGCTAGCTCTGAGTTTGCCTGAGACCAAGGCTTGATGCCGTATGGACAGTTGCCTTGGCTTCCAAGGTTGTTTGTGCTTCCACCTGACTTAAGGCACATGTGAAGGAAGCTTGCTTCTGTGCACAAAATACCATGAAGACATACTCATTGATGTCATTCACTTGGCTGATTACTGAAGTAAGAGCAAGAACCAAGTAATTTTGAAGATAAAATATGATTCCTACCTGAAAAAATTCAGTTCCCTGCTACAGAAGACAGCTTTATCACAGAATTGATTCAAGTACCTTAATGTGTACCTGAATGACCAAGACTGTTTGTTTTTTTTCTGTAATCAGGCGCAGGAGCATGGACCAAGCAGTTTTGGAGGTGGAATTTAATATGTAACTGGGAAGTTCAGTTCCCTGCATTAGGTTATAGGTTTGGTGATTGGAGTGGACTGGAACCCTTTGGAGCAGAGCGCAGATGACGTGTTGGGGCTTAGTGGTGGAAAAGAAGGTTTCCGTAAGTCCCTCTGTCTTGCAGAAATAGAGAAATGATCATACTGTCACTGCATTTATAAGTAGTTTTCAGAACCTGCAAGGAACTGTAACATTGATTTTTCACAAAGTTCTACACAAAGCATGGTCCTAAGAGTGATTGCATGAAAGTGGATCGAGAGATGTCAGGCCATTCCATTGTGCCACAGGACGATTACTCCAGCTTAGATGGGGTGTTCTTCTGCATAACTGCTTACTATGTGTGCTCGAAGCTTTGAAAAAAGGCTTTCAACCAGCTGATGAAATTTCTTGGGGCATATTTGTATGGTATTTTTTCTCTAAGCTGGAATGTGTTGTCAGTTACTTTGGAGTGTTGGGAGATTCAGGAAAAGGGGAGGAGTGTCTTTTGAAAATTAAATTTTAGGAGCCTCTTGAAATCAGACGGCATACTTAGGGTATTGTGGTAGTAGTACTGTCAATAGTTATTGTGACTAAAAGCATTTAGTCTTCCTTTTAGGTGTTTAAACTATTGATTTTCATCCCCACCAGGTGATGATAATAGAAGCAATGATAGCACTTCCATGTGCTTCTTGATATTTGTCAAATTCATTGCAGCCATGTAAATTGCCCTGAATTCTGCTCTTGCCATATCAGTGAAGGGCATTTGACTTTTTCAATATTCTGTTTTCATAATAAATTCAAAATGTAGCAAGAAGGCTCTGTATGTGTTGAATTTTATTTTTTTTTTTTAATATTTTTCACGTAGCAAAATAATTTATCAGTGAGAAAGAGGTGAGGGGAAGAGGGTCAGTTTTTTATTCTAATTGATATCTGTGAACATTTACTGCATAGTGTATAACCTGCAAGTAAATCTCTTCGATGTGCGTGTTGCCCGTTTCCATTACTTGCATCAAAACTCAGCGTGTCAATCTTCTTGCTCTTATATGTTGTTAATGTGGTGGGAAAACATGCTAAGAAGACTACTACATTTTCAAATACCCAACATTCCATTGTCAGTTTCACCTGGTGGGTAACTAAGAATGTGCCTGTTGTTCAACACCAGCCTCTAAATCACGTTAAGACAATGTAAGCAAAATGAAAATGCATATTTTTTTTAACATAAACCCTCAGATGATTGGAAAGATGATCTAATAAAGCTAATAAATGAAATAGAATGGAAGGAGAAGGATAAACTATTTATTCACACAGTGACTTGTCTACAAAACTGACATCCCATGTTGTGTTTCTCTTCTGCAGTGATTGTTGTGGCTAAAAACCCCCAAACCCACCACAACAAAACAACAACGCAACAAAACCCAACAGCAACAAAAATGTATGCCAATATAGTTAACCATGGTTTAAAAACGTACATAATTTTAATTGAATTGACAATGTAGCTTTTGATAGTAGAGATACATGAGCAAATAAGAACATTTGTGTGTTGTGCGTATTCTGCTAAGTGTAGATCATTGCAGTTGTTCAAGGAGTTCTTTCACCCAACTTTAGAGGCATAGTTTAGTTCACAAGTACACCAGAGGGATTGGCTATGTTCTAGTTTTACTTTGACTCCTCAGACTAACTTTGTCCTCAAGCTTGTCCTGCTAGAATGAAAAGGGGAAATTAAATTCCATTTTTCTTCCTGTTGCCTTAATGTATTCCTTTGTTTGTTGTGTTGCTGCCCATCATTTTTTGACTATTAGGTCACTATTGCTGCATCATTCGGTAAATTAACTATTGCCCTCATGCATTTTCAGATCTAGGATGTAGTCTAACTATGGGGATAAACTTGTAATGCCTATACCTTTTTAATCCTTTTATGTTGAAGAGGTAATCCCTCTTCAGGCCATGGTTTGACAAATGAGTTAAATTCTACTCTAGGATGCCTTCTATCAAATCAGTTATCGTAGCGCTGTCACACAAAGAACTAATCCAGGGTAAATCACTCTGCTTCTTCAGATGTGCTCCAGGAAGTATTTTTTCACTGACAGCATTTGTGCCAGACTGAATACCCTTGTTACTTTACATGCAGTCAATGTGAGGCCAGCAAAAACATTAGAAGTCTTACTTGAAAGTGCAAATGTTTGCTTAAGTCAGGCCTGAAGAGTACTGCTGATGAGATCCTTGGTGCACTTGTTTGATATTAATGATTAGACAAGCAGGACATGAGTTAAACCCACACACATATCCAAATCCAGCCACATCTTTTTTTACAAGCCATCATTGATAATTTGAACATGTTTCTCAAGTTCTTAATGTCTCGTTGTCTTTCTCAAAGAGAGAAAACCTGCAGACAGTTTTTTTACTCTCTAAAGTAGTATGAATGTGTAACTGTTACAATAAATTTACAGCAGCAAAATTTGTTAACTGTCAGTGTTACTTAGTTTGTCAGTTTATCTCTGGTTTTAATCACATACTAGTGATCAGCTCTGCAGTTTCTCTGGATTATAGCTGGACATGGTTTTGTTTGATACCTAGTCATGGAGTGGATGTGAAGATGGTGTCTTAGAGGCTCAACATACAGCTCAGCATACATATGGTTCTGCAGTTTCCATTACAAACTTCAGTGACAGCAATTTAGCTGCTTTTTGAGCATACTATGACCAAGGCAATGATCTGTCAAAAACACAGGACACTCTGGCTTTTTGACTTGAATTGCTTGAAGTCAACATGAATCTAGGACTGTCTCTGACTAGTTTTACTGGAACTGAACTGACTTCATCTAAAGTCAGTTCCATTTTTTTGCACCACCTTGCTTGAGAATCTGATAAGGTTTGCAAGCAAGATGCAGATGTTCAGTGTGATTTCTCAGAATGGGTACTTGTTCCAGAGTAGACAGTTTAGTTTTTCAAGTTCCTCCATTCAGTTATGATATCCTTCGGGGAGTTTACAAATGGCACTTTGCTGATACTATGCTAAAAAATTACTTAATAGGTTTGTAGAATCATGGGATAATTCATCTTGGAGTGGACCTTAGAAGGTCTCCAGATCAATCTCCTGTCTAAAACCGTCCATCAGAAGTTCATCTCAGTAGGATGGTGAAGGTTTTATTGAGATGGGTCATGAAAAACCTCTGAGGATAAAGACTGTACAATTTCACTACTTGATAGCATTCATTATGAGGGACCACCATGTTGCACCTCTCTTGTTTCAACATACTCTGGCCCCAGTTTAGCTTGCTGTCTGTCAGAGCCCAGGGCCATCCCTCTCGAGCAATGCCTGTTCCCATTGGCATTGCTGCCGGGACTCTGCCTGCCTGGACAGGGTTGCTCATTGCTTCTGCGTGACATTGACAGCACTCCTGTTGGCTTCTCCTCTTGTTTGAAGGATTTCAGTTCTGTAATGTTCTGCTGCAAACAGTTCTCATACACTTACTTGGTAACTTTATTATGGGTGGGGATTTTTTCATTTTTTTGGTCTGTCTTAGGAATTGGAGTTATTCTGCAGCTCAGTATAGAGAAACAATGCCGATTTCCAAGCTAGAGTCAGTTTTGACAGATAGTAACCAAACTATGGAATTAACTGGTCATCTTCAGTAATCCTTTCTTTCTGATATTTCTGTTGATGGAGGTTATTGATTTGGTGTGTTTTGGGACTTGTGTGTTTGTCTTAACAGTGACTTGAGACGTGTCAGAGTGGTTGCAAGATAATACTATAAATGATGGCTGCTGTTTTCTTAGAGACTAAAGGATCAGTTAGATCAGGCCTGATGTGCTTATACTACGCCTGCCTAGTGGACTGAGATTGATAATTGGAGCCCAAAGTAGTCACATCAATGGCAGTTTTCAAGTTTTTTTGTTGTTTTTTTTTTTTTTCCTTCCTGTCAGGTCATGGAGCTGCTGGTTCATCTGAATAAGCGCATCAAAAGTCGACCAAAAATTCAGCTTCCAGTAGAGACATTGCTAGTTCAATACCAAGATCCTTCTGCAGTGTCTTTTGTCACTGTAAGTGCTTTTTCTTACAAGAATGTTTGCTGCTTTACTTTAAAAGCAGAATATTCTTTAAAGCTCCTGTATTTAGCTCTGTCCATTTTCCTAGCAAGTATGTAATTGTTACCAGGTTGATGTTTTAACAGCTTTTTTATACTCAGTTTTATAGTCTGGTGTGGGTGAAGCTTAGTTTCATAAAGCATTTTGCTGTTCAAATTACTGGTGATTACTCTTGATATTTCATGAATGCATGAATTGTCATTGCTTGTATTGTAAACGGTCTCTTCATTGGTAGAGCTGCATTTTGCAAGCAGTTACCAATCTTTGTCCTGATATCTGCGGGACTGTAGTTTTACCTAAAAGACCTTTATCTCTTTGAACATGAGGACCTGTATTTTTATGTGGTGATAGGCTCAGGACTTTAGGTGAGCAAGAAAATATGAAAAAAATGTTATTTTATAGATGGGGAAGCTTTCATAGATTATTTCATTCAATCTAATTTAAAAAGTAAAACCAATTTTTATATGTTTCTATGAAACTATGAAACAATTTACATTTCAGTGTTGGTAGATCTGTTGCAAATCATCATGAAACAAAAGTGATTAAATCATAGGGAAACTTTGTACTTTTCGTTTTGCTATTCAGTCTTGCATGTAGAATAAACTAAAAATGTAACATCTTAGAAATGTATGGAGAAATATTTAGTCTTTAAACAGCAGTGACACAGAAGTAATCTTAGACCTTAAGCAAGTGGCATTATCTGGAGTTCACTTTTTAGGAATGGCCAAGACTTCTGGAGTGCATATATTTTGTAGAACAAAAAGAACCATCTTGTTTAAAGACATACTTGACAAGTTCCACGTTTGGCTGGACTTGTCAAAAATGCCTTTTCATTCATGTATCTCAGCAATGTATATTGCTTTGTGTCATAAGACTTCATAACATTTTAACTAAAGTGCCAACTTTAAGTAGTGTAGTGCACTACAGCCCTCCTCTTCAGCACTTTATTCAGCCAGGTCACAGAACACAGCCCTTACCACTGCAGTTCTTGGCTGGATTTAGATCAACAGGAAAATAGATAGCCCAGTGTGCAGTATTGCTCTGCTGTGCTGTCCTGTCACTGGCCTCTTAACTGCATTTGCAGCTTTCAATTATGGTGATTTAGAAACATGTTTTCAAGAGAAATCTTGTCTATGCTACTGGCTTTGTATTTACTCAATATTGTTTTCTATTTTGATTCAGAAATAGGTAAAAGATGGTTTGGTGCATTACGTTGCATTAGGTGCATTACAGTTGCATTCTTTGAAGTGGTTGCTTAGTTGTAGCTGCTTTTGGTGAAATGGGCAGTGAAAAAGACAAATCAGAGATGGTTTTCTTGCATTGTTGTTTTCCACCTTTTAAAGCAGAGGCCCAGCAAGACCTGCTCTAAGTAGTCCTTGCTGAGTCTCCACTTTAATGGTTGGCAGTCTGGTCAGTCTTAGACTTAAGAGATTGGTCTTACAAAGCATATATCATTTACAATACCCAATTATGTAACACAACATACAAGAAGAGGTTAAAGAACACATACTTCCTTTGCATTGCTGCAATACTGTGTGCTTTTTCTACTTCTTTAGAATTTTACCATAATTTACGTTAAGATGGGATACCCCCGTCTGCCTGTGGAAAAACAATGTGAATTGGCTCCAACCCTGCTCACTGCAATGGAAGGGAAACCTCAACCACAACAAGACAGGTATAGCTACTTACTCTTGGAGTGAATTCTGTTGGTACTCTTTTAGTACAATAATTTTTATTGTTAAAAGATTTATTTGCCTTGGTGCTATCCTCATTCCTTAGGATGTTCTTGACATGTACAATTTGGATCAGTAATTCCGTTGTTTGGGTGGTACAAAAAATTCTTACAGTCTAATGCTGTAAATAATATACAGGATCTGCAGTAGCAGACTCCCTGTACAATAAGAGGTCTGTGTTATGATGGAAGTGAAATGCCTGTCCATATCCCCCATCCATCTTCATCAAGTTCTGGTTTCCAGCTTAGGGCCAGACCTTCAGTAGATACCCTCTGACCAGCTGCAGGAGCAGTGCTAGATGTCTCAGATTGGCCACTCAGTAAATTGAGAGATAGCATTTTGAGTAAGTAGGAATTTTAGCAAAGTTGTAGTAAGCAAGTTAAAAAAAGACTGAAGTTGGGAATTGCTGTATACTAAGAACCTCTAGAAAACTGTTAATGATGGGCCTGGTTCTTAGCTACATTGAGATGAGTTTCTACTCTGCTGGTATTAGAAAATGTTATTAAAATCATGTCTTCATTCACTGTACATACTGTGATGGTGAAAAGTATTTTTTAAATGCCCTTACTGAAGGTCTTGCAGTAAAATCTTGCTTCCTTTCGTGAGATTAGTGTGAAAATACTTGTAGCCCCCGGGAGCACGGTTTATCCCTGTCGAAAAAGCAAGTACATGAGTGAAAAGAGCTTTGGAAAATGTGGCTGTACTGGTATACAACCGGTGTATTTGCCTGTTTCTTAAGGATGAGACAGTCCTAGATTGTATTTTGTGGCATAATTATGAAACTGTCAAAAATCTGAACGAAGGCAGTGACTTCGTCTTTCCAAATGTCTGTGCGTGCATGCATGCAGACATGTATATTCTATTTTAAGGACAAATCCTAATGTATGTTCTGCTTTCCATTTTTAAATACATTAGGTGGTAAATGAAGGTCACTGGATTGTGAATATGTTTAACTTTTGTTAAGATTTTCTTTTTTTGCTAGTAAGGACCAGATTTGTTGTGAAAGGTTTCTCTCTTGTATGTGGTAAATAAACAGATGTGGTTTTTTTAATGCTTGCAGTAAATATAATTGTTTTTCAGCCTAATGCATCTTCTAATACCAACCCTTTTTCACATGAAATACCCTGCTGAACCACTGAAAGCAGCAGCTTCTCCATTTAATCTTGCTGAAAAACCAAAGACTGTACAGCTGCTTTTGGACTTTATGTTGGATGTTCTTCTTATGCCTTATGGGTGAGTTAATACCAGTCTTTTCTAGTGTTGATGTTTTCTTTGTGTCAAGCAGTACAAACTACACCCTTGAAAACTCATTTGAAGTATGCTGTTATTTCCTAGCTCGAATGAAGCCACTGGAAAGGTAGAAAGGAAGTTGATAATTTTAAGAACTGAATCACCGTCTTCCTTATTTTACAAAACATCTCTTTTCTGCTTAATTAGGTGTTACACTATTCTGTCCTTACCTCTTTTGAGGTCAAAGTGAAGCTACGAGACATGTGAGCTATCTGTTAAATAGCCAACCCTTTCAAATAGAAGCCTGACAAAAATGTGTGCTCATCTTCCTGCAGTTGAGTTTTAAGGCTTATTCCTCTGAGGTCATAAGTAAGCATAATTTCTAAAAACTTGTGCTTTCCAGAGTTGAGCCTTTGAACAGGATTTGTCTTTTGGCTGTCTTCTGGTGAAAAATGTTTGAACTGCAATGTTGTGGTCGTAGTGTGCCACTGTTTTTGAAAGCAAGAAGAATGTGCAGAGCAACTTGAATTTACTGATCATTGCTTGTTACAAACCTTCTAGTGTCTGAAATCAATACTTTCTCAAAATGTTTTTTCCACTAACTGTTTTTTTGGGTCTTCCTATTGCTTGGGGATCTTTCTCTACATAGCTTTGTTGAAGGCCATGGTCCCCATCAGCTGTTTTGGGGGCCACTTCCTTTTTGTTTGAGTATATAGAATCTTTCAGTATAGTTTAAAATGCCTGTTCTTCTGTTCGTGGTTCACACTCTTCAGTCGCCTGTGTTAATTCTCTTAGCTTCATCTGTGGCTGTAGCTTCAACAGATGAAGTCTTTGGGCTTTGCAATGAGACTTCCTTCCCTTCCATGCTTTAATACTCTGGCCAAGCATGAGGTTTTAAATCACAGAATCATTTTATTTGGAAAAGACCTCTGAGATGTTGAAAGTAGGAGGTGAAAGCTTTAATTTTCTTTCCAGAAGGTGCTTGGAGAGTTTCTTGAACTAGCCTGTGGCTCTGGATGTCTGTCTCTTAAAGTCTTGTTCCCTGGGATAAGGCTGTTTGCCGTGGTTTATGGGTAATTTATGCTTGTTAGAACTTGTTCTGTCATTGCCCAGTTGTGGATTAGCCTTGCCAGTTTGTGTGCAGTAGAGCAACCACAAAGCTTAACTGTAGGGCTTAAAGCTCATAATAAAGTGTTTAAAGTTTTAACTAATGAGACTTGGAGTAAATGTTTATCCTTATAGTTGCGACTGTTTACCTCTTTTTGTTGCCTGGGTGCTGAATGCAGAACAGTGGAAGGCTGGCTGGGGCAAAATAAGTCTTGTTGGTCTCTGCACTGCAGTTTTGAGGCCATCATGTGCTGACCAGCTTCCAAGGATACATGGAGAGGTGGAGTGTTTTATGAAAGCATGGAGATGAGCACAGGGCAGCTAGACTAGCTGGTCTTACAAAAGACAAGGCTCTGTAAATGTCATCTTTTTATTTGTGCTTTCCTTCCCTGCCCAGTACCAAAACTGCCATTTTCCAAGACTGTATCTAATTTACTTATTTTTTATATCAAAGTTTGTTTCCTGCCACTTGCATTGCATATGCTTCATTATTTCCCATGTTAGATTTGTGTTTTTATAGAAATCATACAAATGTTGTGGAAGATTTTAGCACAATTTTCTTGAATGTAGTACTGCATGAGTATTTACTTCCAATATAAAAGAGATAATTTTTTTTCTGGTTTGTAACCTAAGAACTCTTTCTGGAAATGCTAGTGGACCTTTCCCTTTCCTAACTGAGGTTTATTTTCATTTACAATTACATTGTTATGGCACTTACAGAATATATTTGGATAATTGTCCTGAGTCTCAAATTCTGTGTTCTGTTAGAGTCATGGGATTAATTAAACAAAAATACATAAAGTTGGACAAGTTATGTGTATTTCTCCATTCCAGAATCTAATTCAGCTGGTAATGTGGATTGGTGTAGGCTCTAATGAAAGTCTTTCCCTGCCTGCTTAGGTTTGTATTGAATGAATCTCAGAGTCGACAAAACGTGCCCTCGGCCCAGGGATCTTCATCAGGTAGTGTGGGAGGTCCTGGAATCCCTCAGCCACCTCCCGGGATGAGCTTTTATGCAGCCAAAAGGGTAATTGGAGATAGTCCATGGACACCAGAGCTGCTAGAACAGGTATTCAGAGCTGTGGGACCTGTTCTTGGTGGACTGAGGGTGGTAACAGGGATGGTTGCAGATGGAGGAATGGAAAGCTGGAGGGAAAATGTGTAACTGATTCTGACCAGGCCTTTAGTTCCCCTGAGGGAATTTATTGAAGGACCTTTCATGATGTCTTAAGGAATTTTGCAGTGGTGGGGTGGGGAGGAAGGTGGTTAGGAAGGAGCCATGACTGCAGTCTACTCCTGAGTGTTTTACTCCTAGAGGTTGCAACAGTGTCTTCTGTTTCTGACGCATCCATTTTTAGCAGTGTAACAGTATTCTCTAATCATAATGCTGGTAACTTTCCTGCAAATGACTGCTTTGACAGGGGGCAAGTTAAGAGATGGAGAGCAGGTGAACTCCTTAAGCAAGCAGAAGCCATTATTTCAGACAACTGAGCGGCTACAGTTACCATAACACCCACTTTCTTGTCAATAACACTGTCTTTCCCTGGAATTGAACAGTGTAAGCTGGGGATAGTGAAGTTCATTGAAGCTGAGCAAGTGCCCGAACTTGAAGCTGTCATACACTTGGTTGTAGCCTCCAGTGATACAAGACATAGTGTTGCCACTGCAGCAGACCTTGAACTAAAGAGCAAGCAAAGGTAAGGTCTGGATGGTTGGAAAAGATGGTATTAAGTGTTCCTGATGCTGATGCCTAAAAGCAGGCTACCTGAAACAGAGGCCAAGACAAATCAGGAGTATAAAAAGCAGACAAATTTATTGAAGGCCTTCAAGGTATATATTCAGGCAAGCAAAGTCCCTCTCGGGGACTACACCCAAAATGGACCCTGGGTCATGGGCCCTTCACCTTTTATAAATTCTGTTCCATTAGCATATTGGCCCTTAATTCTCCAGTCACACTCTTAGGTGATGATGTTAACCACCCAAGGCCCGCTCCCCCCATATCACAGTTATTCACATATTTTCAGGCCCTAGGGCAACAAATGTGTCCTTGGATTTTCTATTCAGAGTGATTATTTTGACTCAAGGTGTTTGGATCGGAGGATTTTAGCACTTTATAAGAAGCACAGAACTACACCAAGTTATAGATACATAAAGAGTATAAAAACTATAAGCTATTAAGGCCTTCACACAGCTAGCTGCAATGAATGTAGTGCACTAGAGAGGCTGTGCTCTGAGAGGAGGAAGGCTAAAGACCCCTGTATACCTGTGAAGCTGCCATGTGTTCCCAGTAGGCTGGGAATGGTGTGTCTTGTAGTATTGCAGTTGGGAATGTCACTTGGCTCCAGAGCTGACAGCTTTAGCTCGGTGGGCTTTGATAATTTTTCATACTGCTTTTGAGTCATTTTCATACAACATCGTAAAGAATATCCGTGGTTTCCACATTACTGTCTGCAGATTATCGATTGTCAATACAGCTTTAGTAAATGATTCCCAGAAAAGTATACTTTCATTTAATTTGTTAAGAGAGTAAAGAGACTAATTGTGAAATGGATCATAGTCTAGAAAGTTTGGCAGACACTGTCATTATTGGAACTTTTGCTCACCTGCAGTTCACCTTTCATCATCTAAAGACAATGCTTCTGTCTTTAACTCATCCAGAGGCCAGAGTAATGGCTGTTGGTACTGTTTGCTGAGAGATTGACAGTGGGAGATTTGCTGCCTCATGTAGGAGGTTGGAACAAGACAGGCCTGTCTTTGAAATGTGTACGTGGCTTCTGTAGGGCTATTTAACTTGGAGTCGAATATGTAATATGAAACCTTCTGCAGCTGAAGTCTGTTCGTGTACCTCAGTCATGACAGGGGAGATGATTCCATTAAATGATAAAGCCTGATTAAGGAAGCTGGTCTCTCCGTTGCTGCTTGTCTCATCTTTCCTTCTGTGCTGGTATTCTTTGCCCAGAGAGAAAAATAACTGTGTGGACAAAATGCATGTTAATATGTAATGTTAAATATCTTTTATGAGAAATATATGCTAGTTCACAGATTACCATTCGATATTCATTGGTAGATTACTGTGGTCTGTGTGTCCTCTTTCAGTGGGTGAGAAGGGACCACGTAGGTTTCGCACAAATTACTTGATATCATTTTGTCAGAAATTGTGACAGTGTAATCACATTCTTTGTGATTACTTATTATGTGGATGTGAGAAAAGTGGTTAGAAGTCAACTGAGGAGTTCTGTTTAAACTTTGGGAAGAATATGAATATGATGCAAAATGCTGTATTTTTAAAAACAGTCAAAGGTTGGAATCATAACATGTTGGTGTTAAATGTGTTTTTTTTATTCAGTTTAATTGACTGGAACAATCCTGCTATCATCAACAAAATGTATAAAGTGTATCTTGGGGATATACCACTGAAAACCAAGGAGGTAAGATTTGCCTTCAGAGTTGTCTATCTTCTTCATTGCTGAAGACGTAATTTTAGTTGCCTTATTTTATTTGAAAACATACATATGTATTTTTCAAATCTGTAATTTCCTTTGATACCTGCTTTCACTGAACTTTTATGCTATTTAAATACCTTTTTCTCTGTGCTGGTGTGTTCTGCTTTGCAGCAGAAAGTAATTCAGCTAACTTAAATATACTGGTGTCCAAAGATGCACTATTTCATCTCTGTTTCTGACAGGGATCTGTTCTGAAACCAGAAATGAAACGAGAATCAGTCAGCACCCGTGTTAAATTGAAGATAGTTCCTCATCTTCTGCGATCCCGGCAAGCTGCAGAAATGTTTCCAGCTAACATTCAGGTAATGCTTGTTTTCCGAAGCTAACTCTTCCTAATGAGTTTGGTAATACAGTTCCTCCAGTACTTAGAGGCAGGAAGTACTGTTATTGATGACAGTCTTGAAAGAAGAGGAGGAAGGGAAACCTTTGAAAGTGAAGCCAGACAGTCTCTAATCTGCTCCCTTTTCCTTTTGGTTAGGTGGTTTATGATGGACTCTTTGGTGCAAACACAAATGCAAAACTGAGAAGTCTGTCATTGCAGTTTGTGCATCATATTTGTATCATGTAAGTAGTTCAGTCAGCTCAGTGTTTTTTAGTTATTTGTGTAGAAGGCGCTCTGGTTAATAAAGATATAACTGAACTAATGAGTACTACAGCTGAGAAAGTGGGGTTTTTTTTACTTAATCATAAAAGTTCAGTGTGTCTGTGCTTGTACGCAATAAATTGTAATTTCTCATCTTAACGCAATGGAGAGAAGTGATACTAGAGAAGATATGTTTCAGGGATGCAAAAGATAATATTTTGTTGGTTTTTCTAATTGCAGTTGTCCAGAGAGTAAAATAAAGCCATTAGGTCCAATGCTTTTAAATGGACTTACAAAGCTGATCAATGAATACAAAGAGGTAAGATGAAAAATTCTTTACTGTAGTTCTTCATGTGAATACAAGCAAAAGATAAATACCTTTATGATGGAAACTGATGAATCTTTTTTTGGTGTTAGCTTGAGAGGCTGCCAGGGGATACATTTTAAGACTTGTGTTGGAAGAGAATCAAATATTTTAAAATGCTATATAGGAAAACTGTTTTTATTTATTTAACACCTATAGATATGTGCTTGTGCGCCAATTGCAAAATCTTAGGAAACTATAGTATTAGTAATATAAAGAGGGGAAGCCAAAGTAGTGTCCAGCTGTGCTTAGTCTGGAGCACACAGGGACCTCAACTCTAGATGTCTGTCCCATTGTGTTAAGCATCTGTGTAGGCCTCCTTGTAACACATTCCATCCTGTCTGTCCAGGGATGGATGGTATTGCTATGGGAAGGGTGTTACCAGACAGGACTGCAAATGCCAGTCTGGCTGGATGAGGTGTTTCCAGTGCCATTTCAGAAGTCAAATTCCTCATGATACTCCTACTTGTACCTTAAAAAGGGCTGATGTTGCAGATCACATCTTCTGCAGCTTTGAACTTCTTGCTGCTTCATTTGAACTGTTGAATGTGACCTTCTGGCCTGAGTTGGCATTTGAACACTTGGCATTTGACTCCCTGCCATTGGGACAGAAATGAAAGAGGAAGTAAGCCCATGCGTATAAATGCTCTGTGTCGGTCATCCACAGGATCCATTGTGCAAGCAGCTTCCTTTGTTTACAGCTGCTGTTCAGAGCTACTGGAAGGTTTCTGTCCCTCTGCTACTGTTTCGTATACTCACTGAATCTCCTTATCTGTCTCTCTTGAAATAAAATGTTAGCTGAGACCAGAAGAAAGATTTCTGTTTTGCCACCGTTTGCAATTTCTCTGTTTCTTGGACAAAAGTGTACTCCCTCTGTTTCTATACAAAGTTTTTGTTCTTGGTTATGAATATTTTATGTGTTAGGATTCTTCTTCCATGAAAGCCTGCTTGAGCGCTTTGAGGACAGGATTTAAAGTAGATGTTTATTTATAAAATATATACCTGTATGTATTTCTGGTTTTGCTAAATTTTATTTATTGTTTTATCATTCAAGGATTCAAAACTGCTATCAATGGCATATTCAGCAGTTGGAAAGCTCTCCAGGTAACTGAAGCACCATTTAAGCAGTGAGACATTGAATAACTTTTCCAGAGTAATCTGTTAATTTATCAGCAGCAAGCTTTATGCCAAGTTTGCAGTTGAGTGCATGGTGTAGAGAAAAGCATTCTTCTTGTGACAACTCCAGAGATGTAGAAAGGAGTATGTTTTTTGCTGATAGCTTCTATAGCAGTGATTAATGGCAGCTCATGAATTATGCACAGAATTTAAGAAATAGTTTCATATTCTAGATTGCCAGAAATACAAATTTAAGGAATGTACAGCAAAGACCAGAGGGCATGAAGCTAGGCAAGTGGTATGTTCAGTTGTGTGCTGGTGATCTAAGTGGTTGTCCATAAAATGTCTCACTTTCCAGACTGTGTTAAGAGAGGGAGAGTATGCTGCTTTATGGTGGATATGGCTAAGATAGGGCAGATTTTTTGTGCTGACTCTTATTGTTTGACAGCTAAAATTTGGCATGAGGGGAAAACCAATGAAATGTGAAGCATTTCAATTTAAAAACCAAAAGCTTCATAGATTAAAATATCTTGTTTCAGCCGAATGCCTCAGCTCTTTACCAAGGATATAGCACTGGTACAGCAGTTTTTTGAAGCCTTATGCAAGGTGGGTGCTTATGGGGCTTTGGGAAATCATTCTTGTTTTCTGCTGATTTGCTTAATTCTTGGAACTACAATGTAAAGTGAAAACTCTTGGTTTTGTACTGCAGGAAGATGCTGATACTAGGCTTGCCATTCAAGAGGCATTGTCTATGATGGTTGGAGCATATAGTAACTTGGAAGGAGCCCAGCGAACCCTGATGGAAGCTCTTGTAGCTTCTTACTTAATAAAGGTATTTTCAGTGGAGTCAAAATCACATACCTTAAAAAAAGAGCTATTTATTTTCTTCCTGTTTCCTGACACTTCCTGTTAGATACTTCTGGAGCATGTCTTCCTTTTCTTACTGAATGTATTGGCCTGTCTGGGAGAAGGCTGGGTGTGTATGCTCAGATAAAATACTTTTAACATGGCTTGGTGACTGCGGGAAAGGTAACATTGCAGGTTTCTGTTTGTGTTCTGTTTAGCAAAGAAACAATTGGACTGTATGTTTCTCACAGTCTTCTCCTTAGAAAACTTTGAGAAGTAGATGCTTCAAGGACAGTGTCTTCTGAAATGCTTTGGGACATAGAGAGTTTGGTAGAAAGGATCATTCACTGTTAAGTGGGGTTTCAGTGGGCTGTGTGATATCTGACATAAGACACCTGTTAACCTCTTCAGGAGCTCAGCCTTGAGACCCTAGTCTAGACTAAACCACACTTCACTGGCTCTTACTTTCTGAGTACCTTGTTTGTGTTCAGAATACCCCAGATTTTCAGAAATAGTGAGTGTTGTATACTCTGTATTTGCATGCGTACTCGGGCTGACTGTGGAGGTGTATGTATTTCTAGTGTAGAGATAATTTTCATGCTGATAACCCTTTTACTCAAGGGATACAGATCTCCAGGCAGCAGCATTTTTAGACTCTCTGTACCTTATAGACGGAATAACCACCTGAAGCTGATGTTTCTTTCCCACCTCTGGCTATGCTGCTCCTGAGTGTAGCTCTGTTTTCCGTGGATAGATGATATAAGTTAGTTTTATTTCAAAAGTGCCTGGATTGGAGCAGTTCAGTTGTTCAAGAGTTAGTATGATTCTGCAAAGTGTGCATGTGTTTAATTAAACATTTAATTCCCTACTTGTGTATATATGAGATGTTAGCTTTTCTTTGCCCTGTCTTCCTGCCATATGATGGAGTAAGCATGAATAGTGTCTCAAAATGTCTAACCTTTTTGAATCATGTTGGTACCAGAGGAAAAACAGATGACTGATGATGTACAGGTGGTGAGTGAAAGTCATTACTGCTGTCATTTAAAACTCAGCCATATGTTTGTGTCTTTTCCCTTTAAGCCCGAAGTTCAAGTACGTCAAGTGGCTGTAAAATTCGCTAGCACAGTGTTCCCTCCAGATCATATCCCTTCCAGATACTTACTCTTGTTAGCTGCAGGAGACCCGTAAGTTGTTCTCCTTTATAGATAATTTTCATATATATATGTACATATGTATGTGTGTATATATATGTATCTGTGTATATATATGTGTATGTATATGCATGTATATATGTATGTATATATGCATATGCATACACGCATGTATTTGCATTCAGTATATGTTTTGGTTAAATACGAATACATGTATATGCAAGCGTGTACATAAGTTTGCATATAAATAACTCAAAGAAAATCAAATACGGTAATTTTTAAATTAACCTTTACATAGGGATATTCTTGACAGTTCTGTGGAGAACTGTTGCTGTACTCAGTGATAGTCTTTGGACTGTTTTTCTTGTTTCAGATGAACTGCTGTCACTAAAGCCCTTCATGTTAATGATCAGTTGGAATTGCAAAGTAAAAATGCATTAACTGAAATCTCTTTTACGGTGTCTACAAATTATTTTTTCCTGGCAAATTCCATCAGTCTATTTTTAGCTTGTATTTGTGGAGAGTTGAGTGTGCAGCTTTGAGAGTTGCCACTCTCTGCTGAGAAGTAGGTGACGCGTTAAATTATAGTAATCATTTCATTTGCAGTTTTCTGTTACTGCAGTGTAAGTGGTGGGGTTTTTTTTCCAACTTACATTAATTCCTAAATTTTTTATGTGAGTAGCTCTTGTGTAACTAAGGAAAGCTGAACAGACCAGTTGCAGCAACCAGCTCTGTCATTGCAGTGTCAGCACTTTTTCAGGAGTAGTTATTTACTGTTAAGTGGATAATGATAAACCTGGTAGGTGGCAGCTGAAGCTTGACCATGGGAAGTGATAGGGAAAAGTACCAGATAGGAAAACAAGGATATGGGAACCAGGAACTGTTGGTGAACACTAGAAGGATGTAAGAGGAACAGAAGTGAGTTCATCGAGACAGTTTTGCAAAGAGCACCCAATACTATCTTTTTTTATTCCTGTCTCTAAAATAAACAAATCATTAAAAGTTGCAATGCAAGATTTTTTCCCCTTACTTTCAACAAAAACCCCACATCTTATTTAAAAACTGTTCTCTCTCCCCCAGCTTCCCAAAATACCTTATTGCTCATTAAAGGCCATTTGTTCTGTGCAAATAATGTCTGTTTCTCATCTTCCCCTCTGAAAGGCGGGAGGAGGTACATGGAGAAGCCCAGCGGATACTGAGAACATTTTCTGGAAAAAATGAAAAGGAGAGTTCTGGGAAGCAGATGCCTTCCTTCCCTGAAATGGTCTACTACATTCAAGACAAGGTACAGTGCTTCTGTCACAGTACATGACAAATGGGTGCCTGATGCTCAGGCATGTGATCAGTGTGGTGTTGCCTTCCTTGTGTCTGTTTACCACAGCTGCCTCAAGGAATAAAGTTAGTGAAAATCACAGTGAGGACCACACATACTGTTTCATTGCCAAGTTTACCACTTGTCGTCACTTTCTGCTGGAAGTAATTGCAAGAGATCCAAGTGTTAAGTAACAAGACAGGTCTTTTAACAAAGAGAATGTTTTGCTTTCTTGCAGTTTGTGGAGATGATATGTGGAATGAGGAATCCAGTGTTCGAGACTTATAATCCAGCATGTTTCACAAACACAGTTTCTGAAGATGCAAGAAGACTACTTTTTCTTTGGCCCAGTGAAAAATAATGTACATAAACCAAAAAAAGGGTCCTAGGCTAGGAAAAGATGCTAGAACAAGTGAAGTCTGATTTAGTGACTTACAGGCTTATTTTTTCATCTTCATTGCAATTTGTGGAATAATGGCTATGTAAATAGCCTTTCATGAGTTTAGTGGAATGATATGCCAAAAACTCTGCCACTCGGTTTACTCACAACTGTTTGCACTGAGAGCTCATCTGGAGAAGTGTTAATATATAGTCTGTGTTACACACTTTTGTGTATAGTAGCTATACTAGTCTTATAAGCAGTAAAGGAGATGTGGATAGCCGCTGACAGTACTTTTTTCCTGTAATAGCCTACTGTTAAAAAAATGTGAGAAGTATGTAATGTTGAAGCATATCTGATTTTGCAGGAGATCTGTGATAGCAGAACTCTTCCACCTGAAAGATTTATTGTGAAGTGTGTGCTATGATGGTGTTGTACTCTGCTGGTGTACTTTGTACTCCAAAGTATTTGAAGTTTATGAGAAAACTTGCTTTTTGTCCAGAATCCTGCCCTTTAAATAGGTATAAAAAAATCAAGAAACAAAGACTGAGTTTTAGGTAGCACTCTTAAATGCCATCCCCTTGAAGTTAATTTTAAGATTTTCCTTAACATTTGTAATGTCACTAAATAGCTATGGGTCAGCATAGCTTGATCACTACTGAGAAAAGCAAGAGTCCCTCAATCATGGGGGAACTAAAAAAATTTTTTGAGCACTTTTCAGAACTTCTTTACATGTCCTGAAGGTGTACTTAAAAAATCTTGAGGTACATGTGTTTGTTTAGTAATCTCAAAGTGTAAATTTTCACATACAATCAATAATCTCTGACTTCTGAAAATGTTTGAGAAGTCTGTATGCATTGCTTGGCACAGCTGGCTGAGATGCAAAATGACAGCATGATTTAGCATACTTCTCTCCTTCTGAAAGAAAAATACATGTGAAAGAGTTAGGACCCAATCTGCTGGGTATGGGTGGGAAACCATTCTTCAAGGGAGTTAAGTGTGAAGTGTGAACCGTCTGTTCACAGAATTAGGTTTTCCCTAATAATTCTGGATGTCATTTAAATTAGCATTGTAAAAGATCACAGCTTGTTAAGGGGAGTGAAGATCTGTTGTCTTCTGCAACTTCTGCCTTGTGTGTTTATTCAGATATAAGGCTGCTTGACTGAATCGAGCCTTAGTACTGGTGTGCATGTTACCTGTTAAATGTATATACATATATATTGTTTTTTTGCAACTTCTGCAGTGGGTGCCATGGAAAACCTGTTTGGATATTTTTCTGCTGGCGTATTCGTGCTTGTCAAAGCTAACATTTACATGGAAAGGAGTTGCTCACTTGCTGCTGCAGCCTTCCACATAGCCAGTAGAGAGACTTCCTGTAAGTCTCTCTCAGTCTGGGAGACTCCCTGGGCTTGGCTGGCACAGCACAGGGCACCCACCGCCCAGTACGGGGGAAGCCTGCCTGCTCTGCAGCCTCTCAAGGCAGAGCTACCATCTTAAAGCTTTCTGGTTGCCTGTCAAGGCGGGACCTGAGAGTTTGGAGGTTTATGAGGTAATTTGTGTTTAAATTCTAAAGTGCTTCTTTGTTTCCTGAAATGAAGAAAGAATGTGCTCCTTCAGCCTCCCCTGCTCCCTTTCATGCGTTTGGAGTTTCCAGTTTCTGAGTTGAACAGGATGTAAAGTAGATTGACCTGACTATTACGAAGTGCACTGTGCCCTTTTTGTTACAGAACTATTGCACATTTGCAGTTGCTAAACTGAGGATTAACACGGTCACATAAGCAAAATTTCATTGACCTTTCCAACATCTCTGCTGTTACGGGTCTGAATGTTCCACTCCTAATATACTCTGTTGTTTAGGCCTCTCACCGAATGAAAACCCCAGCTAAGTATATGACTGGAACTGCAGCGTTGCCTTTTAATCCTGCCACATTTGGAGAGGTAATTGTCTGGATTTACTTCCTCATATATGTGTACCATTATTTATCTAGAGGACAGTGTAAGAAGCTAACAGCTACCATAAGTCTCTCTACATCCTAAAATTCTTTTAAATATATGTTGGGATTAACTCTCCGTCCTTTGTTCTTAAACAGCAGTCTGAACAGGATTTTCGTGGGGGGAATGTTCACGAGAGGGTTGTTCTACTGCTCTCTGCAGCATATCTAATAGAATAGCATCAGATATTAGACAGGGCAGTCCTGGACAGAGGTACCATTATACTTCTTGAGGCTGTTTTTTTCCTGACAGAATCCCAGGCTTCAGTGATCTGTAGACACAAACTGAGTTGGGGAGCAAGATCTGTATTAGCAGTGTGTTGGGTTGCATTTGCACATGCCAAATTGGTATAGGGTGCAGGCTGAAACTGCCTGCAAGGCTGTTGCACCAGCTGATGATAAATCAAAAGTTTGCATATGATTTTATCTTTAGAGAGTGATGTAGGGTTGTCTGCTTACACAGACATATTGCAGAAACTGGTTGTAAGATCTGTTACACTGTATGTTTGTTCCTGTCTCTACACTGACTCTTCTGTCTAGATTCGATTAAAGGAAAAGCTGTCTAGGTTACATTGAATACAGCATATTCCCTGGTCTTTTGTTTCCTTTGTGGGTTTTCAAGTGCTCATGCACTCAGGATCCTGTTTTTATCTTCCCTACTTAGATAGTCCTGTATCTGCGGATGTGTCTTGCTCACAGTGCTGGTGTGCTGCCAACCTCACAGAGCTTGGCAGATATGCAAGATCATGCTCCAGCCATTGGACGTTACATAAGAAACCTCATGTCTGGCAACCACATATCTTTCTCTTCCTCCTCCTCCTCCTCCTCCTCCACTTCAAAAAATCCAGAAACCAGCCCTGTACATATATATATTGGCCTTCTTCAGCAGCTCTTAGCTGGTGTTGGAGGTAAGAAGCTGTGTGCAGTAGCATCCTGAAGAAATAAGTGTATTTTCTTACTATAAATGGGTTGTTCAGTGCTTTGAACTTGGCTTCAGCAATCCCAGAGTTGAAACATGGCCTGTATACTACTTAGTTTAAACTTGTTTTCTTCTGTGCAGCTGTGTAGGTGGGAGAAAGCAAGGCTGTAAAATTGCAGCATCGGTTGATATAATAGCATAAAATTGCAAAGCCATTGTATATAACAGCTTCCTCACCAGAGAATGCTATGTCTTCCTCAGTCTGATAATAGCTTGTCTACCACAAGCATAGTCTAAAACACTTGAACGCGTTTAGAACAAATTGCTACCAGAGTATTTGCTTTTATTGGTTTCCCTAATATGTCTGAAAATATTATACCCTACTATTCTGTATTGTTTGTTATTTGTAGTGAATTACAAATAAATGCCTGAAATGTCTGATAGTACTTTACGTCTTTTTATCACTGAATGTTAGATTATTGTAATTACTGGAGTTGTTTAATAACCTGGTTCTTTAATCGTTGTTTAGGTTTACCAGTCATGTATTGTCTTCTAGAAGTTGTTTCAGTGTATCCAGAAAAACTGGCCACCAGATTTGTAGACAAAATGGATTGGATTAAGGTATAGTGAAACCCCTTTTTTTGGTGATTTTTTTTTGGGCTGGATGGGATTTAGCATTAGCAAAATCTGGCTCATTGCCCCTGGTGAAACAGAGTATTATTTTAAGAATGTACTTGATTGGAAATCTGGTATTTCTACTTACAGTCCACATGTCATGAAATGTTACGTGTACCAGCATAGGGAAAATTGTATTTTGGTTCTTTTTTATTACTGATTTTGTTCGTAGATTTACATGCTCTAGGTAATCTGTCAGCTATCCTGTTGGTGTAACCATCCTTTTTTTTTCTCTCCAAAAGAAAACTGAAGACAAAATTCTGCACATTTTTGAAGAAATTGTTGAACAGTGTGAATGTTTCAGTGGAAAGATGTGAATGACTTCTTAGAAGATGAGATTAATTAGTTCCCTAATTGTTTTAGAGGCCTTTCTGTGGAGATTTTTGTTTCCTGTTTGTTAGCCCCAGACAGAGAAAACTCTATATGCTGGAGTCTGTTTGGGAATAAGCCAAAGGGAATTCTGCTTTCCCTAGATTCCTTTCTCAGGCAGCTCCCTGCTTTTTCATTATTTGCCTCAAACATCCAGGATTTTTGAAGGTCTTACAGGTTGCCATTGCTTTCACAGGGGCAGTCTGGCAGGTTAAAAGGTCAAGGTTGGTCAAGGTTAAAAAAAATTAGAACGTGCTCTAGTAGTTCCTCCTGATGATATGTGTGCGGCATTGCACTGTATGCAGTTTATCACTTCTCATTTATGTGGAGGTATGAATCACACAGGAGAGTACTTAAAAACATTCCCCTTTTCAGTATTTCTCATCATTTGTAGAAACCCTTCTTTATCTTTGGCCTGGTGTCCATTTGCAAAATTAAGCTTCTACAGGTAATTATTGATAGTACCAAGTTTCAGAAATACTGTTGTGAATCATCCTTCATGTGTTTTTGCCTTGCCAAGTGAAACAACCAGGTTGAGGGCTTTATTAGAAGCGAGATACATGATCTGATACAAGTTTGGAGTTGAAGTTAACATCACACTTCACGAGCCTGACGGGTCATTTCTTGTTTGTTTACTTGGCTCATTTTGGTTTCTTTGCGGTGGCCCAAGGCATTCAAAGATTTGGGTATGAATTTTTCATGGGACGGTGTTGCATAATGCATTAAATTACAGGTAGAGGTAAGATAATATTGTAACATTACCCAAGGCTTCCAACATTCAACTTTTAAACAATTTATTTAGACAACACAAGTTTACAAATACGAAGTGGATAATTTGGCATTGAGAACTGTGATTTCCTGGATTTTTTTTTTGTTTGTTTTTTTTGGTCATGGTTGGATTTAAATGGTTAGCCCCTCTTGAGAGTTTTTTTCCCTTTGATTAATAAGAAGAGTATGGAAGCCTCCAGCAGCTCAGGGAAAATAGTGGTTTAGGATGTGGGCTTTTTTAGTGCAGGATGAATGCAAAACCTGGAAGCTCTTAGCTGAAGACAAAATTTGTCCAGGAATTTGATCTGTGTGTTTTGATGCAGAGCTGGTGGGTGGCCCTCTTGTGGCTAGTGGCCTTTTTACTCCAAAATGCTGAGTGTGTAATGAATGCTTTGCTGAATTGAGGGCCTTGTTTCTTATTAAGTGATAATGCAGTTGGTTTAAAGAGTGGTTTCTGAGTTAAGAACTACTTATATATTTCCATGACAATTGTCTTTGTATATTTATGAATGGATTGGGTAAGAAGCTGCTTCCATATTTCATGGTTTGGTTTTTTTAAAACTTCCACAGAGCCTGATGAACACTAACAAAGAGGAAATGCGTGAGCTTGCAGCCTTGTTTTATTCTGTAGTATTGTCTACCATGTCTGGAGATGAGCTTAAGGCGTCCTTGGAGCAGCTGATCAAGATGACAAAAGACAGCCATGTAAATACCTTTCTTTGTCTGCTTCTTGTTTTTTCTCATGTCATGTAACTGTTAGGATATTTGAATTCACAGTATGTCCAGGATGTATTTACCTTAATCTGGGTGTAAAATTAACTAGCTGACTTCCATCTGGATGCTGAGAAGGGATTTTTGTTGTAGCTGAGTGCAAGAGATCTTTAAATAAATTAATCCCTGAAGCTGTTGTTAAGGTCTGTAGAAGGATTTCCTGGAGGCATGTCCCAAGCAAAGCAGTCATGTACTGAACCAGTTTTAGCCAGCTAAATAGCCACATCCCTTGAGTGGTAATAGGTCACATTACCTACCTCAAACAGTTTACCAGTTCCTTCTTGAGCATCCACAGATACCCACAGAATCAAGAAAATGTTCGACTTGTTAAATGTTCAGCTCATCCCCTCTTGAGCTATACCTGCCTCCTGGGTCCTCACCACCTCAGGGTCTTGTGCAGTGTGAGGGCTGTCCATTCTTCCCTCTCACCCCCCACGGACTGCTCAGCAGCCCTCCACAGCTGTGCCTTTACGTGCTGGTTTTGCCTGCCTTCCCTCTTCCAGCAGCTGCTTTCCCCTCCCAATATCCTTATTTCTCCATTTAGCCACTGCAAACGTGGAAAAGGAGTCCTGAAGACAAATTGGTCAGGTTTCTGTGCCCCTATGTCTTGAATCTTACCAGAGATGGAAAGGAGTAGCATTTCTAGGTTCTGTTTCCCTAAAATGGTTTTATATCAGTCTCTCTGAAGGGCTTAATGGGCCACCATTTTACATTGCAGGTAACAGGCTGACAAGAACTGCTGATTGCTTTATGTTGTAGTTAACAAACATGATTTATTTTGAATCTCTGAAAGCTCTGCCTGTGAGTCAAAGCCATATCATTGTTCAGTTTTATGTAGGGCACAGCTCCTGCAGTCACAAAGCTAGCACAAATGGGTCCCAACCCTGCACTGCTGCTTTCAGCCCCACTCACCCATGAACTGTGAAAGGAAAGAAAGCCTTTGTCCATCTGAGTCAGACAGAGCTCTGACATGCTGCTGCTGTACAAAACCACATGAATTTGTACAGCTAGGGATGCTGGTGATCTTAGTGCCTCAGTAAGGACTGGCAGTGTGAATGGATAGCTGAAGTTGAGGTGGGGGAAGGACCCATCTTCCGTTGGCTTTGCTGCAGTGAGACCACATCAAGAAATGATCCCTGGTGGCCAAGCTAGGTTGAGGATCCCATTCTGGCAGCACAATTGCATTGGTGCAACTTTTTGTAGCATTGTGATAAAAAACAAGAGATATGAACTAATGGGAGTTTAAGCTCTGCGCCCTTCCTTTTTTTTCTTTCATTTAGGGTATCATGTGAGTTTCACAGCCTTGTTTCTGCACAAAATCCTTTTGCTAGAATTCACCTGTAGGAATAAACATGGTCATTAAATAGTTCTGGCATGAAATGAGCATTGGAGAAATTGGTGTTCTTGACATTTAATTGTCAGTTAGGTTTCACCATTTGTGGCCTGCCAAACTGGGTAGTGGCATTTCCTTCAGCATAGGCCAGGTGTGTTCTCATTCTTAGCAATGCAAATATAGAGCAATTCCCATCTACTGCTTTTTGCCAAAGAATATGTTTTGTCCCCTTGGTCTGAGTATGTCCAGTTTTTAAGCAGAGACAATGTAGTTTGGTTTTTTTAGCCTAGCTACTAAAGGGTAGCTTTAGGAATGTGAGTGCTGGTGATAAATTCTTAATCTGTCCTCCTTAACTTCTTTTAAGTTTTGTTAATTAATCTTAAAGAACTCCATTCATCAGAGAGCACTAACAATATCAAACTCTCTGTTATTTTATTGTGTGTTAAAGCCCTCCATTCTTCAAGGTGCCTTCTGATCTGGCTTGTCCATATGTGTTTTTAAATCAGTGCTTTGTGCAAAGTGTTAACTTATTTTGAAAATGAGATTTTTTGCACTGTTGGTGTTGTCTGTAGAGCCCGGAGGTCCAACATGGATCCTTGTTGGCTTTGGGATTTACAGTAGGAAGGTACTTGGCCAAAGGGAAAATCAGAACAATGGAGCTACATGACATAGAACAACCAAACACTGCAGTCATGCTGGAGCAAGAACAACTTATAAAGTCGACAACAGAGACAATAGGTAACTTCCTGCCTAAGACTTTGCTGCATGTAAAAGTTTTTTTTTTCAATCTACCCCAGGCTGAGGATTTTTCTGAGATACTCAGCCCATAGACAGTGTAATCTTGAGTTCAATTTTTGTGATAGAATTTACAGCCTGTAAGAATGTCATCTGATTGGATGTATGGACATTTCAACAAAACCTAGGTGGACTTTGTAACTTATAGACCAACACAGCACAATCAGGAGTGGTTTCACTGCCTAGATTCCTCTCAGTATCTCCTTTCACTTTGATTTTTTTTTTTTTCTAGCGTAACCCTTTCTACCAGCTGTAGAGGAGATAAATGCTTTGCTCCTTAACATGGGTAAAATAGAAGTACCTGGCCACTGCTAAATAATAATAGTATGAAATTTAAGTCATCCTGTTTTCCTTTTTCCTGTAGGTTCTTTCCTGGACAGCCCCTCTCCCTTCCTCGTGGTGGGGGCTTGTACAGCTCTTGGGGAGATTGGCAGGAATGGCCCCTTGCCAATCCCCAATGAAGGAACAGGATTTACAAAACTGCAACTTGTTGAAAACTTACTGGCCCGAATCCCTTCCAGCAAGGAAACGAATAAGGCAAGATTTTTGTAGTGTTGTTAGGATTCCTGTTCATTTCTTGAATGCTCACTAGGTATATGTATTGCCTGACAAACTCAGCCTTGTTTTTCAAAGGAATTAGGCTTTTTGTTGGCTTTAGTGAGTTGCTTAGGGTCAGGGTCTTTCTAATATTGTCTAGCACTGATCATTTGTGCTTTGTATAGTCATAAGTAGGGACTTAAGAGATGAAAATACGAATAGTCATAGTTCTAATTAAAGAAAAATGGGAGTATCTTCTTTTATCTGCAATAATCCTCAAAGGTAACAAGACATTCGTTCTGATTTGCTTTGGAAGAGAGGTGATCTGAAAAACCACTTGCATATCTAACTTCTGGTACCCTTAGTGAAACTTCAGCAAGGATGAGAAATAGTGGGTTTGAAGTGCATCTTCTGGACTTAAAGGAAGATTATATGATGGTGTTATTTTTTGTTTGTATTTAAGATGAAGGAACGAGCAATACAAACATTAGGTTACTTCCCAGTGGGAGATGAAGATTTTCCCCACCAGAAGCTACTCCTGCAGGGTTTAATGGATTCTGTGGAGGTGAGACACTATTAATGTATTATCCTTTATACTACAGCGAATATTTCTCTTTGGATGCTTTTTATGTACTGTAGAGCCACATTTACAAGGGGAATTGTCTTTTTGTAGTAGTGCCTCTGGGTTTTTTAAAACTGCCTTGAAATAGAGCAGAGGTAGACTTTGGACTGGTAAAATGTTTTATGCCACTCTTTAGAAACTGGCTAGTCAGATGTCTGCCTCAGTCTGTGATTAATATTCATTCACCTTCAGGAGGGTTAGGGTTTTTTTTTTTTGCACACTATATGTGTAAAATTTCCAGAGCTTATAGTAATGAAGCCTTAGACTTATACTTTGGCCTTCAAAAGTACCCTGAAGGTAGGCAATATACATACACCTTTTTTATCTGGACTACCTCAGCTAATAAAATTCACTTAAATTAGAAGTTTATAGGAATACACGTATCTCTTGTCCTTCCAAATGCATCATTGTAGTGCACTGCATACTTGCACAGTACTTCAGAGCTTCTATACATGTTGCAATATGCTAGATAACAAAATGAAATACAAGGAACTTTTTTAGTGGTCTTCATTTACAGCTTGTTTTACCTTTCCTCCTTGCTGACATAGGATTTTGCATTGTAGAAGTGGCTGTTGAGTATCAGACAGGCATGGTTTGCTGAGTCCTCCAATCTGATGTGATCAAACAAGCAAGAACCATAGAATTATAGAATGGTTTGGGTTGGAAGGGACCTTAAAGATGATCTAGTTCCAGCCCCTCTGCTGTGGGCAGGGACACTTCACACTGGACCAAGTTGCTCAAAGCCCCATCCAACCTGACCTTGAACACTGTCAGGGTTGGGGCATCCACAGCTTCTATGGGCAACCTTTCAGTGCCTCACGGCCTTCACAGTAAAGAATTTCTTCCTAATATCTCATCTACACCTGCTCTTAGTTTGAAGCCATTAACCACTTGTTATCACTATACTTAGAATACTGAGAATACTGTCTACACTGTGTACCCAAACATCAAAAGATGTTTCTGAGTGCCATGTTTTTCTCCTGTAATTGCATGGGGACATTGCAACTTCCTTTATAAAAGATGTACTTGAAAAAAACCAATTTATCTTAGTTTGCAGGAAGCTAAAGGTTTAATTCTCCAAGTGCCTGAGCATTTTGTGCTTCTAAAGCATAAGAAAAGCAATCTAGAAGGCACTCAGCAGGTATGGAAATCAGTTCTTACAGCATAAGATTCATCATAAATAATGGCAAGAAAGTGGCATATCCTGTTCCTGAAGGCTCAGAGAAGTGTAAGGAGGACAGTGAGGTAAAACAAGTACCATCTGAATTCTTTTAATGTGGAAAACAGATTTCTGTGTCTTTTAAGAGATCAGCTTCTGGATGGAATTACAGGAGACTCTTTCAATACTATGTAATTTAGTAAAGCCATAGTAATTTTCACTAATCTCTAGCAGCCTCATTCTAACTTCATTTGTTTTCGTTCTGTCTATTAAATTCTTTCTTTTCACCAAGTTGAACTTCTGCAGAGACTAGTGAATACTTTGTAGAAGGTAGGCTTTAAAAAAACTTCGGAAATTTTAGCTTTTATCATTGAATTTGGACAGTTTGACATTGCTTCATTTTCCATCAACTTTAGTGGGTCTGGCGTACCATGTAGTCTCAGAAGTTCACCAAAAGAGTGATCTTGCTGTAAATTGATGCTGAAAATAGGGACTGGGAAAGAGACTGTGGGTTTGTGGATTAAGTGCCAGAAGTTTTGGTGTGTGTTTAGTTAGTACTGTCAGTGATGCGCTGATGTGTTTTTCAGGCCAAACAAATAGAGCTGCAGTTCACTGTTGGTGAAGCTATTACCAGTGCTGCTGTTGGAACGAGCTCGGTGGCTGCACGGGATGCATGGACAGTCACAGAGGAGGAATATATCCCCCCTTCAGGTAGACCTTCCTAATGTAGGAGCTGGGTTGAGAAACATCTGGGTTGGGAAAGCCCATAACACTGGGCTCCATAATGTCATTTGTAACAGTACAGGCAAGAGATATTTTGTGTCTGTGGTTATATACAGATTGTTTTACTTCATCAGCTCAGAGGGCAGAAGACTTTATTTTGTGGGCTGTTTAAATAGCTCCTTACATAATTCATTGCCACTTGACTCTGTATTTTCTTTTCTGTTTGCCATGTTGAGTTAGTTTTGGGTTTTCATACACAAACCTTTTTAAATACCATTTTGAAGACTGAATAGGGAAATAGCTGTAAAGTTAAATTGCAAGTGTTTTCCAACAACTTGAGGTGATACAATTAAGTGAAATGTACGTGCAGTAGATGCAGAAATTCTCTTTAAGGACTAACTTTCTGTACTCATTGAAATGCAAGTGTGACAAAATGCTATCTACAAATCAGGCAAGTGTTTGAATATCACCCTCAGACCTGAAAACATGTTTTAATTTTGTGAGAGTGGTCTTAGATGTCTAGTGTACACAAAGCTGAGCGTGTGGTAGAAATCGAACCCTGACATTACTCCAGAAATGTAGAGTCCTAACAAAATAGAAAGTAGTGCCCTGAGTCTTAGGCAATGTGAATGGTACCTCTTCTTGCCCAGAGGCTCTGAAACATGTTCATGGAGGGTTAGGACGACTCTGTATTTCTATTATTTTTTCTACTATTATTACTTTCCCAGTGACTCCAGTGACTTCCTAAATAAGCAGAGATTAAGGTGTCACCTGAGCACTCATGGCTTTATTAGGTTTTTCATTATTTTGACATTAAAATGGGTGTGGACGATTCTCAAAGCTCCTCCTCTCCCCCTTTATTTCTTTCATATAGATTTAAAACTGAATGATGTGGTTCCCTGGGTCCTAGACCTTATTTTGAACAAGCACATCATCAGTCCCAACCCACATGTTAGGCAGGCTGCTTGCATCTGGCTTCTATCATTGGTGAAGAAGCTGAGCACCCACAAAGCAATTAAGGTAAGAAATATGCCTTTTCCTGACACTGGCTCCTTGTCCCTATTTTTGTTTCTCTCCTTGTTTCTGTCCCTCCCTTCCCCTTCCTTTCTATTGCTGCTTTTCTCCCCGTGTACAGTTCTTACTGGGGTCTTTTTGAAACATGGCTTATCTTTTGTTTCTAGAGGAGTAGACTATCTGGCAGATGAGCAAGGGTGTTTGTCAGCTTCATAAACATCTGACTTGCATCCAAGTCAGAGTAAGCTCAGTGTGTAAATAGCTATTGTAAGATGAATTAGCATTGCATCTTCCTTTGGGAAGAAGAGATTGGTATTTGTATAGTTTTTAGGATTTATATTTGGGAAATATTTAAAGGAGGTCTAGGAGGGGAAGAAGGGGGAGAACTGAACTCATTTGTTTTACAGTGTTTATCACAACTTTGGTACTTAGGAGCAGTTACAGTGTGCTTCATGTACTGTGTATTTTTGGTACACTTTATGAAAACCTTGTATTTGAGGTGCTTGCCTGTAATGAGAGAAAGTGAAAAGTTCTATGCAAGGACTAAATAAAGCATTCCAAACCAAAATGCCCTCTATTTGCATAGAGATACTACAGACTGTGATGAGACCAGGTAATCAGTCTGTACTCTCCGGATGTTGATAAAGAGCTTTGGGACAAGGTGCTTTGCAAATGTAAGCTGTTAGATATAAAATCTTGCCACAAATTGCACTCACCTAAACAGTGCACCTTATAAGGAGGTGGCAAAACCTACCAGTCTGGGCATGAAGAAAGTCCCATCTGGCTGCGAGACAGATTTATGACTCATTACTGCCTTGTATTAAACATGGAAAATAAAATGTGTGGTTTACTAATGGCATGGTGTATGTACATGGTGGGCTGGACAATTAATTAACTGTTATCTTCTAAATGCCAGTCAGGCTGTTACTTGTGTGTCTGGAAAGAGGGGTGATTATTGTCATAGGTGTAGCTCAAATAGGCAACTCCATTGATACAGTAGCTTGTGTTATCTGTTAGAAACTTGTCTGGAGACCAAACAAAGGATCCAAAATAATGTCCTTTTTTCTTATCTTACAGTCTCATCTCAAGGATATTCAAAGTGCGTTTGTTTCAATTCTGTCAGATAGTGATGGTGAGTATTACCACATCTTAAAGAGTTGTGTCTTTTGGTGGGCATTCAGCAGACTGAAGGGAATCTTTGAAGAAGCAGAAAGACAACTACACTCTGTCAGTCAGCATTAAAAGATGACTGTAGAAACTTCCCGTTTCTTATGTTAATAGGAATGATTTCTAGGCATCACATACAGAGATAAGAAGCACAGCTTTTTTGTGCATTTTACTTAAAAGCACACTGCACTTGCCCCTTCACACTGTAGTAGAAGTGGTTACTTGTGCTCTGTTTTGGGCAGCAGGATGTATATCACAGAGTTCTGCATGGACAGGAACGCTGAGACCTCTTCAAGCTAGCACAGTTTGGCTTACAGCTCTACCCATAGCAGCTAATGGAAAGAGTGGTGTCCAGCAGCCTATACAAAGCTTCACTGAAGCTGAAGAGAGTATTACTGCGAATGGTGCTGGATTTCAGGTGCCACTAGCATGTCAGAATACCTATGGCTCATGGAACTCTTCCTGCTGTTCGAAAACTTGCAAATATTTTTATGAAGATGTCACCTAATTTGATGGGGTTGATGCCTTCAGAACAAATTGCTGCTTCAAAATACAAAGCTTGTGTCTTGACAGACTAGATCTGTACTGAAATGGAGAGATGTGAATTGCAGCACAGAGTTGTTTGCTGTATCCTGATTTTGGTTGAACCTTGCTTTTGAAATGTGTGTACTGAATAGTAACATGCTTATCTTGAATTTTATTTGGTAAATCTCTTGCAGAGCTTAGTCAAGATGTTGCTTCAAAAGGTCTTGGGCTGATATATGAACTAGGAAGTGAACAAGATCAGCAAGAGCTAGTCACTACACTCGTTGATACTCTTATGACTGGGAAAAGGTACAGTGAACTCAGAACACAGTGACAGAGCACTCAGAGTTTTGTATCTGGTGTAAATAAAAATGTGTCTCTTGTGTGGAAAGATGTTTTGGGCCAAGGGTAAGCCAATATCCATTCTCAGAGACATTTCTTAATTCATCTTAAAGTGTTTTATGACTGAAGTTATTCCCTTTTTTTCCGTTCAAAAAGCTTCAAAATAATTTGTCAGTCCTGATTCAAGCAGTTCAAATGAGTTGGGATATGGTTAGATTTGCTACTTGCTGTGTTGCGTAATTGCAGAGAACAATGACCACTTGAAGCAACTCTGCACATTGTGAGTGTTGCAGAAGTGAGGACTTTCTTGTGCTGGAAAGAGCCTTTTGCTGAGGAAGTGTTGTTAATGGTCGCTTGTCAGCTTTAGTGTGAAAAAAGTTGGTCTTACAAGACTCATGGCTAGAAATTGTGTTGGTCAGTGTTGGAAATGCTCTTTAATAGCCTTCTTCTGTCTAACCTGGTGTGGGTTTGGCCACTGAATGGTAAAAACTTAGGCTTGGAGTGTAGGGATTCAGTGGTGGTAAGCAGGAAGAAATAACATGAATGGAAATGTGTTTTTTAAAAATTTTGAATTAAAGACTTGCTGTCCATTATACGGCTTATGTCTAGGCAGAGCTAAAAAGCCGTCATTCGGTATTTTGACTTTCTACCTTTTGGCTACACAGCAAAGCTCTCACTTGCAGCAGTGTCTCCTTAACATTACACATGATACAGGTTAATGATATTCCTTGCAGTGTGTGTAGCTTTGCACACCTGTATGTTTTTTGTGGGATTGGAACTGAAGAAAATGTGAAGTTACTCAGTTAATAAAGCAAAGCAAATTACCTGTTCTGTAGTGTGCAGTCTGTTCCAAGTGTAGATTTTGGTAAAGCTAATACTGGACCTCTTTTCTATCAGAGCCAAACACGAGATGACTGGAGAAACCGTGGTATTTCAGGGAGGTCTGAGTAAAACCCCAGATGGGTAAGTTTACTGGTAGTCTCAGTGACAGAGATGCAGTCAGTGCTGAAATAGAATTCCCTTACAAATCTGCTTCCTGAGCTTTTTGTTCCTTCTTGTTCTCTAAGTTACTGTAACTATTTCCTTGTGATACAGATGTACTACTCATCTTTCTCTGCCTGCTTTAGGGTGTGAATTGAAAAGAGCTTTAGATATTGTAGCATTTGTGTACCTAAAAATAGTAACACGGATTTCCCATTCTGCTTTTCAAAGTCAAGGTCTTTCTACCTACAAGGAGCTTTGTTCACTGGCCAGTGACCTCAATCAGCCAGACCTGGTGTACAAATTCATGAATCTGGCCAACCATCATGCCATGTGGAATTCTCGGAAGGTAATGCTCTGCTTCCATACAACTTCCATTTCCACTGTGAACTCTGAAAACAAAACTGCATTTCTGTAGCTCTGGTTATATGTTTTATGGATCACTGCATGTGGAGGTTGTCGATGCTTTGGTATCACTCCAAGGCAAATTTAGCGGCCTGAGAAAAAAATTTAAGATTACTTGAAATGCTTACAACAAAACTTTGGTATCTGATTGTTCATATAATCCCACATTCCCCTCTGAATCAACTGATTTTCATTTTTTGAGTGTGCTTGGAAAGATAGGTCTTAATGTATTCAAACAGTGATATTTTCAAAACTGGATGAATTTCCAGATGCCAAAGAAAGTGACCTTTGTTATCTAAGAGGCGGAGCAAAAAAGTAATCAGCAGCAAGTTGCTAAAAAGCACTGTTGTCAAAAGTATCCCTTTTTAACTCAAGTTTTGGTATTTTAAAGCAGCTGGGAGCTTTAGCAAAGTCAAGATACTATTGGATCCACTTCCAAGTGAAAAAAGAACCATCATAAGTTTGAAGATTTAAGTGTACTATTCAGAGCATTGATGTGGGGACTCTTTTCAATGGCTTTGCAGAAGCATGGAAGAGCTAGTTTTAGTTGCTGACAACACCATTTGGTGCAAAAAACAGGCCCCAGCTTTAACTTCCATCCAGAGTTTGATAAGTCAGCACATCTCTCAAGACTTCCCTTTTTGCACTGGGACTTCAAAAGCGCAGGAGCATAGTTAGGTTTCTAACCCTTGTGTAGTTTCTGCAGCCAGGATGAGTCAAGAAAATCCACTCAGAAAGTCTGGGCTGAGCTTTGGCATTCAAAGAACTTGCAGAATATTTTAAGTTGAAGGGGCCATCTGGAAGTCTGTGCTCTAAACCTTCCTCAAGAGCTAGGCAGAGCATGTATGTGTTCAGGGCCTTGCAGGCAATATGTACCTTTTTCTTACACTTTCTGCAACTTCTTCCTTTTACGGCAGTAGTCCTAACTGAAAGTGTGTATTTGTTGCTCTTTTGTAGATTAACCCAAAAAACACATCCTGTCCTATGAAGTTCCTAGTGTAGTCTTTCAGTGGCAGCTTTTGACACTGTATGTCAGAAAACATGAAGTCATTAGAGACAGTCACTGCCTTCACTGAGTAATTTCTTCTTGGGCTATCCTGCCAAATTCCATGGGGCTTCACAGCCAAGCATCAGTTCCCCTGTATTAGAACTGACAGTGGAGCTGACAGTGCTGGAGAAAGAAAAGATTCTAGAAAATACTTAAGTTTAAAGTAAATACGGACAGATGCAAAACTATAATTCCCAGAAATTTCAGGTTTTAGGAAATAAGGTGGAGTTATTTTTAGTTTTTCAGTTCCTAAGTTACTCTAATTGTTCTGAATGCGGCAGAGTTGGAAGGAAGCAGTGGCCCACCCTCACCAGTTTTGCCAAGAAAGAATCCCTTTTGGAAGAACCTATTTAAATCTTCAGTTTTAATTCACCAGTAATTCTGCAAATGAGATCAATCAGTATCTTGAAATAAAGGTTAGAAAGAGTAAAGTTTTGAAGTAGTATGTTGCCTGCTGGCTCTGATGGTATGCTTGAGATCACTGTGGTACTGTAGCCTCGGATGGGCTAGTTCTAGTACCATTCCAGTCCTTTTCATTTGGTCTAAATCTGAACTATTGTCACTCAACTTTGCCCTTGACTGTGGTGTGCCTAGGAGCAATAACTGAGTGAGTGAGTGAGTGAGTGAGCAATGTTTCAACAAATACTATTGTGTTGTAATTTCAGGGAGCAGCTTTTGGTTTCAATGTGATAGCTGCCAAGGCTGGAGAGCAGCTGGCTCCGTTTTTGCCCCAGCTTCTTCCCCGGCTCTACCGTTACCAGTTTGACCCCAATCTGGGCATTCGACAGGCAATGACCAGCATTTGGAATGCATTGGTCACTGACAAGTCAATGGTGAGTGACCAGCAAAGTGTGTGGTGTGGGGGTTTGCTGCAGTGTATCAGAGATCCTCATGGGACAGGTGCTTTTTGTGAAAGGAGGGGCTGTGCAGGAAGGGGTGAGGTACTGTCCTAGAAAGGAGGTGTTTGAATCCATGGATGAGCTGGAGCTTGTGCAGAGGTTTTGCACTGTCTCTCATATGTGAAAGGATATTGTAGACCTTGTTTGTGCAGCCAGGGTTAAAATTTATGATATACTTCAAATGGGGTCTTTCTGCTTTGATACTGCATTGATACTGCATTGATACTGCTTATGAGAAGCTCTTCAGGAATCCTTGTGGCCTAAGATGCCTTCCCAAAGCAAGAGCATCTAAATATAGTTCCTCAGTTTTTAAATGGGAGGAAACCCATGGAAGGAGGGTATTCTATCAGTTTGAGGAGAACTCCTCCCAGGTGTATTTCAGGGATAAGTGATTTTCATCGGATGCCCTTGCTCTGGTTCTACAAGGCTTGGAATTGGGTTTGCAATCTTTTCTCCTGGGAAAGCTGATCTTACTATGAAGTCATTCATTCTGATCCCTCAGGAATGCACAGCTGCTTCTTGAGTAAATACGTCTTTGGTGTTGCATTTTAACACTTCAGTTAATAAAGGCCTTCGGGAACTTTTCTCGTCATGTCTTCCACAATATTAAGGACTTGAGCAGTGCAGAGAAAGGCATGTCTAAAGCACAGTCAGAGAGAGTTTGCATGGCACTGGCAAGCATTAGTTCATCTGATATGGGTGAGAGCAGATTGTATTGTCCAAAAGGATTTGGATTTTACAAAGTAAAGGACAAGGATGCATAGCCATGCTTGTTTCATGATTTTTTCTTTTTTTTAATAATAGGTTGATAAATACATGAAGGAAATTCTTGAGGATTTGATCACGAACCTAACCAGTGGTCTTTGGAGGATCAGGGAATCCAGGTATTGCTAGGAAGAGTATTGGATTTGTCTTTGAATTCGTTTCTTTTCTGTTCTTCACCATGAACTTATTAACTGAAGTAGTTGAGGTGGGAAAGAGGACACATCCTTTCATCAGAGGAGAGCCCAACCTTGTAGCCTGCCCTTGGAAGTATGATACAATCTTGAGCTATTTGCCTGAAATTTTTTATTGCATGTAGCTTTATACTGAACAATGTTCTCTGAAGAATGAGTTTTCTGGTTACTAGTTCTTGCCTATCCCTGAATCTGAAATATTCCTTTCTTTTAAAAAACCTTGTCAGTCTGATTATTATGTACTTGGGAGCAGGATGCCATTTTCAATAAACTGCTTTTTGTTTTTGATGTTTTGTAGCTATGCTTATTGAAAATTTCAGTTCCATACTTTATAACATTTTATTTTCTTCTTACCCTATACTTAAAGAAAAGACGAAAACAATTTTGTAACTAGAATGTTTGCAATAGCAATTTTCACTGCAGCAGCCATTTTCACTTCGTGTCAAGTATTTCAGGTTTTACCTAAATGACTAAGCGTTTTTTTCTCTGCTAAAGGAGGTGTTCTTATGACAGAATAGATTTAGGGTTTGGGGAAAATCAGGAGTGTAAAACGGTTCTCCTTTTTTTTAAATGATTTATTTGTATTTATAACCATATCTGTATATATACCTATATCAAGTAAGAACACTATGTGAAAGAAATAAAATTCCCTGTTTGCAGCTGCTTGGCACTAAATGACTTACTAAGAGGAAGACCTTTGGATGACATTATAGACAAACTTCCAGAGATCTGGGAAGTCCTGTTCAGAGTGCAAGATGACATTAAGGTAATGGAACTGAGAAATGAACAGGAATCTTCAACAAATGGTGTAGTGGTCAAGCTCTGAGGTGTTTGAGGAGAGATTCTCTGACAAGTCAGCTTGGAGACAATGGGAGGTTTGAGTATTAAGAGGACTAGAATCTCATGCTCCTTGCAAGTGGAATTTCCGTGCCACCTTGGAAATTCTCGCTGTGTTTGAAGTGTTTGTTTTCATTCCTTCTGTGCTTATTCTTGATGATTTGGGATCTTTCCTTGATATAAAAGAATTCCTGAGTAGTTCCTTAACTTTAGAATATAGAAGCATTTATTTTGGGCTGCTTGTGTGCTGAAATGTGTTGCATATATGAAGTCAGAGTCTTTGGGTCCGTCCAGGTCTGAGCTCTTTTAATGTATTGATTGTACCAGGTACTCACATGGACTAAAGCCAGAATTTCTTGTAAAGATGTCACAGTACTTTCTTTTAAAGGTGTTAATACTTAATATAAAGTATTAGCCATGAAGGTAGCCTTGTCAGTATTAGTGTTAATGCTTATCCATTAATATGAATCATTCTAGAATAATTAAAAACAGCAGAAATTATTGTTGACTTCTTTTTTAGGAGACTGTGCGAAAGGCAGCAGAACTAGCCCTAAAAACTTTAAGCAAGGTAAAACTTTGTAATTTCATCATATGCACATATGTTCAATACATGTTGGTTTTGATGTCAAAAGTGACCATAGGCTGTATTTACCATAGACTGTTGTCTTGAGAGGATCTCTAGTGTAAGATGCCATTGTGCAAAACTGAACAGTCCCCTAGAAAGCAATCATAGTAAACATCACCACATACTCCCCATACTTTTATTGATGCTGGTGAAGTCCTGCCACGTGAGGGTAATGCGGTGTTAAGTTCTGTACAGGCAAAGAAAGGATGTAATGAACTGGGTTTTTTTCCTCCAATGTTGTTTTTCCCTCACTTGGGGGTGGAATTTAGGTAAACTTACTTAAATTCAACAGTTCAGCAAGACTGACTGGTCTAGATGACCAAGCCTGGTGGTACCTCACTGGTATGAAACAGAGTAATTGTGTATGGACTTTTCTCTGGTGCAGTTACTGACAAGGTTTTTTGGGTGTAATACACATACATCACTTGATGTTTTGTTTGGCAATCCTCTAGAAAAGTCACACTGGTGGGAGTGGATCTAAAGTGCTGTGTTTGAAATCACAGTCTTCATAATGCATGACATTTTAATGCTGCAAGTGAGGATCTGGTCCCAAAATGCTGTTGTGAAATACTGTTGCGATTGCAGAATCTGTTTTCATCTGGGACTTGCTGCTCGGCCACATGGAATGGTTGAGAGCCTGTGGCTGAGATACGCTGTCCTTCAACTGAGAGGCCATTTGGCTCATCTCTTGATCCAGATTCAGGTCAAGGCCTGCTGGGCTCTGAATTTGCCTTTTCTGGAAGTTGGCTGTAGTTGAAACCCCTTTTAGGGATGAGTCTTAAGGCTTAAGTACCATGTGGAGAGAAGACAAAGGTATTAGAGAGCCTGGGCTTGGCTATGAGCAGTTCCTCTAGTTGCTGTTGGCTCCTTCTCTCTGAAGGAGATGATGCTTTAATGTAATTGGAGGGGGAGGTTTCTACATGTTTGCGAGGTTTGTACATGTTTGCAACACTGATTCTCACCTGTCCCCAGGTCTGTGTGAAAATGTGTGACCCCTCTAAAGGAGCAGCAGGTCAGAAGACGATAGCTGTATTGCTCCCTTGCCTCCTTGACAAAGGAATAGTAAGCACAGTTGCTGAAGTCCGGTCTCTCAGGTTAGTTTTGCATCATGTAAGTTTCCTGGGGCTCAGGTCGTGATTTGTGCCAAAGAGACCAAGCTTATTCACCTGAGTCGCAGAATGTACTTTGTGTTTGAAGTGACAAATTGCTCCCCAAAAAAGCTTTCCTGCTGAGTTCTTTTTTCACAGAGTTTAAACAGCAGTCCCAAGAACTCTACCTGTCTTTTTTGAGTGTTTGGCCTCTCTGGAAATGCCCAGATTCAGTTCCTAGCAGGAAGTTATTTTCTCCCTGCACAATCAGCAAACTGATCCGCAAGCAGCGTGTCATGCTAAGGCTGTCCTTTGGGACTGGCATATCTGTTTTGGTTGCAAACAAAAAGTCCCATGGTTCTTCAAATAGCTGTGTCTGATTTCACAAGTGCCTGTGAATATTGACAGTTCGCACCCCAAATGTGACTACCTTTGGTTATGCTGTTCAAATACATTTTATGTCTTGTAGCAGTTCAATGTCCCTTGATGTGTAGGGACTTCATATGCTTGTCAGTTTGTAATCTTGTCTTATTCTTTCCTTTGGAGGACAGAAGAACTGGAAAATTCACAGTTGGAGTGTAGCTAGTTGGTCTTGGCAAAAATAATTATTAGGAAGGCTAGAACATCTCTAATAAATGGTAGTGAATATTTCTTGAACTTTTTTCATTCCTTTTGAAGACATGAAAACTCTTTGTCAAAATGCAGCATGAGTGATGTGATCAGTCTGAAACTGACCAGTAGGATTTGAATAGATTATTGTAATTTACCTTTTCTTGGACAGAGACAATGGATTTCTCAGGGTGACTTTGCTTAGCACTTCTTTAAAACATGAGTGTGTTGTTTTCTTCCTACATCCGGCTGCAGTACTGCTTCTTTGCCCATTCCCTTTGTGCTACCCAGGCAAAAGTAAATAATCTCTGGCCAAAATATAACATAATATCACTTGGAAGCTCAGGTCTAGGGAATAATTTTGCTTAAGCAAAATTATTTTGTTTGAAGGAAGATTTATATTGGTATATCTGGATTACAGTAGACCAGAGAAGCTTTTAAGGTCAGCCTGTGTGTATCTCTGTTGACCTTCCCTTTAATCTTTTTCCAGTATTAACACTCTTGTGAAGATCAGTAAAAGTGCTGGATCTATGCTGAAACCTCATGCACCAAAACTTATCCCAGCCCTGTTGGAGTCCTTGAGTGTGCTAGAGCCTCAAGTCCTCAATTATTTGAGTTTTTCTGCAACAGATCAAGAGAAAGTAAGTGCAGCTATAATGGGAAAGTATCAACAGAACAGAGATTAACAAAGACTTAACCTTCATTCAATGAACAGAAAAATAGCAGATTTAGTTGAGAGGTGTTCAAAAAGCAAAGAGAATTATCTAGTAAGTTACTAAAAAAGTTTCCCAGAGTATTGCTGGACAAACGTGGGAGTTTTTTTTAAGGATTGGCATTATATTTATTCCCTAGATCACTGTATGTTTCCAAAAGTGAAAAACAATCTTAGTAATCTGTTGTTAAATGCCACTGCTGTTTTTCCCAAGGGATAAACTTCAGTACTTCATATAAATTAAACTGGAAGGTGTGCCATAGCACTATGGGCTGGAGGTTGATGTTGTCAGCACTGTGTCCTTTAATTATTCTCAGAGAATAATATTAATCTACTTCAGTCTTCTGGGAAAGTGATTGAAACCTATTCATTAGAAGCAAATTTAGCTAATTTCATTGTGGTAGAGAAGAGGGTCAGACTTAGCCCTTTGCAAATGAGAAGGGAGTGAAAAATGTTAACAGTCCAGAATGGGATTCTATCCCTTTTCCCTCCCCCTAGAACATCCATTTGCTTCTAAAAGGGAAACATTCATAGTCTGTAGGCATAGTTGCTTTCTCTATGTATCTGAAATGGATTTTAGTGTGAGGTAGTGAGTTACAGCTGATGTTGCCCTTTCTACTGTTTTCATGTTGTGTTTCCTCTTGGGTTTGCTTGGGTCTTTTCCCTCATGGGTTTGGTTTTTTTTTTGTTTGTTTTTTTTTTAGACTGCAATGGATAGTGCCAGACTTAGTGCTGTCAAGTCATCTCCTATGATGGAAACCATTAACATGGTAAAGTATTTATTTCAGAAGGGTTCCAGTGTAAGGTATGTTGTAGGAGAAAAACAGGAATTCAAATGGGAGCTTTACAGAATATTCCTCAGGGTTCATTTTATTATCACATCTCCATGTGGTTGTGTGTTCACTTTCTTTTTCATGTATGAACTTAATGTGCCACCAGTGCTTGCCCCTCAGATCAGTTGTGAATAACTTCAGCTCCATTTGGAGTCAGATGGATTGTTTCTTCATCTGAAGACCTGCCTGCTTTGATGAAGTGGGCATCCCTCAAGTGCTTTTCTTTTGTGGGGGGAGGGGACTCAGCTGGGTTTGGATTATGTTAGCTAGCATTTCTGTTCATCTGTGGCCCACAACTCCAAAATCAACTTCTCACCTGGGCCTTCAGCTGATTATGGTCATTGTGATGCCTTGATGGGCTTATCTAAAACAGAGGCTGGACAAATTTAAGAGAATAAGAAGCAGTTAAATTTGTTGAAGGGCCTTAGGTGCATTTAGGGCAGACAAAGCCCACCAGAGGGGCTACACCCTAAAGGGACGACCAGTCACGGGTTTTTCATACTTTTTAAGTTTTGTCCATTTGCATATCTGGGGTTAATCCTCCAATTACAGCTTCAGGTAATGAAGTCAGTTACTCCAGGTTTACTCCCCCCAATTCACTGTTGTTTACACGTCTTGGGGCCTGAGACAGCAGGATGTCCTTGAATTTTGAGCTTAGAGAGGAATTGTTTTTTCTAATGCTGAGAACAGGACCTTAACACTCTATATGGAATCCAGGGTGATACACTAGAGAATCACAGGATTACAAATACTTGAAAAATATAGAACCTAAAATCCTAAAGCATCAGTTGTTTGTAAGGCACAAATGCTATTCAACCATTGCCTTGTGGTGCCTTAGATATTCCTGCCTGGGCCTTGCCCATACTTTCATGGTGGAGATATTTAGAGAAAATGCTGGTATCACTGGAAGCACTGTTAGCAAATGGTGTTTGGCACCAGAGTTTCCTGCTGCTGGAGGAGGAGTTGCTGATGCCCAGGTGCTGTGCTGTAGGATCTGTCCTGGTGATGCCTGGAGAGGCTTACCTAAAACAGAAGCTAGACAGAGTTACAAGTATAAAAAGCAGATTAATTCATTAAAGTCCTGTAAGGTGCATTCAGGGCAGATAAAGCCTACTCAAGAGGCTACACCCAAAAAGGACGACAGGCTATGAGTTCTTCACATTTTATAGGTTCTGTCCATTTAACATATTGGGCCTTAATTCTCCAATTACACCCTCAGATGATGTTAATTACCCCAAACTTTCTCCCCCACAATTTGCTGTTGTTTATATATTTTGGGCCGTGAGGCAGCAAAAGTGACCTTGGATTCCCAGCGTAGAGGAATTGTTCTGTCTAAAGATGCTGGGAACAGAAGTTTTAGTATTTTATATGGAGTCCATACCTACACACTAAAACTACAGATACATGAAAAATATAGAAGCTAAAAATCCTTAAGGCATCACTGGCAGAACTCCCTGTCCTCTGTAAGAACCTGTCTCTTCCCAAAAAAAAGGCCCCCCTTTTCTTCTCAGGCATTGCACACAACCAGGGGCATGTGGGCAGGTAGAGGATGTGAGGGCTGAGCAAGTTTTAGGGGAGTTGTAGCCACCAGATCAATTTATTTTTGCCTATACTTATGGAAAAACAGCAACAGCAAGCTCTCCTGTACATAACATGTGGAGTAGAGTTTTGGTGTCAGGTGAAGTTCTCTCTATAAATAGAATGTAAAGCTGTTAGGAATGGAAGGCTCCATGTAAAAGTGTATTCGCTGCAACCTCGCAGGCTGCAGCAGCTGCTGCTGTCCCTCTTCCAGGCCATGCCGCTACCCTGCCAGCCCTGGGGGAACAGTTGTGGTGCCCTGATCATTGGATCAGGGGTTTCCTAGGGGACGGGAGAGATAGTAATGGTTTCCTGGAGCATTGTGAAGATGTCCTGGCTTATGAGTAACCTTCTCTATATTCTGGAGCTGGCTGGGAGATTATGTGAATATAGTTTCTTTTGCCATACTAGTGCTGGAGTGGGAAGTAACAGTTGATCTGACTTTTGAAGCTCAGAAATAGTTATCTTCATTTTGTATGTGATCCTTGGATTTGCTGGAGAATGGATCTCCCCTCTGCAGACAGTGTGTTACACAAAGTGCTGGTAACACTTTCTGTTTTGCCCAGTGGCATTTTGGGCATAGCAGATTAAAAATCATATTAATCACATCCCTCTTGTACCTTTGTCATTTATATGCCATGTTTGTCTTAACTGTTTAAACCTGTCTTGACTGGTTTCATGTCATTGTCTAGTTTAGATATGTTTTTGTTTCCTGGTTTCAGAGAGCTGGGGAAACGTTTAGTTTAGTCCTAAGATAAGCACACCTTTGCATCTCATTCTGTCTCCAAAAGGAGTTCTTGCTAATATAGTACTTTCATGTTTTCTGAAGAGTTGGAGTGCATGGTAGTTCTAGCAGGGTCAGCACGTCTAGCAAGGTCCCACTTCTCAGCAGAGAAGTGGGACAACAGAATCTGTGGTGGATTCTGTGGCCACTTTATGTTGGCTTTCTCTCATCACACTCGGCAAACTCACTCAGCAAACTCTCATGATTCAGCTGAGGACCAGCCAGCAGTGCTCAGACAGCCTCAACTGGAAATACACCAACTTAAGTCTGCCACCATTACCTTTCTGTTTTCTTTTTTTCTCTCACTCTGTCCCTTGCCTTTCTCTAGAGCTTGCAGTATTTGGATGTGTCCGTCCTTGGCGAGTTGGTTCCTCGGCTGTGTGAACTGATCAAAAGTGGAGTTGGCCTTGGCACAAAGGTACATCTGTGGTTTTAATAGTTCTTTTGGAAATTAAGAAGGGAATATAGAGCAATGTCAATGTAAATATGGTTCTTCTGACTATGTCTTTTAAAGCAATAACTTGGCTTCATACATACTGAAGTCACTTGACGTCTAAGTTCCACCCTACTCACTTTTCTGAATCTTTGCTGCCCTAACCTCCTCTAGGCTGCATGTCTGCTGTGGTCTATGACACATGAGTGCAGAAGGTTGTCCTTGATTGCTATAAATCTTCCAGGATCATCTATCCTAAGTGTGGGTCCTTTTTCACTTTGTAATTCAATTCTTGTCATTCATGTTTTGCAAAATTTACTGCTTCTATGCTTGGCTCTTGGCTTATGAGAATAGAGATGGAGTGGGTTTAGATCATGTCTTACAAGTGCAGGTAGCACCACAGCAAGTATTAACATTAATAGCCAGGGGAAAATATTGTTTTATCTTTCCTTTATTTTCCCTTGCAATCTTCCAGGGAGGCTGTGCCAGTGTAATTGTGTCATTAACCACACAGTGCCCTCAAGACTTAACACCTTATTCAGGTAAGGTTTGTCTCTAGTGGCAGGTTTTAAAGGTGCCTTTGGTTGGTGTGGCGTTTCTTCCCTTGATTTTAGCACAAGAATGATCTTTACATGTGTACTTTAATCAGAGAGCTGTTTGAAGTTACCTTTTTTGTTTGAGATTCGCATGCTTGGAGTAGGTCCTGGGGATGTTCACTACCTCACCAAGTTGGAAGAGGTAGAGGAAGGAGTTGAGGGTATTCACTGTGTCAGGGCAACACTACCAATAAGCACTTGTTTCAACTTGAGCTATGGTAGAATCATAAACAGGGACTTCGCTTCATTTTGTCTCCTCTGATAGTAAAAAAAATGTCACCTTTCTGGTGCAAAATAGAAATTAAGCTGAAAGCATGATCAGCTGGGGTGGTTGCATATAGGAACATTATCAGTCAAGGTGTGCAAAACACTAGCACTAGTTTAAGCATAAGGATCCCCCAGACTTACAACCCCACAAACATGGAGTGTGGAAAAATGCATAAATTCAGGTGGTTTGATGAAATGCAGGCTATTGTAATTCTTGCCATAGCAATAAAACATGATGCTATTGATAAAGTCAAGTCTCTACCAACAGGCAAACTTATGAGCGCTTTACTTAGTGGCCTGACTGATCGCAACAGCGTGGTACAGAAGTCTCTTGCCTTTGCTATGGGGCATCTAGTCAGGGTGAGTTGGACTTCAGGTTTTATTTTGCTTCTTTGTAGGTGATCTTCTTTGAATTGTTTGAGTAATTCGAGTCTCTTCCCTGTTACAGACTTCCCGGGACAGCAGCACTGAGAAGCTGCTGCACAAACTCAGCAGCTGGTACATGGAGAAGGAAGGTATGTTGCTTTTGGAGTATTCAGTTACAGAATACAGTGTAGAAAAAGTTCCTGGTGATACCAAAAGCTAGTAAAGAAACATTTCTGTATTGTAAAGGTTGGTTTCACTGGCTGAATAATTCCTATACATTGTTATACAATACTGTGCATTACTGTGCTTCCCAAGAAGCAGACGAAGCAGTTAAAAGGATAATCCAGCTTCTCAGTCATAATGTGCTTGTTTTGCTGCTTCAGAGCCAGTTTACAGAGCAGGCTGTGCTTTAACTGTGCATGCTATGGGACGCTACAGCCCAGATGTACTGAAGAACCACACCAAGCATGTGCTGCCATTGGCTTTTCTTGGAATGCATGAGGTTTCTGAAGAAGAGAAAGAAGAGAAAGAGAATTCTACTCTGTGGACTGAAGTTTGGCAGGAAAATGTACCTGGTATGTTGCATTAAGAATAGTAAAGCTTTCTGAGAAGCATTGGAATAAGAAATAGCATGCTTTCTGGAATTCCATTTGAAAATACAGAGTTCTCATGGTAAGAGATTTGGGACGTTTCTTTCCAATTCCTTCCTTCCTGTAGATTTCTTGTGTCAAGGTTAGCTTCTCTGACTGTTTAAAATAATTACAGTGGTGTTGGTCACAAGGATGGACAGGCACAGTCAGAAGTATTTTAAAATTGTGAGACACTGAATGCCGCCATAATGTGGCCCTGATGATAGTACAGACAAGTAGACATCTTTGAAAGTTTTGTTGCCAGCCTTTGAGTCTGCTGCACATTCTAAAGTTAAAGGGGCCTTTGGCCTTTGTCTCATGTTGGAGATCTCTGTGGTAATTCCTGTGGTTTTAGCTTCAGTGAATGACTCTGTGCTGCAGAAGGGCTGTTCTGTCTATAGACGAAGATGTGGATGGGTTATAGTGTTGTTCTGCTGACACATTTAAATTTCAGATCTGGTTCCTCAGTCACCAGATGACTTTTCTGGAGTCTGAGAAAGGAGCTGAAAAAGGTTTTCTAATGACTTTTTTGGGGAAAAAAAAAGGACAAACCCATCAGATTTCTTAGAAACAGTCTAACACAATGTCTAGTGTCTGCTGTATAGAAGGACTGAAATGAGCTCTCTGTCTAAATACACAATGAATACTTTATTTGGAATCCCTAGAGAAGAACCCATCTTCAACCAGGCTAGGAAGAATTCTTCACCCCTTTGCCTGAAGTAGGCTTTTCTAATGTGTTTCATCACTAAAAACCCCAGTAGATCTGTAACTGGTTGTTTTTTGGTTTTTCCAGGGTGTGGTTGGGTTTGTTTGCTTGTGGTGGTTTTTTGTGTTGGTTGGTTGATTGATTTTTTTCATTTTCTTGGCTTTTTTTTTTTTTTTTTTTTTGCAGGGGGAGGTGGATTTTTTTTGTGAATTTTTTTGTTTTTTGTGTTTTTTGTTTGGTTTTTGGTTTGGTTTTTTTTTTAATAAGGTCAAATTTTTGTTTGTTTTGTGGCAAAATTATAGTTTTCCTCCATTTGACGTGCAGGTACTCAGGGTGGGATCAGACTGTATTTGCCAGAGTTGATATCCATCACCCAGAAGGCTCTGCAGTCCCAGTCCTGGAAGATGAAAGCTCAGGGAGCAGCTGCCATGGCATCAATTGCCAATCAGACAGGCTCCCTTGTACCGCCACATCTGGGAATGGTGCTCTCTGCACTGCTGCAAGGCCTGCCAGGGAGAACCTGGACTGGGAAGGTAAAGAGGGTATTGTCAGGTCATGGTTTGCTGTGAGCGCAGCAGTGTACAGCCCTGGAGCCAGGAAATGCAATGTTCTGTGCTGCCGAGCAGCACAATAAGAACGCTGACATAGGGCATCTGCCTTTTGCCCTGCATTTAGCAGATACAGAGATGACAGGGTAGATAGGTAAGTGAAATTCAGATTGCCTTAGGAGTTGGGTTCCCATTTAGACTAACTCCACTGCACCATTTCTAGCCTTGAGGGGTGCTAGCATGTACTCAGAGGTGCTGCAAGGCTTCTTTCTGCTGCCAGTTCTGTGCAGATTGAAAGCTAAGTCCTCTGCAGCCTCTGCAGCAGGAGTGGCAGGAGACAGACAGACATTGCTTCTCCAAACTGGTGTCACAGGCATGTTTCCCCACTGCCCCTTGCAGGAGAGTACAAAGGTTTGCCCTGTGCAGCAGGACTGTGCTGTTTGGCTGTGTGGCATTTCTCAGTTGTGTCTCTTTTGTCATTGCAGGAGGAGCTGTTAAAGGCCATTGCCAGTGTCGTCTCTGCGTGCAGGTGGGTGCCTTGAATGAGGTGGTACCCTCAGGATCTGAGATCTCAAAAGGGAGATTGTTGTACAGTGTTGTTGCCTGAGGGGTGCTAAGGAGATTCTAGAAAGTTTGTGATCACCATTGTGATCTCCCATCAGCATGTGATGGCAACTGATGATTCAGAGAAACCTGCAGTAGTAAATGCTTGATTTAGAGAGGAGGAGGATGTTGAGAGGCCACAAGTGCTAAGAGGAAGGCAGAGATTAAGGGGGTAGATGGAGACCTTAAAGGGGAAAAGAGAGGAAGAGGTAGAAGACTAGTGAGGGAGCAAGTGCCTTGGAAGCATATAAGAAAGGAGGAAAATAGAACAGACAAAGAGCGAGGAAGAGCACCACAGTGTAACTTCTGTTACAGTTATTTGTAGGCAACTGAGTGCCTAGACACAGCAATTGATTCCTCTCTAGGAAAAGCAGGTTTTTGGGAAGAGATTAACATGGGTATAATAGTGTCTGTGTGCCTTGCATTTCAGTGCAGAGCTGCAGAATTCAGTGCCTGGTCAGCCCACCATCACAGATATTATCCAGGCTGTCCTGAAAGAATGTCGTAAAGAAAACCTGAAGTATAAGATGGTGGCACTACGCTGTGCAGCTGGGGTGCTGCAGGCCACAAAGGAAGACCGGTTCCAGGAACTTGCTGATATCATCTTTCCCATGATAAAGAAGGTGACAATTCAGCTTGAGTTTTATCTCTTTCAAAGCAGAACACCGAAATAATGACAGTCACAATGATTCTGGCTGTATGCCAAACTTCTGCCCAGAGGGCTGATAATGTGAGGAATTCTCCACACTCAGCCAGATCTTTGATGGGGCTGAATACCAGACTGTTGCTGAGGTGGTTGTACCTGTGCTGCCCAAATTCTGAATTAGCCCAACCATCCTCTGAAGAGAGTCCTCCCTGTGATGTTGTGGTGGTGCATTCCTCCNTGATTGGATTTTTGAGCGGTCTCAAGCTCACTCGTTCATGACAGATGGTCCAACATTGCCTTGCTACCGCATTAAAAGTTAATTCCTGGCTGCAGTACAGGTAGTGAAAGGCTCCTGGGAAGCTGTGTAGAGTGCTTCTGTTTAGTATCAGCAGTGCCTTGCAGCTCTGCGAGTGGGCTCATGTAGCACAGGCAGTGTTTGGGTGCCAGGCCACAGAGCCTGCTGTGCCCCTTGGCAGGCTGCCGACAGTGCCAGAGCTGGGCATGAGGGCAGGGAAAGACTGAGCTGCGCTGCCATGTGTGCCCAGCCTGCCCTCGTCCTTCTGTCAGTCACACCTTCCCCCATGGCCTCCACAGAACTCTCTGGAGAGCATGGGAGCAGCTTTTCCAAAGCATGAGGATGAGGACATGAGGGAGAAGGAGGTTCAGATGGAGTCCCTGATCTGTGCCTTCGAGACCCTGGGCAAAGCCTGGCCGAGGAGCCCGGACACACAGCGTAAGTCAGCTGATGACATGGAGAACAAAGTACTTTCTCTTAAAATGAAAAGTGGGAGGAGGAAAGGACCTGGGGATCATGTGCAAAGTGGGGAAGCTTTTGAGAAGCTGCCGGATCTCACTGCTGGCAGCTTGTAAGTGTCTACAGTGAGAAAGCTGCCCCAACAGCTTTCCTGCAAAGTAACCTATCCTTGGGAAAATTTCTTTACTGTTGTCTTAAATTCACATCACAGAAATGTTCTGAGTTTGTAGACATGCAGGATGGGTGAGGTGGCTTGCCTAGTGAAAAGAAGCCTAACTGTGCTGCTTATGTTTATGTTTGCATCAAAGCTGGTACAAGGTGAAAGAATTGGGAATAGCTAGAGAGGGACCAGAAAAGCTAGCTTTTATTAGCACTGGCAGAGCGTATAATGCAGCTGTTTCATCTTCCAGCACTTGTAATGAGTGAGTTGACATGGTTTCATGATTTTCAGGGTCACTTGTTACAGGATGTTGACTTGGTCACATGCAGTGATCAGCTTGATGTCACTTGTTGAGGAGCACTTGGGAGACAGACCAGGAAGTGTTTCCTTCTGCCTTTCCCTGTGGTAACACAGCAACATTCTTGTTTCCCTGTAGGTTGCTATCGTCAAGAGTTTTGCAAGTTAATGTGTGACCGTCTGAAACTCAGCACATGGAAAGTGCAGCTTGGAGTGCTACAAGCCATGAATGCTTACTTTCAAGGGTAATTCTTTCTGCAGTCCACTTCAGTGATTTGTCTTCTCTTTGTTGCTTGAAACTGTTTAATGAACTTGATGATGCTGAATTTTTGGAGAAGTTAAACAGACTTCTCTCCTAGTGATGCAGAGTGCCTGACTGTTTTTGCATTTGACAGGCTAATGCTGTTTGATGAGAAGCACTCTGACCCTCTGGCTTTGACAGAAATACTGTTGGAAACCTGTTCCTCTATCACCCATTCTTTAGGTAAATGGACTTCTCCTGGTTTGTGATTGATGATTAAATAGCTTGTTAATACAGTTGTCCTCTTGGGGTTTGTGTGGCAGAGGAAATGCAGAATAGGCATAAGCCATCAGAGGTAACATGTAGCCCTTCCTTGCACTGCAGTGGGATTATTGTGAAGTTGCAGTAGCTGTTCAGGACAGTACTGTGCACAGTGCAGTGCTCAGAGAAGTGCATTCCGCTGGTGCAAGAGAGCTCTGCAAGGGGAGGGAGAGCAGACTGTGCAGACTCTCAGAACTGCAGATTTTCTCCATGCAAAGATGGACACCACATAATCAAACTATTCCTGATTTAATGAAACACAAGCTTTTCTCCTCCACAGTTCAGACTTTTGGATACATATGCATTATCCAAGTATCCAAAAGATACCCCAAATTTTCTCAGATAACTAGTGCATGAAGCTCCAAGACTCTGAGGCAGTTTGTGCTGTACCTGAACAGGACACCCATACATGGGGGATATAACTGCTGCCTGTGTGATGTTGACATTACTTTGGTTGTGTTCCCACTTGTCCTGTAACAGTGCCCCAAATATCATACCTGCATGTAGTCTTGTTCCTGATGTGCCTAAACACAGCACCTACTTTAGTGCTAGCTACCAATTCAGGGACCCCTTTGAGAAAATTTCTTTTAGGTATCAGTCCTCATGGAATGACAACTAAGGTCCTCACCTTAATAAGATTCTAGCTCAGAAGGCAAGTAACTTTTTGTGACAAGTTTGTGCTTGATGGCTGGCATAGGGTTTATGTACCCTCACTTAATGCTACTTGCTAACATTTGTACGGTGTGTAGCCAGTACTACTCGCCAGAACAGTCTGTTACATACAGAAATTGTTTGCCATCACACTACAGCTATGCCAGCATTTTGTTCCCTGTTGGAATGTGTAAGGATCTGTAGCTCTGTGGTAGTGGCAGAGGCAATGCACAAGGTTTAGTTGACTTGGCAACCTCCAGTTCACTTTCTGCCATTCAAATGTGCCTGAGGAGCACTGCAGACTTGACAGCGCAAACAAGAGCTCAGTGCTAACAAGAGTGGTCTGGAGATCATAGAGATGACTGCTTTTTGTAAGGTTAGTGCATTTGGTTCTCAATGTGGTTTTGGGTTTTCTTGTCTCTCTTCTTTAAATCCCTTAGAAAACAAAAGCTACACGTCCATAAGAACAGAAGCTTTGTCTGTGATACAATTGCTGCTCACCAAACTACAAGGTGAGACTTTTTGCTTGCCACTTGGAAGAGCCACTGTTTGGTAGAGATGGCACCTGGCTGTATGGCCTGGAACTCTGGAGAGATTGCCTTACCTTCTGCTTGCAGCACCAGATGATTCTGAGGAAGCTGGGACTTGGAAGTTGGAGAGGGCTGGGAGTAACAGGGGTTAATATTAAGGTCTGAAGCAGTGTTGGATACTCCTTTGGTGAGGAAAATGTTCAGCAAGGAGGATCCCACATGGAGCACACAGAACTGTCTTGTCAAAGCTGTCTGTGTGATGTTCAAACTGCATTAGTGGGGGGAGTTCCTCTTAGTACAGAAGAGTGATTTTCCCCTTTTCAGTGTCAAGTTTGGTTTCTCATTATTACTTAGAATTCAAGCCTTGCAGAATTGAGTTCACAGGATGAGTCTTCTTAGGTCTCAGGGTCATATGGGTCTGCAGTTGTTACGTAGCAAGTTTTGCTTTTGGATTTCTGTTACGCGTTTTCCACTTCCTTTATTCTAGCAAAATTCTTACGTGCCTCTTTCATGAGCCAGTTGCAACATGGGAAACATTTGGTTCTTCAGGCTCTTGCGTTCCCGTGTTGCAGGCTTAGACAGTGAAGCCTGGTCTAGAGAGGCACAACTCCCTAGGCAGGAGGCAGCACATGCACCTGAGTGTCCAGGTGAATTTGAGTTCTCCTGGAAGTGCAGTATGGACTGCGAGTGAAACGTTGAAGCAGTCACTCTCTTAGCCTGTCTGGGGAATGCAATGTCATTTTGGAATCTTTTTTTGGTGTTCTGGTGTTCATGTCCAATGTCTGTCTCTCTTTGTCTGCACAGAAGCTCGACAGTGGGAAAGCCTGACACCAGAAAGCAGAGAGCACCTCATTCGTTCATTGTCTACAATGGCATCAGATAGCAGACCCGAGCTACAAGAGAGGGCGTTCATGTTGAAGAAAACACTTGAAAATATTGACTGAGTTGTAAAACATAAACTTTAAAGTGCCATGTAAAACAAAAACAAAAAAGTGCAGTGGTCTGAAAACCAAGTGGGGAAATGAAGATTACTTTGTAGGATGCATCATTCCTGGCCAAAAAAAGAAAAAGCCTTAAATTCTTTTCCCCATTAATGTTATTTTTACTATTAAGCTGATTGTTAGTTGTTTTATCAGCAAATACCTCTAACAATCTGCCCTAGAACGTTTCTAAGCATGCAACATTAAAAACGCAAGGGCAAGATGGTTTTGTTTTTTGTTTTTTTTAAATCGGCAGAAGAATGTTACTCAGACCCCCTTTGTCCTTCAAAGAAATTGTTTAAAAACCACCAGCACAGAAAGTGAAAAGCATATTTGGTTTTCACATTTTTTGGATGTAGAGGTCTGTTAACTGGTGTCTACTCCAGTAGTGCTGGTGTTTGTTATCTGTAGAGAACAAAATGCTTCCCTTGATGAGGCCTGTGTTGTTAAACTCCTGTGGCTTCCCAGGGGCAGGGTTTCATCTGACACCCACCTCTGCTTCTGCATGCTCCTCCCTTGCAGCCTGTTGTCTGTGCATTAGGAAAGGCAGAGTACTGTTAACTTCGCTCCTTCCTCCTCTGACCTCAGCATGGATTGACCGAGACTATGCCTTCTCCAGCTGGCAACCTCGGCCTCCCAAACTTTAAATAAGAACTTTTTCCCCCAAAGGATGCACAAGAGAGCACTTTACTGAGCTGTGTGGGACAAAGTTGAGCCTAGTTGGTACCCAGGTGGAACACTGCTCTTCTCAAAATTGTTTTGCATGGACACTCCTTAGCTCCAGGAAATACAAAAACCTGAAAACAATCTTTTCTAGATATGTTTTTGAAGAGTGTTTGAAGTTTGAAAAGACACATTTTTTTAATAGTGGTAATGTTTTATTCCCTTTCCTGTTCGTATACCTGTTCTTGCTTTGGAAACCTGTAACGATTTAGACTTGTCAATATTTGTAAGAAACTGATTCATCTGTCATTTATCAGAGCCCAAGTCATGCTGGTTTCTAGCAATTTGCACTTAAGATTATATCTGCATTAACATGGGAGTAAAATTGCTATATGGTGATGTGGCCCTGCTGCCTGTCTCCTTTTTTTCCCCCTCCTCCAACAAAAGAGAAATCTGACCACTATAGCAACAGACTTTTAACAGTGTGAAGATAGCACTGCTCCATAATCTGACCAGTATGTGTACAGCTTTTTGGGGATAAATGCTTTGCTGATGGTGAAATAAAATCATTAATGTGGGCAATACCATGTTCATGGCTTTCAGCACAGGAAGGCATTTCATTTCTTGCAGTCTGCAGGTCCTTTCAGATCTGCTCTGTTAGGGAGAGGATTGCTCAGATGATATCAATGTTTCCTCCATGCCCATGTATTCAGATTCAGGTATGCAGTACCTACTTTCCCCTCAGGTGCCATTTCCCAGTCAGTGTTTCCTGGTACTGTAACAATCTTGTTGTCTGACTTGCTCTCCATAGGGAAGAATGTAATTTGTGTACACCTGGTAAGAGAATGTCAGGAAGAAATGGGCAGAGCTGTCCCACTGTTGCTCTTGTGTAGCAGAAACCTCAGCGAGCACTATTGCATTGTACACTAGAACTGGTCAGTGGGCAACTCCTTGGTGCTGGGAGCTGGTGCTATGTTTTGATTTACACCGTGTTTGCAGGGAGCTGCTCTTCATTATTGTGTAGTTTGAACTACTGAGCACAGTGTACATTTAAAAATTTTACTGGGCAAATAATTTTGCAGTATCTTGGAAAAGTTGCTTACTGTGACATGTGTCATGAGTGCTTTTTTTTTTTTTTTTGTATTAGGTGAATATTACCAGTGATGCTTTGCTGTAGCAGTTCATTGTCTGACTTGGGTTTTTTCATATTGGTGAGTGACAGTAACAGACAAGAAAGAGCCTCCATGTCTCTGGTAATTTGAGTTTTCACTGTGGACTGGAGTATTCAGAGGCAATGCCTAGTACAGTCAAACGGCTGTGCATAGAATAACTGTAATCATTGTCAATAGCAACCTGAATTTCTCTATTGGGGATTTACACTAGAGGGAAGAGCGTATTCTAGGAACTCTATAAAACAGCTGGATTAACAACTCTGGCCAAGAGTGTTAGGAAGGTTAGAGACGGTATGACACTTTCTGAATCACAAAGCAATATGTCTTTCTCGTGATTACAGAGCAGATTCAGAGCTCCTCTCTAAAGCATGTGCCTATACACAAAACCTACCTGTACAAAAGTTAAGTCAGAGGTTTGATTTCTATCCCCCTCGCATTTCTAAACTTCATAGGATTAAAAAAAATAAATAAATAGATGTGGCCTTCCTAGAGTTTCTCCTCTAAAAGTGATTGCACTATGTAAAACACACTGTACTTCGCCCAACATGGGCGTTTCTTGTGCTGCTGTGATGCTTTGTATACCTGGAGTGCAGTGCGCAGACTCTACTCTAGCACTCACGCTCTGACTTACAAGCTGTTGCTTAAATGGATGTATATTGAGAAAAGTTTTCTAATGTTGCAAGATCTCCATCAAATTCACTGCAATCTGTACTGTCCAAATATGTGAATGGTCTGACTGAAAGCAAACGCTCCTGCTTACCAAAAAGGTAAAATTAAATAAACGCTGCATGACCTGTTCCTTGGAGTAACTGGTAGTGGTTTTTTTTCTCCTGTGCTGAGTATTTTATAGTGTTCCCATGCTCCAGATTCAGTGTGTTGCTGTTGTGCCCCACACTGGGCCCACCACCCTCAGGCCCCTTGCCTCATGGAGACACACAGTGGCTCTGTAGCCCTGGAAGGAGGTTGGTCTCCTGAAACTAGGGAGGGGTTAGGGGACATGTCTCTATTACACAGACACATTCTTTGTACATATTATATATACAGTCTTGTATATATTATATGTAAATGGGAGATGAGACCATGAGATTGAAAACTTACTTACATAATATTCAAGAACTTAGTATTTCCAAATTATTCCAGACATGCACGTATTTCCCCCCCCAAAGGAACCTCAATTGTATGTACTTTTCTAAATGGCATTCTGAAAGGAAGAAAAAGGAAGGGACATAAATGAGGTAGGCAGAGGAGAGCATGCAAACACGAACTTTACAGATGCTAGCCACCAAGTGCCTGAAGCATCATCTGGCGAGAGAAATACTGTGAGACCATACATGAATCCTGTGCTGTGATGAGCAGAAGCTGCCACAGTGCTGTAACAAAGCTGGATTTCTGCAGTTTGGGCATGAGCCCCACGGAATTGTCATTTCTGGCCAGTGCCAGGAGCAGGATATATTGAAATAAGTTCAAAACAGAAAAGGTTTAATTCTGAGTAGGCACTGTTCAGTGAGAAACTATGAGGAAGGAAAAGCAAACACACCATCAGGTTGTATAGTTATATTTAATAGCAACAAGTTAAAAAATTCTAAAACCAGCATGGGAGTTAGCTGATGATTGCTTTACTCTTTAAGAAACAATTATAGTAACTTAAAAAGTGCTATGACACTTTTCTCTGGAATTTGACAACAGGCAAAGAAGACTAAAATTAAAACCTTTCAGTGAGGAAAATCTGATTCAGCTACCAGTGTTCCACAGCATTCAGAAGATCTGTTGCAAAGTGTAGTAACAGAGCTACTGCTTATATGCATTTATGTGTAAATGCTTACAAAGAGATAACAGGAATTATGGCATACCAAGAGGATTAAAATTGTCCAGCATACCTAATACTACTATTACAGATTGTTTCTTGTGACTTTCAGTTCTTAATAAGATGCAGATATGAACGAATAGCTAAGACATTAAAAGACATTAGAACAAATTTAAAAGCAGCTAAGAACACTTAAAAAGGTGCTACTGCACATCAAGGACCCTTGCTTCCCTGCTCTGCAGGTCCTGTTTACTTTATACGTATTCTCTCATCTTTCTTGGGGGCAGACTCCTTTCTCCTGCTTTGAACCTGACTGTATCTTGCAATAGTGGATACGCCATCCACAAACCTTGTCTTGTAGAGGACATTTGCATTGCTGAACATTCCATCCTTCAAGGACACCACAATGAACTAAAACAAACCAGAAACACTTAAAATAAATGTTGCTATCCAAATAAAGACTTTTAAACAATGCTAGAAAAGGCTTCCAAAGAGAGGACTCCTTTTCTTTCATTTGGCTAATACCTCAGTAATAATTCTTTAAAAGAATTCCATAACTAACTCAGTCCCAACAGAACGTGCTACACAGGTTAACATATACCCACGGGCCAGACTTTCTCTGCAGCTAACAACACTTCTGTCCATATCCCAGCACTTAGCCTGGGATACAGTGAAAAATGCAGGATGCCTGTTCATGGTGGGAGAAAACACTGGGAAAAACAGTGCCACTATTATGTAGGTTCTTACCTAGTCAAAAGACACTACTAAAATAATTTTACAATACTGGTGAACAAATGTTTCCCTCCTCACTCTCATAATTTGGAATGGCCAGGTCCTTGCATCAAACAGGGACAGATGCTGCCTTTTTTTCATGTGCATGTCACAGTGATACAGAGATTCTTTCCACTAGTGCCTGACTTATTTCAATTGGGTCAACCTGAAATATTTTTATCCTTAGGTTAAAGAACTCTGGGAAAAAAGAATTCAGGATGTTGTCAGGCCTGAGACTGAGTGTATCACAGATACTCTTCCCTATTGCTCCCTTTTAACCAGGGCAGCAATAGCTTTCATTATAACGTAACATTTAAATTTCACCATTGCTTTATCATCAGTCTAGCTTTCAGTTGAGACAACTCAGAAACATAACACACATCCCTAGAATAAAATGGCTCAGAGTCCTTAGTGCCAGTCTGCCTTTGGAAATAACAGATGGAACCCTAAGCAATCTGGTCTGGTGGAAGGTGCCCCTGGCAGTGGCAGGGGATTCAACTGGATGATCTTAAAGGTCCCTTCCAACCCAAACAATTCTATTAACACAGTAATTTCAAGATCATACCTGGGAGTGTCTGAAATGAGTTTGAAGCATCTGCCCAATATTCTGGGTATGAGAGAGATCAAGGGCAGCATCCACTTCATCCAAGATGTAAACTGGGGCAGGCCTGAAGAGGAGCATGGCTAGTATCAAGGATAAAGCCACCAATGATCTAGTATTGAGACAAGAAAGTTATGATTTACTCTTATCTGAAAGGCTTTGGCTTCTGAAAACAATTGTTGAAAGCCGGTGAAGGTGGTAAAGGGTCTGGAGCACAATAAGGAGGAGCAGGTACTGGCGTTGTTTAGCCTGGAGAAAAGGAGGCTCAGGGGAGACCTCATTGCTCTCTACAACTCCCTGAAAGGAGAGTGTAGCCAGGTGGGGTGTCAGCCTCTTCTCCCACATAACAAGAGACAGAACAGGTGGAAATGGCCTCGAGTTACACCAGTGTAAGTTTAGATTGGATATCAGGAGAAATTTCTTCACTGAAATGGTTATCAAGGATTGGAATTGGCTGCCCACAGAAGTGGCTGAGTCAGCATCCATGGAGGGATTCATGGAGAAGACATAGATGTCGGGCTTAGGGACATGGTTTAATGGTGGACCTGGCAGTGTTAAGTTAATAGTTGGATTTGATGATCTTAAGAGAGTTTGTCCAGCCTAAACAATTCAATGATCCTAAATTGCTCCCTCAAAAGCAGATTCTTGCTATGATTTTGAAGAGATGGAATGACAGCTTCACATTTCAAAATGTGATGTCTTCTGTCAGAAATGGCAAATATTAATTCTTCTTCGTGAAAGATCAAGTCAATTGGATGACGATATTTAAAATTATGCTGTTGCTCTAACTATTTTAAATTCTGAGTTTTGCAACAATGTTTTTCTTGAAGTATTGGTTCAACAATGGTTCTTGAAGTATTCTGTCCTTAGAAAGTTCTGTATTTCTGTCTCACCTCTTCCAAAATTCTGTTTCTGCTTTTCAGGGTTTTTCTTTTCCTTAGAAGTTGCAAAGGAGCATATCTATACACAGTAGCTGTAGACATTGGAGAAAAAAACTGTTGCCACGACAGTATACCATGCCATATTCTTGAATACTGGAGAAATACTTGTCTATATAGATTTTTGTGGTTCCATCTCAAGGAGAGCAGCATTTAATTCAACATTATCTCAATACTACCTAGAGTTAAATGTGGTTTTCTCAACATTCAATTTATATTTTGCCACTTATGTGTGGAGTAAAATCTTGTTTGTTATCTTATACTAAGTAAAGTATTGTTCTAAGTCAGAATGTATTACCAGTGCTTCCAATATTGAGTCTGTTTGGGAGGAGGCAGAGTCCATGACTTGACAAGGAAAAAATTAATTTTTTGCTTTTCAGAACTTTACTTAGACATATCTATTATATACACAATGACAATGGAAAACAAATGAATTCACCAACCTTTGTCCTCCACTAAGTTCTGTTAAGTTTTCCTTCCAGGTGTTTCCTAAGGCAACTCTGAACTCCATACCATCCAAGTCACTGTGGGTTTTACAGGCTGCTAGCATAGCTTTGGCTCCAGGTAGGAGCGTTGAGAAAATGGAACCAAAGTCTTCATTCACCTACAAATCAGACCACAGAAGATGCATGAATGTGCTTTGAATCAAGAGCACAAAGAGTGAAAAACTTTGTGACGAGCTGCACGATGCTTGACGTATCTTGCCCAATTCAACACAATGACTTCGCACGTCACACACAGGACAGTGAGAAAACATTAGCTTTTATTTTCTCTGTACTGAAGAGAGAAGCAACACCGAAAAATATATGACACCTCATACTAAGCATTTTAGAAGGATCAAATGAAAGAAGTATTGGAAGGCTTCTCTATGCTATCAGCCAGGGAAATGGTTATGCCCTAACTCAGATTTATTAATTGGTAAATTGCAATTTCTCACAATTAATGGACTACTAAATGTATAAGCACCGTGTAAGAGGTACACACTGGCATCCTCCCCACTCTTTTTCTTCCAGCTTTACTTAAGCAGTGTCCAAGTATGGGATGGGATGAAACTTCATAAATGCCGATTAGAATTTCCTGGGTTTAGGAATTTATCTGAAAACACACTTACCCCCAACCATGCGTGGTGCTTTTGAACACAGCTCACTAATTTCTGCCAAAACAATTTTTTACAATGAAAAGGTACCATTTTCCATTGATACCCTGTGTACAGGCAGGATAATTGATAATTAAACAGATACTTAATCCATGTACAATTTAATCTTGGTTACGATCAATTTTCTCAAAGGCCAAGAAGTACAAGTTCTACTGGTACAGCAGGAAAGAAGGTGTCAAAAGGCTTCCATATCGAAAGAGATCATTTTCTACTTTTGTTATCATTCATTATAGCAGAGAACTGGTAAAAAGGCAGAGTATCTAGGTAAGAGAAACATAAATGAGACATTGCTCTATCTCAGTATTTCGTATCCTGACAGTAACAGGAGCAGTACCTTAGGTGCACAGCCCCACACTTTAGAGGGCAACACAGAACCAGAAAATTTTTACACTGGTGAAACATTGGTTTAAGAAAGAAAACCCCAAAAAATAAAACCTGACTGTATTTCAATATGCCTTAACTTTCATGAAATTTTTGCAGGCTCTAAAAAGGAATCGTAAAGTAGTTTTGCAGGTTTAACTGAATCTTTACAAATCTCAGAGAATTCATGTCTTACTCAAAAGTGAGAATAAACAAGAGAAATGAAGTGGTTATTTTTAAATATAGGTCAGGGATAGTAGTTCTGAAAACAGACTTTTTTTCCCCAAGGAAAGAAGCAAAATAGTAATCTAAGATAAATACGATTTTGTACTAAAACTAGAAGATAAATTTCAGGCATCATACCTTTTTCCAAGCAATATCTAAAGCTTCTTTTTTCTTCTGGTCAAGCTCTTCAATAACTGCAAGAATTTTTATCTTGTCATTCTCTACAATTCGTTTTTTCTTCATTAAGTCATTGTACTGGTGCAATGAGAAGAAAAGATTGATTTTAATGAACTTTGTGCTCAAATACATTTTGTGCTAATCTTACAGCTTCACTGTATCATTTTGTAGCTATGAGATAGTCATTAATCACAAGATTAAAAACCAATGCATTCATTTAGCTGCATGAAGGATATAAATTTTGAGATTATTTGCAAATTAATGCATCAGAACTTTCAACAATCAGCACAGGGGAAGGACAACAGTGCTCTGAAAGTTGCACTTCCAAGTTAATAGTGTTTTGTTTGCTTTTCCATAAAGGAAAGGACACTCCTGGAAGGTTGATAGGAGGAAACAGTACTAGAAAAGTTGAAGGGTAAAATCAGTGGGCTGTTTTGAGAATCCTGTAACAGCCTGAAGATACAGAACAGTTGATGCTATACAACCCTGCTACACCTTCAAGCTGTCATGCTTGAAGATAAACATATTTTTACTCTGCAACTTTCAATACAGATACTCTAATGGATGCCACAAAGATTGCAGATGCTTCAACTTAGGATGGACTGGGGTAGGAAGGAAAAAAATACTTTTTACCATCCAAAATCAAGATTATGAGTAACCTATAAAACTGGTGTGCCAATGAACAGTTCAAAGATCTAAGAGTAGTATGAAAGAACCAACAAAAGGTGTCCTGCTATCTCATGAAGGTTTAGTTTTATTTTTGGTGTATTGAGAAATAGAACATAGGAAAACATAAAGCTACATTATATATATGTATATTTTTTGTATAGACCACGTGACCAGCCTGCCCAATCTTTATAGGTTAAAACCAAGAATACTTACCCTCTCCTCTGTGTCAGAAAGCATGTTCATTGCTCTTGTGTTCACAGTGCTTTCCAACTTCTTTATATGCTCCTTCAATTTCTGCAGCTTCTGACTTGCTTCTTGAGGACTGCTACTTTTAAAATCATAGGCTGTGTTTGGCTTACCAAAGAGTGGTTTCTCTGAAGCTATCCACCTGTACTCTTTCAGCATTTTGGCCACCTGTAAACAAAAAGATATACTGAGGCTTTCTCCTCGCCCTTCTCAAATGTGAGCTAAAAATAAAATAAAAGAAACCAGATCCCCCCCCACCCCCATCTAACATTCTGAAATTACCACATTAATTCTTCTACCCCAATGCAGCACAGGTATATATATCTTTACAATGTTTTGTGTGATTTCCTTGACTGTGGACAAACTGAAATTTTAAGTTAGCTTTCACATATATCTTACCTGCTTGAAACACCTTTTTTCTACATCTGGACTATACCAATATCACTAAATCTTGAAATTACCTTCCTTAATTAGTTATCTAATTTGTCCATACAGTTGGAATGTTCTTACCAATCACTTTCTTACTGTGATCTACCCTCTGTTACTCCATATGGATAAGCTCTTTTACAATGTACAATTTCCACTCCCTCTTCCTCAGACAAAACTACACATTAAGAGCTGCCAATATGACAGTGCTTAAGGAAAAAAGGCTATTTCCTTTGCATGTGGTAAGGGAAAGAACCACTCTTGGTCACAAGATGTGAAGAAAAGCACAGTTTTGAAATACCTCGGTATCAGCATCAGCAGCCTCTTGTTGACATTTGGTGATGCTGTGTTCTAATTCTTTAATCTTAAGCTGTAATTCATTACTTTGTGCTCCGTATTTTAGTATCTCTGAAGATTTGTTTTTAATTGCATTATCATGTAATACAATTACTTCCTTTTGCTTGGAAAGCTCCTTCTGTGACCTCTCCACAGATTCCTGAAAAAGCAAACCAGCACACATTTATTGGCCTCTTCTAAAGCTGGTGTTAGACCCTTATTATAACAGGCATAGCAAGGAGAAAAAATTCACATGTGAAAGTGAAGCACAAAAATAACTACCTAGGCTGATTGAGTGTGTTAAGCAAATCTGCAGAATAAAATACACATCATAGTGTGAGGTTGAGAGGATCACACAGAGTAACATGAAAATGGATAATTAAACACAGTATATTCACTTTTACCTCTGTCTTAGCCACTTCAGCCACCATAGCATTAACTTGCTCCTGGTAGGATTTGATTGCTTCCTCTGCGGCTTCTATCTGTCGTTTATAGGAGGCCTGTTCTTGTTTCAGCTCTTCAAGCTCCAGAACTAAAGCTTCAACTTCCTAGAGAGATATTTACCATTTTATTAGTGAAAATGAAATTAAATGGAAAGAATTAAGATTCAGTTTGATGTAGTAAATACTGTAGAAGATTGAAAGCACCCATTCCTGAGCAAAGGCACAATGTCACAAAAACAAAGAAAGAAACAAACAAAAAATCTCAGTCAGCGACTATGTCAGAGACAACGCAGTAATGTATTAAGCCTCAAAACTGAGAGCATTAAAACCTCGGGATAATCAAATGTTCTGATTTTTGCAGCAACTTCTAACATTGAGAAAACTGCCAACAGAGGTGAAGTTTTTACCTGCTGCATATCTCTTATTTTTTTGCTTGAAGAGTCTGCCTTTTTCTTGGCATCATCTAGTTTCTGCTCCGCATTTCTTCGCTCTTTTAGACATTCTGCTTCTGCATTTTTAATTTTATTCTCTAATTCCTTGTATTTTTCTTCTGCTTTCTTTTTCCTCTCTTCAGTTTTGTTCAATGTCTCTTCACACTCCGCTGAATCAAGAAGGAGAGTACTGAGACTGGGCATTGTTCTCACCTTTTAATTTACATCCTAAACTCCAACTGAAATAAATCTCTTTGCCTCCAACAGAAAAAAGTGGCTGTACACTCACTAGTTGCAGAAGTCAGATATTTCAACAATTATTTTAAGACAGTGTGCTGTTGTTACCAGTTATTGCTAGGGAACCAGAAAACCAGCCATTATGAAAATATTTTGTTGTTCTTTTTTTAAAGGGGAAGAACACCTCAAGTCTTATGACCAAGAAGTAATTAATCAGATGACTACCTAATAAGATACCACCTCGTGATATCTTACTGGGTATATACCTAGATATGTATAATTTCTCCCAATTTTTAGTTTAGATATTTTACTTGTTGTATTTTGTGCATTTATGCCTTTCTTTAGCTATAGGAACACCTTCTTTCCAATGCTTTCTTGTTATGAAAACTCTATTACAAACCTCAAATATCTACAAAAACAGATGGCTTGAAAAAAGCAAAGATTACTCAAATATGGGATTAAATCAATTTTTAAACTTCCATGAAGACATATTTTCCTTTATTACAAAGTATATAAAACATTTAATAGGAGTGTATGCTTTACTGTAAGAGAATGACCAACTTTAAGTGAATCACCTCTATGAAAGTATACTGTGATTCTGTATTTGTTACATATTCCAAAATATAAAGGTAGTATTTCCGAAGTGAAAAATACTTTTTTCTTAAAGATTCTGCTACTCAAACAGCCTGGTAACCATCTCATTCTCAGCAATTATATTTCAGTTAAAAGAGTAAGAACATGTTTGTCACCAATGGTTTTCTTCAGGGCAAGCCGCTCTTCCTCTTCTCTGTGGTAAGCACTGTGATGTAGCTTCTTCTGTAACAGCTCTGCTTCATCAGACTTCATCTCCCACTGCTGTTTCAGTTGTTGGTACCTTTGGAGACAGTAGTGACACACACTGCTATATGGAAGGGTACCCAGCATCTCCCTTTGAAAGCTGAAGTAAGCAAATACCTATATTCCCTTTCTCATGTGAGATACAGTGATGACTGTAGGGCAAATACACTTAAATGAATGAAAATCTGAAATTGCTTTAATAGTAATTGTGAGGTTTGTGGCATGTAAGTTATTATATATGTAGCTCCTACTATTTAACACTGATCTGACATATTAAAAACAAATGCAACACATGGAATTTGGCAACAATTCAGAGATCACTTTTTTCCCAACTGGCAGCATGACAAATGTTAGGCTGAAGAATTAAAGAAAAGAATAAAAGAAAATAATTAAAGTCCTTTCCTCCTTTTGGCTGTATTTCTGGAAGTCTACTGCAGGTCAAAACAATTTGGAAGAATAAACCCAGCTGGTAGATAGCACATTATGCAACACTACCTCCTTAAGGCATTTTTGCAGAACTGACTAAACACATTTTTCTATTTCATCTTTTAATAAGATACTCAGTAATTGAGTAGGTGAAAATCAAATATACTTAAAATTATTTAATTTAAATCCTTACAGCTGTATCACTCAGATACTCCTTTTCAACATCGTTTTTATTTTCTTGTGAGAAAAACAAGAGTGACCACAAATTGGAATTCTGTATGGGTGTTAAAAATATATCTGGACAGATCCATTCTTCAGTGGACTTCATGAAACTTCAAACAATTTCAAGCAGACATCAAAGCATACCCTTTTTTTCCCCCCTGTATTATCCAAAACAAAGTGCATGTGTTATCTAAAAACTGAATTTGCTTTTTGATTGCTGAACTTCCTAACTAAATTGGGAGAACAGGGAGGAAGGGAATTATTTTCCGCGTATTACATTTTCAAAAGGCCCTGTGGCCTCCCAAAACAACTCAGTATATTAAATTTGCTCAGTCACGTTAAAAGAAATGATAGACATTGTATGGTGCAAACCTTACTTTTCAGCAACCTTCTTCAAGCTTGCCAACTCCTCCTCTACAGCCACAAGTTCAGATTCCTTTGTCTTGAGTTCTGCTTCAACATCTTTGATTTCTTGAAGTTTAGACAATATTGGTGCAGTCTGTGATGATGCACCTGTTCAATGAAAAAATAAAAAGCCAGGTTAATTTGAATTAGACTAGTAGATTCACCACTGGTAATTGCAAATTCTAAACATTAATAATGATACAGCTTGACGATTCATTTTAATTGAAAAACAGATAAGGCAGCTAGGCTAAAGTTAGAGTTCTCAGTGGAGAAAGGGTACCTCCTCTGTTACAGAATTTAGTTCTGCAGGCTTTGAACACTACACGTGCATGTCTTGTGCAAACAACTAACTTTTAATAATTTATGAAATTATTGCAAATCAATAATGAATTACTTCAAAAAGTGCTTGAATTCCAAGCACTACTGCTTCCACGAGGATTATACAGCCAAATAAGAAATGAAGCATTTAAAATCTAAATTACTCTATGCAAAGTTTGTCATGAATTTTTTCTTAAGCTAATTAATATTATTTCAGCTCAATACAATTTTAGCCCAAACAGATTATTCCCAGTATGTGTCTAAATAAAAAGGTTATTGTTCATTTGTATAAAAAACATGCAAGAGCAGTAAACATATCAACAGACACACAATATTATTATATGAAGAGAACCAGCAATTACCTCCATGCAGAGTGCCCTGGGGATCAAACACATCTCCATCAAGAGTAACACTTCTTGTCATTATCCTTTTGTCAAAAGTCACTTTCTTAGCATTATCCATGTTATTACAGACCAGTGCTGTTCCAAAGACATATTCCATTGCTTTCTGCAGTTCAGGTTTGTATTCAATTAGAGAAAGGGCTAAATGCGTGTTAGCACGGCCAGTCTAGAAATTAAATGAAAAGCAATTAGTATGCCTTAAGTTGTAAGAAGTTTCAAATCTAATTTCTGTCTCTTGGTGATAAAAGCATTTTCTAAAAGTATCACTACATTTTAAAACTATTTCAGTTACAAGTGGAATAATTAATACCCATTTAAACCTCACATAACTGATAGGATACAAAGGAAAACAAAATCAATATGCCCTCAAACCTTATAGAAATTCAGGTTAGTATAACCATTAAGAACCCCAAGTTTTAAGTACAGAAACAAAATTAAAATGGGACAGAAGTAATACAGTGTAAATAGTATATTTACATACCAAGCTTTCGGCCAACTTAATTGTGTCTGCTGGAACACACCTGGCTGAAATTTTGTTTAACGGAATGATGGTGTATCGATGCTTTAGTTCACCCTTTTCTAAAAGCTTCTTAGCAGTAACCTCAAATTAAAAAGTTACAAAGCATACCTGAGCACACAACTGATTTTGTAAAGTGAGACAATACGGCATTGGAAAGCGAACACATTGTTGCCACCAACTATGCACAAACAATTGAATGCAAAATGCACATGCCAGTTGAAACACATCAGTCCAAACCCCTCTCAAGCATTCAGTAACAAGGCACATGCTTGCCGACCCCGAATCATACGACCACATCTAAAAACTCAGGGTTCTGTACTACAATAATAAACTTACCTCTGTGTCTACAATAATGTTATAGAGCTTCCCTCCAGCCACAGCTTCCAGGGCTCTTGCTTTGGATAGGTCTTTCACAGTGAAAAGAGACACAACAGGGCCCTTCACACAGTCTGGATTCCAATTCTTTTCTGGATGTCTTAAAATAAATATAAATTATGACTATAAATCATATCTGTTTTTCTCCCACATATCTTAAAAAAATTTATAGTTAAAACTCACCATGCTTATCATTATGGTATAAGCAATTTTAAGTTCTGAGGAAAAGATCCCCACACAGAAAATGCTTAAATTAAATACTTCACAGCAAGACACTTGCCAATAAAGAGACAGTTACATAGTCATTAAAAGATTGTTATTCCAGATTTTCATCAGATTTATCACACCATTTTCAGCTGATTTTTCCAATGGGTTCTATTATTACCATAGGTATAGGAGTATGTTCAGCCTATTAGACAAACAATTAAACCTGGGGATACAGGTATTTGACTGGTGGAGCCAGATATAGAGCTGACCTCCAAAGAGTGAGTCTACTTGTGTCCACAGGCAGGAAACAATGACTACGTATTTTTGCAGTTTACACCTTTGGATTCTATGGCTTTAGCTACCGAAGTTATGACTTGTAAATGCCATTAGACAATACTTTTAAGTTCTAGTGGCTTTGTCAGACTGTAACATTATCTGACTTCCCCCTTGCCCTCCCCCTTCACTTTGCAGCACCACTAAGACAATCATTATTCATTGGAACTAAAAGAAAAGCAAGAGCTAAGACATTCGTGTAATTATCTGGTAAAAGGCCCCCAAAAACACTTTCAAACATCTTTCAGGACCACACTGACATCTTACTTGTACATAAACTGTAGATGAGGAAACTTTGCTGTAAAACTTTCACTCAGTTCTCTCAGCTGTCTAATTTCGGAAGACAATGCCTTCTTTTTTGCTAGGAGGGCTTCTTCTTTCTCTTCTTCAGAGTTGAACACAAGCAATAGACATACACCCAGAGCAGAGAACTCTGTTAGCTTAAACACTGGTATCCTACACTGTTTATCTACACATATGTAGAAAATACTTACTTGGAAGACATTCTAAAATACTTTGTGAATTTTAGATTAAAAAAATTAATACCATCAGGACACTAAGCATGCACAGAAAAAAGTCTAAAGTGTAATGTGCTTCTCCAAAGGTTATTCTGGAATATCAGTTAAGAGTTTTGAGTAGTGTCTGAAACAAACATTACTTGGCATAAAAAACAAACTCTAAGAAGTGTTTTAGGTACAGAAAACCAGGAAGTAATAGGGATGTTGGTCACATTTTCCATCTAAATTTTAGCTGGAATTTAATTTTGCTATGAACTTCAAAACATTTGTCCCAAAGTTTATAAAAACCAAATTATTTTAAGCTACTTTCTGTGGAAGTTCAAGAGCTTACAGAGCTTAAACAAGAGAAATTTCTTTATGCATGAAACCTACTTGATCAAGCATACTTGATTTTTCATTTCCCTCCTGCATTGGGTCTGGGTGAGATGGAGTTAACATCCCCCAGAGCAGCCCTCATAGTTCTGTTCTTTGTGTTTCTAGCATAAAGACACAGATGTAACACAGTTTTGGCTAGTGCTGAGCATGCTGGCACAACACCAAGTCTACCCTGCCAGCCCCTTCCAAAAGCCAGAGGGTTATGTGTGGGCAATAGGCTGGGAGGGGACATAGCCAGGATATGGGGGTCCAACGGATATTCCATACTTTTAAGAGGGTGTGCTCAGGAGTAAAAGCTAAGAGAAAGGAAGAAGAGAGGAAGCATCCATTATTAAGGCCTTTGTCTTCCAAAACATGCCTTTATGCTGATGACATCCTACTTCACAGGAAGTCACTCAACACTGCCTCCTGACGGGAAGCAGAGCATACATTTTTTTGTCTTCCTGTGCTTCTGTGTCCTTCAGCCTGCTCCAAGACAGACCCACCACTGACCAACACCATCACAGACGGTGGTGAAACCTCTGGGATAACGTATCATAGAAGGGGAAACAAAACCAAACCTATCTGCAGTGCCTGGACAGAGGAGTGAGAACATGCGAGAGGAACAGCCATTCAGTGAAAAACAGGGAGGAGGTGCTCCAAGCATTGGAACTGAGATTCCCCTGCAGCTTGTGGTGCAGACCATGCTAAGGGAGCTGCGCCCTGCAACCCATGGGGGTCCACAGTGTAGTAGATATCCACCTGCAGCCTGTGGACTGTGGAAGTCTACACTGGCGCAGGGTCCTGGCAGAACCTGTAGACCCATGGACAGAGAAGCCTATGCTGGAACAGGTTTGCCAGCAGCACCTGTGACCCCCCAGGAGACCCACACTGGAGCAGCCTGCTCCTGAAGGACTGAACCCCATTAGAGGGACACATGCTGGAGCAGTCTGTGAAGAACTGCAGTTCATGGGAAGGATTCACACTGGAGAAGTTCATGGAGAGCTGTCTCTCTTAGGAGGAACTCCACAATGGAGCAGGTGAAGGGTGCAAGTCCTGCCCCTGAGGAGGAAGGAGTGGCAGAGACAATGTGTGAGGAACTGACTGCAGCCCCCCATTCCCTGTCCCCCTGCACCACTCACAGAGAATCAGTAATGAAACAGAGCCTAGGAAATTAGGTTAAATTGATTTTCCCAAGTCAAGTCTATTTTGCCCATGTCAGTAATTGCCAAGTGATCTCTCTCCTATCCTTATCTCACCCCATAAGCCTTTTGCCATGTATCATCTCCTCTGTCTAGCTAAGAAGGGATGTGACAGAATGGCTCTGGTGGACACCTGGTATCCAGTCAGGGTCAACTCATGACACTTCTATACTCCTTTGGAGATTGCCCCAAAATTATGCATCAGAAGTCTGTACAGACCTGAATAGTTCAGCTCCTTTATTTGGTTCTCTAGAGTTATTTTCATTTTTTTGACAGCTTCAAATGCTTTTTGGTCTTTCTTGTAGCCTTCATCCATTTTTTTAGCTTCAGCTTCTTTTGTCTTTAATTCTTTCTGTGCATAATTCAACTTCATTTGAGCCTATAAGGAGTTGGCAAATACAGAACCAGATCTTCAAAGACAATTTTGCAGGTGCAGATTTAGAATGCTTCACTATCATGCTGTCCATTTAAATTATAAAAATTTCCACTGGTTGCAGATAATACAAAAAGCAGCTTGGCTTTTGAAAATAATGGCACAGGCTATTTGGAAACAAAAACATTGATCTTGTATGTAGCTGTGGTAATGTATTAGCATATGAAAGGAGTCTGAGAAGAAACAAAGTAAAATAATGGGGAATATAGCTGTCCTTGTTGCTTTACTGAGAAGATTTACTCCTTAAGTGAGACAAGGAAAGTGAACTTTGGAAATGCAAACTCCACTATCACAACTACCCCAACAGAGGTCTCCTATCTTCAGACAAAACAAGCGCTGTCTCTTCAGTTGTGTGATGAGCACACAATTTAACTAAGGAGAAAACAGTTTCTTGTAAACTCTCCATTTAGCAATCTCAGTCATCTTCATTTTAATTCCATTTGAATTAATTATTTGAATTATTTGAATGGAGTGTGTCCTACTTTATATCTCAAATGCCAGTTTCTATACTTCCTTGCAGCAATGCTACAAGCATTTTCCTGTGCAAGGATATTTAGTTTATATTTTATCCAAAAGTTAGCTTAATGCATATGCTAAAATGTAAAATATCTTGTATAGATACTCTGGACCTCTTTTCATTGATCTTTCAAGCATGTGTCAATTGGTTTTCAAATTATTTTCAAAAGCATGAAGGCAGGTCAGAGACAGGCAGAGCTTTTTTCTTACCTCTTTACCCTCTGTTACTGCTTTGCCAATTTCATTTTTGCAGATCATCATCTGCTCTGAAAGAGTAGCTTCTTCACCATCTTTATTGCTGGACATGCCAGCAGACACAGCATTAAAATGCTGTTGCGCTGCAGCTAGAGCATGTGCATCTTTTTCACTTTCTTCCTGTAAAACACGTAGTTCTTTATCTAGCTTCTTTACTTCTTTCTCCTTTGACACGAATGCTTTAGAATCCTTCAGCAAAACAAGGAACAAAAATAAAAAAACTAAGAGAGAACCTGAGTCTATTACCTTGAAATTCATGTTGTTTAAATGAGGAGCTACAAGTAGTTGCATCAACTACATTTCTATGACCCTCTGTCAGATTTTGTTATCTTGCAATATGTCTTTGCATGTTTTCAAATGTGTTACTTGCCCCATGAGTGCACTGAATATCTACAGACAGATGAAATACAGGAAGTGGTAACAACTGTCCAAGAATGAGAATTATCTCTTTCTTCCCAATATCTAGAAAGTGATCCTCTTGCTTAAAAACATCAACTGTCAAAAATACACAAGGCAGAGATTTCTCATTTAATTTTAAGAGTAACATATGTCCAGAGAGCGTAACAGTTGGAAGCTATATGGACCTCTGCTGAGCTTAACTGAAAATTAGGAACCATAAAGAGTTGAACTCTACTTGTATTTGTATAATTTCTGTTTCTAATGGAAGCATACTACCTATGCTGCCCAAATTAAACAATGCCCTTAATATTTGTCTCTCCTTTCCTGGTGTAATTCTTGCCAATCATAGGATTCTTTTTACCATAACAGGAAACACAAACCAGCTGTTCCCACAATCTGAATTAATTTAGTATGTAAAAAAAATTATATACAAACATCTTACCTTCTGCATACATGTTACCAATTCCTTGTACTTAACCTCTTCACTTTCTAAGTTTTGCTTCTTGAGATCAAGGGCACTTCGTGCTTTCACATTAACTCTTTGATTTTCTGAAAGAGCAGCTTCCAGTGCACGGAGTATACCACCAACTTCCTACAATCAGTAATAAAGGAAATTTAATTTAGCCTGTGGAACCAATATAGTATTTGTACTATTTCATCTTCTGCTCACAACTTCATGTAGAAGGAAATATGGCCAAGCAGGCAGTAGTCTCCAACACAAACAGGTCAGAACATCTCTTCCCTCTGAAATCCAACCCAACTTGAAGCTACTGTTGAAGATCTGCATCATTCCATAAGACATGACACTGTCCCTGTACAGAAGATGGATTTAGACATCCAAAGACTCTATGGATCATCCTGTATCCATTGATATTTGATTGAAGTCAATTGAAATGGACGTCAATACTGATTATTACCAAACCAAAGCTTTCTTACTTTTCTCTTCTCTTGAGACATCAACAAAAAAAGGAAAAAAAAAGTCTCTGGTAAAACTTACCATTGAATGCACAGAGTGGAAACATGAGGGCAAACAGTTTCTATGCTTCAGTTATTTTTCATTTGCATTTCCAACAAAAAACACCCCCTTAAACGGGCATCTTCTAGACAATGGTCAAAACCGACAATGAGCAGTGTATAATCTAAGCAACCCACCAGAAGATAAACATTCAAGGCGATATTATCTGTTAAAATAATACCCATGTCTTAAAACTCTTTGTATTCAGGTATTCAGATGAGCTCTGCTCTCACTTACCTTATCCTTTTCCTTTTCCATCTCTGCTATGTCTTCATTAAGTTGTTTCACCTTCTGTTGAATTACAGCCATTGATTCCTGAAACTTCTCTACATCAGACTGCCTTTTCTTTAACATGTCAACAGAGGACACCTTTGTTTCTTCAGCCAGAACAAACTTATAAGCTACACAAAAGCGGCTTAACTGTTCTATTTCTCGGGCTAGTTTTTGGTATTCTAGATAGGATGCTCGTTCCTGAACAGACAAAAATAAAATTAAAAAAAAAAGCTCTAAAATTTGATGGACAAACAATGTAAGACTTATATAAATCTTCTAAGCACCTCTACACATCAGTATTTTTAAGTAAGAGGAAGGATTCTCCACATTATATAGCAGACTTGATATTAGACACTGCAGGCCTGCTTAAAAAAATCTCAGCAACAATACTCATATAATTGACTGCACAGGAGAAATACCACTTGACTTTGTTTTTTTTTAAAAACTAAGACACATTTTTATCTATTTTTATCTAGTTCTCTTGTTTTCTGCTTTCTCACTCTCTCTCTTTCTACAATTTCCTGGAAGTCCAAAATGTCACATTCTTGTATCTGGAAAAATGATAAAATTTCTCTCTTATAAGACTCTAGAGAGCTTGAAAAGATGTTGCTATTTTAGCCAAAACACTGGTTCAGGGTAGTTGAAAGCATTTTTAGAGTACTTGAAGGGCCCACCTTATGACCCTTCTAATTTTTCCATACCTCTTTCAGTTTCTGTAAAGTTGGATTGATCTCCTCATTTAAGATCTGAAACACATAACAGAACATTTATATTCTCATTTTACTGAACTCTAAACATGTCTAGGCATGGCTATCTAGTTCCAGGTACAGAACTGAAATATCCTACAAGTCAAAATCAACACTAAACTAGTCATTGAGTTATCTTTAACAAATACAGAAAAAAGTATAATTTTCAACACATAGTACCGTTTGAATGGTTTGTAGTTTGGCTTCCTTCTTCTCTATGGTTTTCTGAACAGTTATTTTCTTGCACTCATACATCCTAGTACCAGCTGCTTCTTCAATCATAGCTAAAATCTAAAATAAAGCAATGCAACAAAAATTTGATGTTTTTTCTTATGCTAGATTGGTTCAACTCAGTTGAACATGGCATCTCCCTCCAACACCTCCATTTTTGTTGTCCCCCTCCCAAAATGTAGATTCTTGTAATTCAAATCAGTTCAGCAAAACCTCAGACAAAAAAACTTCCACAACTTTCCTACCTCTGGTGGCTTCATATTTAGAACTTTGGTAATTTGTCCCTGGTGACAGAAAGATAAAACAAGAACAGTGGATGTGTACCATGTAGTAATAGAAAGAAAAACCAAACCCCAAACCCTCACTGACTTTTATATGTTGCATTATAACTTCAAGCACCTCTTTTATTTTTGTGCTACGAGAATAATCTCGTTTACTCAATTGTTTTGCTCTTCAAAGTCCAAATGAGTCACTCCTTCAGGTAGCATACTTGAAACAGCCCTTACATCCTATCTTAAGGCTCATCCTCCACAGTCCTGATTACATCTTAAAATAGTAATGCAAACATTTTATTCTAGTCTTACTACATTGCTCATGTTGAATAAGCTCCTAATCATAAACTAACTTTTTTGATGATGTAGCTCATATGTAACTAGGGAGAATCAGAATATGTACAATACTGTCCCCACCTTTGCCATCAACTTGAGACAGTTACATTTGAAACAATAAATCCTGCTCTGTTTTATTATTCCTTGCAAATATTTCAGGAGTTTGCCTAGTCCCTTATAGAGTCTTCTCAATTCATCAGCCTTCATTTGATAAATCCAACTTATGAAGGGACATATCTCAGCTTCATTAAAACTACTGTCTAACATGGAACACAAATAACAGGATATAAAATCTGTCATTTCAGCATAATTATAAAAGCAACACTTATCTGTTAAGGAGAAAAAAGTAGAAAATAAAATGAGAACATGTTTTAGAAAAGTTTATTAACATCAGGGCCATGTGAGGTCTTGCGCTACAACGTGTTTTAGGGTCAAACTATGCTATAATGGAAATCTTACCTACTTAACAGACACTTCATTTTCACTTGATGTCACTCTAATTAGAAAACTGAGTGTTCTCCCACTATCTCCCCGGCCTTAAATTTAGTCCTATTCTTTTTTGATAGTCCTGTTCTTTCTGGATTTTACAAAGATGCACACAATACCTGCATAATGAGGAAGTGAGGATTATTGACATTCAGTCCAACGGAACAGAAGAGATCCTGCACACGACTGTTGGCAGTATTAACACCATTGAGAAGATATTTACTTCTACCTCCAATGACAACCTGGACAGCAAAAACAAATGAAAGGAACTTTAGGCAGTTTAAAAACTGGTTGGTGTCATGAGAATATAAACTGTAATAAAGAATAAAAAATCTCAGCAAATCACACATATTGTATCTTTGTATACAAAGGTATCCAGAACATCAAAACAGAAATTGTTTGACATTTAAAAGATTTAACTAAAATATAAGAAACATTAGCCATTGAGGACAATACTGACAAGAAACTTTCCAAAAACTCTACTTTGAAAAACCAACCAACCAATCAAAAAATATCAAAACCCAAAACCCCAACACCTTCCTCAGAAAAGTAAAGGTTCCTTTGCTCTTAGAGACCAAATTTAACACACAGTTCAGATATTAAGAGGAAGACATGAAAGCACAAAAAGCCACAAGGCACAAAATTGTACCTTGCTTCACAAACACCTCTAGCCAGTACACTGGATCTACTCCTACAGTCTGTGTTACTAACTACACTGTAGAGGCAATGCAGAAGCATTGCCGCTCTGGCAGAAACTCAGGGACTTTGAAAAATCACCGTATTTTTTTCTTGATCAGTCACTCTGCTAAGCACAGTAAAAATGTATATACGTTATTAAACAGTACAGATATTAAACACTCACCTGCCTAGTGACAGTGATCTCATCATTAGCTTCAAATCCCAGTGGACTTCGACTCTTGTCTGAATTATCAAAGTTAATGGACACGACTGCCTTTGTAATTCCAGCTTGTCCATTTTTATAAATTAGATCTTGCATGTTGGAAGCTCGCACCTACGTCCATGGAACAGATAAATACGTTTTTAAAAGAAATTAGCCTCACATTTTCATTGTATTACTGTGGGTTTTGAAGAAATGAATGAAAAAAAATGAAGACCTAGCTGTGTATTTAAGAGTTCATGTGAATTGACACATGGGAGCTGCAAGGTGCAATCAGTGTAAAACCATAACCAGTGTGTGCCAGTCTAGTTTTAGGTATCCTGATGCCTGAAAGAGGGTTACCTGAAACAGATGCTAGACAAAGTTAGGAGAAGAAAAAGCAGATTAATTTATTAAAGGCCTTTAAGGCACATTCAGGGTAGACAAAGCCGACTTGAGAGGCTACACTCAAAATGGACTACAAGTCACAAGTTCTTCACATTTTATAAGTTCTGTCTATTAACATATCCGGCCTTAATTCTCCAATTACACCTTCAGGTGATGATGTCAATTACCCCAAGCTTGCTCCCCACAATTCATTGTTGTTTACATACTTTCGGGCTCTGAGGCAGCGAAGTGTGCTTGGATTTTCCAACTGAGAGGAACTGTTTTGTCTAAAATGCTGGGAACAGAGGTTTTTAGGACTTTATATGGAGTCTAGAGCTACACATCAAAACTACGGATATATAAAAAATAGAAGCTAAAAATCCTTAAGGCATCAATCCAGCTAATTGTTTCTGCATGAGGCTCCTGACAAACACTGAATACATGTTTAAAAAAAGCCAGCCACCAGTAAATTTATTTTTCACAATGCAGTTCACAGGGAAATGATTCAGAAAGTGTTCCTTGGAGGTCTGCTGGCTTTGTCAACAACAAGAGGGAGGTAAGGGTGGGAAAGAAAGGAAATTTAAAAAGTCATCTTCAGACAGAGATTAAAATTTATGTCAGAGCACAGTTTTTTAATGAGAATACAGCAGATATAATATCTCTTAAATAGCAGGCTCTGCATGAAAACTACTTTTTAAAATTTTCTCATGAACCAGATAACCAGATTTTAAGACCCAATCCAGAACTGAAAACATTAATTACAAAGAAGTAAATTAGTGCTTTTAGATGCAAAAGACCTTTGGCTTGAAGTTGCTACATTTTAAGTGGTTATTTTTCATCTACTGTTTTAAACCACACACTTCATGTAACTGTAGGATATAGACAAAATTGTATTTTAGCCTTAACATATGAATGACAGAGACACAGATTTATGTAATGAAAAATACAAATAATAAAACCATTTGTTTCAGAGAAGCATCACTTCAGGTCTTCTGTGGGAGATTACTCACTAGAGTAACATGAAATGCTGCTGACAGAAGAAAGACCTTTCTTAAATGTCCCATCTCTCTTTACCTGTGACAGATTGCTGATTCCCAACACGAAACAGATGGAGTCCAAGATATTGGATTTGCCACTACCATTCAAGCCAGTAATGGCATTGAATAACGTGTCAAAGCCATCAATTTCCGTCCTCTGAGCATAGGATTTAAAGCCTTCAAGAACGATTGACTTGATGTACATCTCCTCGATGTTCCTAAGGGACCACGCAAACTATTCCTCTGAGAAGCACTAAGAAAGGAATCTGGATTATAATCCTACATATTTAAAAGAGTAAAAGAAAAAAAAATAAACAAATGAATCACACTGTCAAACGAAAACTAAACGTATGAGAAAATGAAAGAACACATGCATCTTACAACAAAAATATCAGGCATTTATAAACGAAAAAAAGTCAAGCAGACCACAGATCCAGGCAGCATCCCAACAGTAACCTGTACTTCAGCATTTCTAAGCGGCGCGCCTTTATACAACGCTCATCACGACACTTGGGTACAGATTCCTGGAAAAACCACTCTTCTCATGAAGATGGCGGCCAGCGAAGGGGAATGAAAGGCCCAGGTGTCTCCGAGCACGGCAGAGCCTCCCCCTCCCGCCTGCAAAACTGCCCGCTCAGACACACCGCCCGCGAGGGGTAAATCCCAGGGAAGAGGCAGCCTCGGCTCTGAGGCACCGTGAACAGGGACCCATCACAGCCCCATCCCCAACCCTGCCGCCTTCCTCGCGCTGCCCCGCCGGTGACCCTGCTCCACGAACCCTCCCTGCTGGCTCTGATGCTAAATCGTCCGCGGCCGGGGCCGGCGCCGCTCCTCAACACCGGAGCCTCACTCGCTCAGCCCGGGCCAGCGCCGCTCCCGCCGCCCGCCAGGATCGAATTTTGGCGCCGAATGGCGCAGCCGTTAGGGGAGGTGCCTGATGGCGGCCGCCCCCGCGCCTGCCCGGCCCGCCCTTCCCGGGAGAGGGGCGGCACAGGGCTGCTACTGGCTCCTTCTGGCAGAGGAGGGGTCACAGCCAGAACGCGGCCTGAAGGGATGAGGCCTGGCGGGCATGGCTGGGGAAGCGCTCCGCCGGCTGTGACGAGGCGGGGCCCGGCGGAAAATGGGGGGTGCCGGCGCTGTGGGCTCGGGCGACTGGAGACTTGCAGTCCCCGGGTTAGATGGGGATGGACGAGAAGGGACTTGGGCGTTCCTGTGGGGTTCCGTAGCGGGGCTGAGGAGCTTGAGCGTTAACTCCAGACTGCGGTGGGAAGTGTCTGTACCGCCCTGAAATTATATTAAAATGAAGGAAGTACGGTTCTGTACTTTCTACATACGTACCTACGTACGCCACCACGCTCCACATCCCCCACCCCGCCCCATAAAAAAGAAAAAAAAAAAGTCGTCTATTCCTGTTCGAATCTGTTGCTGAGATTTACACCGACGTGCTTCCATTGAAACAGAATAAAGAGGATTTGTTCGAAACTTGTGAGTACATGTCACTGAAAGAACAGTAGTTGTTTATTTATTTAAGCGAGAAAGCAAAGTCGGCTGGATGCATTTATTCGTTCCTGAGCCTTCATAAGTCCTGCAGTGAAAACAGACCAGGATTTTGCAGGGGGGCTCCAGTCTCGACCTGTCAGCTGGACAGTGTTACCGCTGAGGTCTGCTGTAAAACTTGTCATGAGCTACAGAGTTTGATGTTATTTTAGTAATTTGAAATAGTTCAGACTGCAGTTCTACATTATACTAGGAAAAAAGCTATAGTGTATTTGCTTGCTTCAGGAATTACACTGGATGCTGGTTTTGGCATTACTGTGACAGTACTGCTGCTGGAAGTACTGTGGCCAGAAGCACGTGATGGTCTCTTATCTGCTGCTTACTTGTTTACATCTGGACACCATACTGGGAAAAATTATTTTGAAGTATGGACAAGAATCAGATTGATACTGTGTAACTATACAGCCATCAGTAAATGCTGCTCTTTATTTAAATTGAAAATGTTCCCAAATTATTTTTGAATCTGCCAACTGTGGCAAACATGCTTGAGGTTTTCTTGCCTGCAAGAGGCATCCTGGTTTGTTGCTGTTAGAAGTAGCTGCCTGGACTACACTGAAGGTGGTACCTGGTTATTTTTCAAATGGCCAAAATCACTGTCAATGTGTGGCTGATGGAGCTGGCAGGTGTGTAGCTAGTGCTGTACCTGCTACACCTGCTCCTTTCCCTTCCAGACTAACTGCAGCCTGAAATAAGGAAATGGAAATAAAGCAGAATCCATTCTGATGTGAGAAGCTTCCTGCTGTAAAGATAAGCAGGTTTGTTCGCTATTTGGATACGACATGATGGAAAGAAATAATTTAAGTATTAAGAAATCAATTCTTAAGTAGCTCTGTAATAGCTTTGACCTCATAAGCCTTAAATTTGGTTGCTTCATTTTAAGAAATAGAAAATCCAGTTGCAGCTACTTAACATGCATGTAGCACTTTGGAATGAATATAACACATGGTTTGAGGAAGGAAAATGTATTTTTAGTAGCTGCCTGCCAAGGAGTGGTTTTGTTTTTGTTACATCATAATAACTTTATGGAGAACTTCAGGCAAGCAAACTTCCAGCTCTTCAAGGAGCTAGTCAGTTAGAACCTGCTGGGAAACTGCCCTTTTGGACAAGGGAGTGGAACAGAGCTGACACATTTTTAAGGACACCTTCCACAGAGCAGGTGGGCTAGTGATCCCCAAGCACAAGAAATTGGGCAAGGAAGGCAAGAAGCCAGCATGGATGAGCAGGATACTGCTGCTCAAACTAAAAGGCAAGAAGGAAATGAAGAGACAGTGGAAGCAGGGACAGGTATTCTGGGAAGAGTACAGGGAGTCTGTGTAGGGATGGGCTGAGGAAGGTCAAGGCACATCTGGAGCTGAACTTGACAAGGAGTGCAAACAATAACAAGAAGGGCTTCTACAGGTGTGTTACCCAGATGGAAAGGTCAAAGAAAGTGTACACACACTTACCACCGTGAGAATTGTAAGGCTGGCAAACAGGTAGCAATGGACTAGAAGCTTGAGGTACTCAGCAACTTTTTTGCCTTGGTCTTCAATGGCAAACCATCTCTCTTTCCATACCCCTCAAGTGGATGGACAGCAGAGTGGGGACTAGAGTAGCGAAGTGTTTCCCACTGTAAGTGAAGGTCTAGTGGCAGGGTTGGATCTGTGAAAAATGCCATCCTAAGGGTCACAGTGTCATGATAAAGAAGTCATCCAGCAATGACATATGGCCCCTGACAGATTTGCCTCTTGCCACTAATCAACACTGGTCATGGGTATGAGCTCTGACTGAGATATTGCCTATGGTCTGGAAATGTGAATGTTCATCTAGCCCTACCTCAGAGACAAACTGAAGAGTTAAACTGGTCCCTAAATTGGAGGATTGTCCATGTCAGGACAAAGTCCAGCTGGCCTCCTGTTACTAGCCATAATTTTTGATGTCCTTATAAAAGACCCAGACAGTTACGACCTGGAATGGCAGAATCTTTCACCACCACCTGAACTTGGACCCAGCTGCATCCAGAGTTCACAGTCCCCCAGTAGAAGAAAGTCACTGATATACACAAGCAAATCCAATGTAGGATCACCTAGATGATGAAGGGACTGGAAAAAGTCACAGACAACGGAAACCAAGAGAGAAATGGCTTTGTTCGGTATCCAGAAACAAAAGGTATTGCAAGATTTGCTGCCTTGTGCAAGTGCTTAGCAAGAGACAGTATCAAGAAAATGGAAACCAGCTTATCTGAGAGGAATGCACAGTGACATATTAAGAGATGATGAATCTAGTTTGCAAAACAATGTTAATGTTTTCCAATGAACATGGAGAGCTCTAAGATTTCCTCCTGCCAAACCATGGCAAAGACAGATATTGGAACAGGTGGCCTGAACAAAATGTGAAATCTTTGTCTTTCAAAAGTAATACAGCTTCACATGTCTGTGTGCAATCTGATCTGTGCTGATCACAGACCTGTTCTTCCACTCTTAAACTCTGTTTCGTTAGACTCTTGTTGACATACCTCTTTTTTTTCTCCTCATGTCCCTTTACTATATCTTTTGTCCATCTCAGTCTCCTTAGTATTACAAGATAACAGTTAAGAGATAAGTGGTATGTCTTGTATATTCTAAGTGGGCTGGAGCAGTGAGTTTCCATCTTGAGGGAGAAGTTGGTTGTGCGTGTTACAAGCAGGAACTTGTTCAAGGATGAAACTACCCTTGTAATATTACCAAAATTCAGGAGGGGGCCTCAAAGACATTGCTAGTGCTTGGAAGCACTAACTTGAAGTTTGTCACTTCCTTTCTGGGTTCACTTAATGCACTGCTGCAAGCGATGTGTATGCTACAAGGGGGTGTTTAACCTTTGTAGAAATCTAACCCCTGTAGAAATCTAAGCTTTAAAAACTGATTTTTCTTTGACATCTGTAAAATCAAGCAGATGAAACATTTGTCTCTGTGGTGCAGTAACAGGCCTGTCCCTGCAAATCTAAGAAGTGAAACTGGGCTGTAGGATGTCTCTACTTCTTTGATGAAGCTTTGCATTTACTGATGTTGCAACATGTGTTTGTCCTGTATCAGCATTTAAGTAAGGAAGAAGTAAAAAAAAGTGCCTGAAAGAAGTTTAGGAGTGCTGTGCAGTGACTTGGAAAGCACAGCTGGCCCTTCAAGAAGCTTCAGCTTTGTTTGTCAGCCCATATCACTTGCCATGCCCCACAGAACTATAGAATTGCTAAGGTTGGAAAAAGACCTTAAACATCATCAAGTCCCACTGAGCACCGCCATGTTAACCAGTAGACTGTGTCCTCAAGTGCCATATCCACAATTTTTGAACACTTCAGGTATGGTGATTCCCCCAGTTGCCTGGGCAGCATGTTCCAATGCTTTACAGCCCTCTCTGTGAGAAATATTTTCATAGCATCTATGCTAAACCTCCCCTGGCTCAGCTTAAGTTCCTTTCCTCTCTTCCTGTCCCTTTTTACTCGGAGACTGGCCCTCACCTGGCTACAGCCTCCTTTCAGATAGCTGTAGAAAGTGATAACTTTATGTGCAGTTTCAGAGAGCCGAAGGCTGGTGACCTATTTCCGTGATGGTGTTGGCTTTGCTTTTTACTTACCTATCTGAACTTTCTCTTTTGAACGTCTGTTGGAATTACAACCTTGTAACAAAGTGCAGGGTGACACAGTGATGACTAGTCACCTCCAACCTTTGATCTTCCAGGATTTGATTATTGCATAAGGAAGTGAAATTGCAGCTTTATTGTTTCATAATGCAGTGTCATGCTTACTTGGGTATTTGCAGTACACTCTCTGCCGAAGTAGCATGGGAGTGGTTTGCCTTTTTTTTGTTTTACCAAGGGGAAAAGAAAATGCAGTTGAGAAAGCATTGTAAGAACTAAGCCAGAGGGGAGGAACAGGTAATTTTTGCTAAAACTTGTAGGCACATAGGATTTGAAGCCATATTCACTCCCAGGTAATTGGTAATCCTTGTATGTGTATGGGAAATTGTGAGGTAGCCTCTGGATTATTACTCCCTTGGCAATATCTACTGCCAAGAAGTCCTTTTATGTTTGTTGGGGATTTTTTGTGGGTTGTTGTTTTTGTGGGTTTTTTTTTTAGGTATTTGTCCCTTATGCTGGTTTCTGGCAGTTTGCTTTGAAGTGGTGCAGAAGAATTAGATCTGGGAGAACAAAATAGATAAGATGATGTTTACCTGAAAAACTTTGCTATTGTGGTGATGGGTGAATTTCTCCTCAGCACCCATGTACAAATTAATTATGTCTGAGAGATACACTTTACACAGCTTTTAATCATACCCTTTTCTTCCAGTGTGGGTGTTAGCATAGGTGTAACTGCTTCAGAATGGAGATAAAAATACCACAATCATATCTGCAAATTGTGACTGTCAGGAAGATGAACTGTTAAACTAACCCAAAATTTGAGTTAAACTCATTTGTAACTGACAGGCTTCTAAGAGTATTTTGTCCTCAAGGTTAGATTCAGGCAAGTCCAGGCTAGGAAACCGTACCACCCACGTGTTGGAGGTTGAGGGGTGTGGAATTTTTCCCCATTCCTGTCACTAGGTTATTAATGGCTGGATACTTAGTGACTATTAACCTTTTTTGTGTAAGAGACAAAGAGTTGGCTTGGGCATGAGGAGGGGAGGAGAGATTTGGTGACCCTGATAAGACACTCAGCAGTGGGGAACTGCAGATCTCCTCAGCTGCCAGCTGTAGGAAGATCTCGGATCAATGCTGCTTTTTCCTTTCCTTGGTGAGTGAGCTTGTCGTTTGGGAAAAAGGGTGTGTTCCTGGGGTGCACATCTCCCTGGGTGTGCTAGCGGCTTCTATGGAAGGGGGTCAGCCGCTGCCGCCCCGTGCTTTTGCCCACCAAAGCAGATTGAGGAGTCCCTGCCACCTTTTGTTGGTGAGCCTGGGTGATCCCATCTCTGCTCCCTGCTCTGAGCTCCTGCCCCACGTCTGCTGCACGCCCGCCATTGCCCTGCCCGCCCCGCCCCGCCCGCCTGACTCTGGGTACTTCAGCACTGCCCGCACCCACAGAGCTGACCGCGCCACAGCGCCCCCTGCAGCTGCGCGGGAGTCATCGCACCCGCCCTGCCCGGCCGGGAGCCCGACAGCGCCCCTGCCGGCTGGGACCGGAACTGCACCGAACGGGAAAAGCGCTTGGCAGCTCAGAGACTTCTGTCACCGCATCTTCTGGTTTTTGTTTGTTTGTTTGTTTGTTATTGCCACTGTTGTTGATTGTTTTCCTTGCTATAGATACTAGTAAAGAACTGTTATTCCTTTTCCCCATATCTTTGCCTGAAAGCCCTTGATTCCAAAGTTATAATAATTTGGAGGGAAGGGGATTCACATTTGTGGGTTCTAAGGGAGGTTCCCATCTTCCTTAGCAGACACCTCTCTTCAAACCAAGACACCATCCAGTGAGGAATAACAGCTGAGGGTACTTAGGAAACCTTTCTGGTCTGACTCATGCTCCCTTCAGAGCTTTGCTGCTTTTCTACTTCAATATGAAGATGCTGGGACTTCGGGAGTCACCACTAGCTCTTCAGCCTCCAGTCAATCTATATAAATTTTCTCAGACTTATCTGTCTCTTTTATTCCTGATCTTCTTTTCTAGTTGCTAGTATGTATTATGGAATTCCAGTTTTCACCTCTCCCTTCTTCTCTCCCATTTTCCCTTGAATTGTGAGCCTCCTTACCCATGCTGATTTCGGGGACTGAGCTATGATAACCTTTGTGGAGAAGCTTTGCTTTCAGCTCTGCGGCAGGTTGCAGCAACTGCAGTGTCAGAGCACAGACGGGATCTTTGTTTTTTTACATATATTGTTAGTGCAAAGAGCCAATATTTCCCAATCTGTTACTTCTTTCCTAGATAGTCTTTTTTATTTGCTGACTTGGTGGGCTACTAGACCAGAGGGCAAGGAGGTTTTGAAGCACATCAGAATAAATGCTGTCTTGGACTTCAATTTCAGCAAGGGCCTTGATGGTTCTTGTGTAAGAAAATCAAGCAGAAATGCATCACCTGATTTTTGAAAGAGTCTTTTTATCGCTGTCATGGGCTGTTCTTTCTCAAGTTATAACAGCAGTCTCTTTATTGTAATGATTATAATGGTCTGTGAAACATTTTATACAGAAAACACACAGAAGTGAGAGTTTTAAATCTAACAGCAAAAACCTGTTAGATGAACATTCCTAATAACAATTTTGAGTCAAAATTTGGAACATATCAGGAATTTATTTGCCATAGACATGTTCAAAGAACCAACTATTTTCAGGCATTTATATACACTCTAAAATCCAAGATTTTTTATAGACACTCTCAAAAACCTGCCCAGTTTATTGCATCATGGTATACATGTTTTGTTTCTTTTAATTACTACCAGAACATTTAATCGATCTTTGTTTAACGGATAACCCAAGTTTTATCCAGCTAAACAGTGCTCTATTTAATTTACTTTCCTGGTTAGATAATTATTATTGATTAAGTTTTCTGGGGTGTACTTGACTATGAAATGGCTCCTTTACTGCACCTGCAATGTATTAATCAAGTTTTCTGGGGTTTATAGGCCTTTGACTCCTTAATTTTCTCAAGATATCTTTCTTGTTCTAAGACATCTATTTCATCTCTAGTTATATGATAACCATTAAACAATTCCTTATTGAATTTTGTTCTTCAACTATTGATTAAGTTCTCTAAGGGGTATGGGTCCATGGAATTCCTTTCTGCAGGTTCAGTGAAGTAATTTCTCCGGGTTTTCTACTGACATTCAGCCAACACAGATCTAAATCAAAACCAGCTAAAATCACAAACATTTTTAAACTAATTAAACATCGTTAATTACAAAATTTTTAAAAAATCACACAACGCCTGGCTAACTAAGATGTAACTTGCTGTCAAAAGAAATGTATTATTCAGACATACTGACCCTGAAAACAAAGTAGTTTTACAGTTTACAAGAGCAGATTTCTGTTCTTGGAGCTGAGATTCTGGCTATGACATGCTTAATCCAGTAAGATTTGTGGATCCCACAAACGATGCATCACTGCTGTTTATCCTTTGGAGTTACTTCATATGCTTAAGCAATGTTGTCCTTACCACTTCATATGATTTTATATCTAAACATACAAAATGATCTTGGTTTGTTAACCTGGAAATTGGTTTGTGGATCCATTAATCAAGCATGTGTTTGTGTTCTGTTTTCTGTTTGGTTTGGGGCTTTTTGTTTTATAACCTACAGAAAAGGCTACTATCCTTGAAGTGGCTATAATGACGTGATTTCAATAGAAAAAGATAAATGGCTAGCAGAAAATTTGTCCTGTTTCCAAAATTAGGCCTAAATATAATAAGAAATGGTTCAGTGAAATTAATCTTTCCATATTGTTCCTAGGCAGGATCATTGCTCTGCTGAAAAAATCTATGTATTACAAAAAGTGGAGATTTTTGATAGTAGAAAGGTGAGGATTCCTGTGAATGGGAGATCTGAGAATGGAAGCACTGGAAGAAACAACAGAAGAGAGACAGAGCTAGCCATTACTGATGGCACATAGATTAAGAAATCATCATGACTGAGAGGGCCAGGTAGGGGAAACAAGGGACAGCCTGAAGCAAGTGTCAAGTTCTCCTACTTAAACATGAGGACTCAAGCTATTAAGATATGGTGGTGGGAAAGTAAAGAACAAGGCTGGAGCCTTGGCAACACACAGACAAAAAAGACAAAAACCAAGGAGTCAGTATTGATGATTTACACATGTGGGACAGGACATGTGGAGACAAAGCATTTCTGAATCACTTTTGGCTCCCCGGGGGTACAAATGGCACATCAGCGAATGGCTGCCAGCCTAGCCATCGTCCCTTTGTCCCTGATCACTCCTGGCTGGAGCACTTACCTGAGTGCAGGACACACAGGTGGGACAAACCCCTCTCAATGCCTGTGGGTGTAACAAGTGAGTGGGATCAATTTTGTCTCACTCTGAACTCACCTTTTGCTCCTGTAAACCTGTTTTCTGGCTTTGCTTTGTTGTTGCTGCAGTGTCATGGTATCTTTTGTTACAGCCAAGCACTGTTGATACCAAAGCAAATACATACAGCAGCAGATAGAAATGCTTGCATTGGCTGCCCACTTACCAACTGTGGGATGCTTTGACATTAATTTTGATGATACTTTTTTTATTTTGTGAAAGGATATTTCCCCAGGACACACTTCTGGTGCTGGAAACCTTCACTTGTGTTGTGTTTCTTTGTCATTGAGGAGCATGGAATATCTGTGTTTCATCACAGAAAGTTGTTGAGTGCTGATTAGTTTCCAGAATTGCTGACTTACTCTTTTATCTAAATAGTAGAGAGCTTGCTCTGCTCTCCCTGATCCTTGCATGTGCATCTTTAATAAATAAATTTTGCTTTTTTATTTTTCTTTTTCAGATACTTGTTACTAACTAGTACTTCTGTCTTCATGTGTTTTGTAGTTGAATGTGTCACTATGTATTGGTTTCTTTACAATTTTCAACCGTCATGTTGTACTTGTGTGTTTTCAGAACAAAAGCTGAAGACAGTACGCTAGGCTCCCCTGCTGCATGCCTCATTGCAATGTAGTTGGGGCAAAATGCCAGAGTTTGCTATTGTTTCTTAAGGTGGTTCGTGGATAGAGGCTTAGCCACACAAGCTGGGAACAGCAAACCTGCCAGAGCACACGCCATGAGTGGCAAATGCATGGGCCATTTGCTGTGTTAAATTATGAATTTAACAATGAAACTGACATTAATTTTTAATTAGGTATTTTTCCCCAGAGGCAGAACTCTTAAGAGTTTCAGGGCTGGATGAGTAAAATGTGATTTGAAGAAACTCCGGTTATGATGGATAGTCTTGGTATGCAGACTGCAGTATTTTGTGGTTTCTGGAACTACGGGGTTTCTGCATTTAGCTGTGTGTGCTTGACAACGTATTTGTGCAACTGGCTGGGCACTGAACTGAGGGGGGGGCTGAAGGGATAATCTGAAATTTTAGTAGGAGGAAGGTGAATCACGATGGGTGTGTCCTGTGCCGTTGTTTCCTGAGGGTTTACACTTAATCCTGGGGAAGTGTACTGAGGGCGGTACCTGCTCTGCCCATAAAAGCTGACATTTTCGTCTTTTAGAAGTGTGTGTGACTGAAGGAGTCCAGCCACTGACTGAGTCAGATGCTAGAAGTTTATTGACTTGTCAGCAGAAGACACAGTTTTCCACCTGCCTGCTCTAAGTATAACCTTCTCTTTCTTTATCCTTGTTGATACACTTGGGTATAAGATGGGAAAAGGGCCTGTGAGGATAGAAATAATGCAAGTCATTTGTTTGTTTGTGCTGTCTATGGAAGATGTTGGTGACAATGTGCTCCCAATTCCAATCCCTGAGCTAGGTAACTGGAGTAACATTTTCTGTCAATATGGTAAGTGTCACAGAAAGAGGCCTGGCTTACCTTGGTTTTTCTCACTTGCACTTTGTTTCAAGCATGTAAAAGTTTATGCTCAGTAGACACCTCAGATAATGGGGGCAAAAAACTTAAGTTTTTGTTGTTTTTTTTTCCTAAGGGGAATTTTTTCTCCTAAAACTAGTAGATTTCCTTACTTCAGTATCTTTAGAGTGGGAGTTGTACATTTTGGTAGGGCTGACTTCCCACATGAGGACTTGCTGCCAGCAGGCAGGGGGGTCTGGCAGGTCACAGGAAGATCTGGGTTGCTAAAGTGATGAGGGGGCTTTTCAGACATTTTCTTGTTCTGGTGATATTACCACAGAAGCAAGCAGAGGCTTTTTTGCCTCATGAAATCTAAACTAGCCCCATGAGTAGCCCAGCACTGTTGGGCATTACTTTGACAGGTGTGTTTTTTCTGTGTTGGTTTCACAGGATGGTGATTGCCAAGGCATGGGTTCTGAAGAAGCATTTTGATGGTTTTCCCAAAACCAGCGACTTTGACCTGAAAAAGATAGAGTTGCCAAATCTAAAGGATGGAGGTGAGTAAAGTACTACGTGTTACTAGTTTTTCTGATTTCTGATTAACCTGTTACGAGGTTATCTGATTGCTCATATGTGGCCATGTATCTAGTGCTTCTATAAAACAGTTTACATGTTTCTCTGGCTTGGACTTTCAAAATTAGATGACCTTAAGAGAGAAGGACAATTGCTGAAGAACGAGTGATGGATTTGGTGGTTTCAAAGATACATTGCCTTCTGATAATGCCCTTAGAAACAATAACTGAACTCTTCTAACTCCAATGCACAGCACTTGCTGCATACGTAGTTTCACACTGCCTCATCACACTTACTGCCTGATGACAAACGCATTCAAGTGTGTTTGCAAGTAAAACTTATTGGAGAAAATTGCCAAAATGATGTGGGCTTGAAATCAACAGCAGCAAAGAAAACAGAATTTGTTTAATTTAGAAAGAGAGAAGTGGACTGTGACACAGAACCAGTGAGGTAACAGTAGTAAAACCCTAACATGTTTTACTAGTAAAAGGTTTTTATCTACTTTAATTTACAAAATACTTTGGAAAAAGATGAAGAAGATGATACTCTATAGCAATAAGTTTTCAGTAGACTATTTTATGCTGATAGGGAAAACATTGAGGATAGTACTGGGGGAGAGCAGAGTGACTGCATTGGGAATGAGCCTGCAGCTGGAAGACCTCGGGGGTGGAGTCAGTGAAAGCTGATCTTCTGTTTCAAAAAGCGACATGGCGGGACTTCAGCCTGCATTCAAAATCTATTTTTTTGCCAGCCTTTATCTTCTTTTAGCTGTTTCAACAAGAGAGAGTGAATGTAAATAGAAAACAAAAACGGACAGTTTTTATTCCTGTGTTTCTCTATTTTGAAAAGAGTAAGGAATATGATAACTTACTATCTTACCAACAGTGTGAAGAATGAGGTTTCACGATGGGAAATTTTAATGATTTATTAACAAAACAAAACAAAACAAATTAGGATGCCCACAATACAAACTCACAGCTCTGGGCGTGTGGCTGGTCTGGCCAGGGGCACACCTCCCAGGACCCGTGCAGCAACTTTTCTACCCTTGGGATGCCAATCAGGAGGTCTAGATACATTTTGATACCTCTATCCAAGGGTGGGTTCTGCGGTGCCCCTGCTGTATTGTCTGCTCATTCTGGGTGGACTGACCTGGACCCTCCCCCATGGAGCATGCTTGATTGTGAGATTGGGAGCGATCCCATCCTGACTGGCATCCCGAATGACACTTGGCTAGGAACTTTCTAGAAGGTCTCCATCGATCTTCAGCAGCCATTTTCTCAATATAGTTATAACGTATTAAATATAACTAGAATAATTAACCCATCATGATAACAATTAACAGAACGTTGTAACAAGAGAAATTAACCAAACAATCCATGGAACATTATACCCTACAACCCAACCTGTCTATAACTTAAAACAAAGGTAATTAGCCAATATTAATTAACTCATTAACTTCCTCAAAAATTTTAATATATGCAAGTCAACTCCTCCTTTTGCCATTTATAATAAACAGCAAGAGCTGTTGATAAAAGAATGAACTTTGATTTTTGGTTTCACTTGGACATTTGTGCCATGTCTTGGAGCCTCATCCTACCACTTGTCATTTACAAAATTTGCTACTCTTTAAAAGATGTGCAGAAGGAATTGCATTGAAATACCAATTATGTTTACAATTTGAATGTTTGAAAACTGATTTCTTCTTACATATGCAGATACACTTAAAAATTTCATGCCTGTGAGTATTTAAGAACATGGAGTAATTTCTTCCTTCCTATTTTAATCCCTAAAACAAGAAGAGGCATAAGTTCATACTACAGTGACACTTAAAGGCAATGGCCTTCCTTGTTATGTTACATAGCTTTCCTGCTCACTCTGGAGTAACGGGAAGGTATTTACATCTGAATATATTTCTAGCTTGTACTAGCTAGACCACTGCAGCACAGGCAATGAAAAATATTAGTAGGTGGCGATGAACAGCTGAAAGTGCTGTGTGAATGAGAATTTTAAAACATGTTTAATGCTGTATTTCCCAAGAACTAGTGTCATTAGAGACAGTAAAGTGGATTAGGCTACTTAAAAAGATAAACTAATGCCTTCTTTTCAAGGCAGCCAAGTAGTTTGTATTTGACCTGTGCCAGGGTGTCTTACCACCCTCTTCTGGCTGAATCGTGGGATGACATTTTATATATGCATCAAAATTAAATTAGTGTTTTGCTTAGGGATTCTGGCTGCTTGGCCCTTCTGTAGAGAGAGGATGTAGAGAGAGGAGACCGATCAAAATTGCAGGGTTGAAAATAAGACAGTTTCCTAAAGATACACTGCAGAGAGTTTCTTTTGCAACAGCATACCAGTAACCCAAAACTAATGAATGTAGTGGTTGTTTCTGGTAGGTTTTCCCTAAACAACGATGGGATATGGGGGTTTTGAGTTGTCAGGAGTTCTTATCAATTTAGCTGAAAGACTGAGTTGTGGAAATTATGCTCTACTGCACTGCTAATATCCAGAAATTTGCTTTGTCTTTTGTTGCAGAGTTGCTGCTTGAATCAGTGTTTCTCAGTGTTGATCCTTACATGAGGTATACCTTTTTCTCCTTTCTGAATTTCTGGCTAAAGCGCCTCATTTAATCTACCACTTAAACCTCAAAACAACATGTACTGGCAGCACCCACTGTAGCCAGAGTCCCGATGCCTTTGTCTGCTTTTTATAAAATGCATGTTAATATTAAGACTCAAAATATGGAGCTGTGCCAGATTTAGCTAGACATTGGGGTAATGTTTCTGCTGCCCTAGACTTTTCTCAGAATCAGCTGTTGTTTCTTGTCATGTCTTCCACTGGAATGCAATGTGCTCATATGAGACTGCAGCCCTGTAGCAGTTCCTGTGTAATTTATCTTAGCAGCCTTGTACTTAAGGATGCACACCCTAAGTTGGACATTGCTGATATAACCATCTTAATAGGCAGTAGTTGAAGCAAAGGGAGACTTGGTAGTTTGAAGAGGCTTGGTGGATGCTAATATCAGAGATTATTCTGAGTCTCAGCCTTCTTGTAGTGGTGGATCATGCTGGGAAGATTATCGCTATCATCCCCCCAACACTCCTGCCCAGGATGCTCAAGTAGCTGGCTCTGGAAAACATCTGGTTATGCCATTACAATGGCAAACTATTTGTGATCTGTTCAACAGCACTGCTGATATTCTCTTGCTGGATCAAATGGTTGCTACTGTTTCACAGTGTGTCTGGAACATTATTAAGGTTGCATACAGTAAGCTTTATTTGCCTGTGTTACAGAGCTTACAGTCGAAGGGACATGAAGGAAGGGGACATAATTATAGGCACACAGGTTGCCAGGTAAGATCTTCACTTCCTGTTATCAATGCACATGGTGGATCTCAACAGAAGTCTGCTGACACTTGAGACGTCTGCAGCCTATGATACCTATTCTTGACTTCTGCTACTGACATTCTTACCTGTAACTGGTTGGAATGTTTTTCCTCTAAGAACCTCTTTTGCCTTTCTGGAGAGCATTTAGGGCTCTGATAAAATTTGTATATTGTTTTTGGTTATAATGTCTTCAGAGGTAATTTTTACAGGTATGAAGGACCAACCATTGAACTTGCCACAAGTGTCAACTTCACATTTAAGACCTGATGTGCTAGTAACTGCATGCCCGCAACCATGCATGCCATCTACTCCAGATGAAAATTCCTCAGCATCACAGAAGATACAGTTCTAGCCAAAGGGTTATATAACCTTAAATCCATCCTTTTCCCAAGTTTATGATAATTTGGCTACACAGATGTTTCCCTCTGTCAGCTTGTTCCTGCTGTGCTGCCTATACATTGTTACCTAGGAATATCTGTGGACTTTGACTCTTGTGTTTCTCTGCAGGAACATTGAGGACTGGGATAAATTAACAACCAAGTCTGTTAAACAGAAGGTCAACTGTTTTCAATAATTCAAAGCTGCTTATCTACCTCCTTCCAGCAGAGTTTTCCTGTAGAGCTAAGAAAGTTGAATTTTCATTTGGCATAGAGACACTTCTAATATGGACTTCTCCCTGCTTTTACATACTGCTTTCCATCTGGTTTCACTACCCCAAGAGGTTCCATCTTCAGAATCTTCAGCTTGTAAAAGAAATGCAGGTTGTCTGAGAACAGACAGCCTATCAGCAACTCCTTGGTGTTCCATGCTTTAATTCCAGCATCCTCTTTCCTGCATTCTAACTCACAGAAGCCTAGTCTGAACTCATACCAGACTGGTGCTAGTCAAAGAAAAGGTTGGCACTCATGTGGGAAAATTTGGTTTTTTGTGGGTGGGGCTGAATATAAAATCATTTTGCCAGTATCTCCCTTGTGGTAAGAGGTTGTAGGCATTTCAGGAGAGGCACTTGACACCTACAGCATCAGCAGGTATGGGCTAAAAATCCTGACATGAAATACTTATTTTCTGAATTACAGGAAGAGTGGAAGAACTAGTATTGATTTGTTTCTGAAAGGGTGTGTTTTTGTTTGTTTGTTTGTTTTTCTTTTAAAACAGGATTGTAGAAAGCAAGAATCCTGCTTTCTCAGTAGGGGCCTATGTTGTGGGTGACAGTGGCTGGAGAACTCATTTCATCTCTGATGGGAAAGACCTACAACACCTCCCTTCCAGTTGGCCAGAATCACTCCCCAAATCTCTAGCTCTTGGAACAGTTGGCATGCCAGGGTAAGTTTTGAGATGAAAAGGCAGCTATCCCCTGGATTTTGGTGTGTCAGAAGTTTCTGCCTATCTGTATGACCTTTGTATTTTTTCTTGTTCTGCCAGCATATTGGCTGTTCATGCTGGTAATAAAGGTGAGCTTCTGGATGCCCTTACCCTGTACAGAGCCTGAAGTTTGGCCCATCCTCTAATTCAGAGGAGATTTGCCTTGGAGATTATCATGCTTCTTCTGGAGGAGCTGTAGTAAGTCAGAAAGAGGATCCAGGAACAGCTGGAAAGAATTTAGTTCAGTCTGTGTTAACCTTAGTGGAAAGGCTTAAACTGGCACCTGGACTAGTCTGCTTTTTCTGATTGGGCTCTGTTGCTATCACTGTATTTCCAGAATCAACTCCAAAATGCAAAAGACAAATGCTCTTATCATGCAGCAAAATAGATGTCCTTTAAATTGCGCTACAGCAAGGCAGAACTGCTGTGCTTTGGAATCTGTATTTACTATTGGAGTCTCTTAGTCATCTGCTTGCATTTCTCATCTCATTCTCTGTAGTTTTTTGAGAGAATGGGACTTAGTCCTAATGACCTGGAAGACTTTCAATATGATTGTAAAATTGTGTGTGATGGAGATTTCCTTTTAACATCCATCAAGGAAGCGTGTTTTTTCCAGATGTCTTGTGGAGGCATTCAATTAAAGCTTTCCGTTGAGACCATGTGGGAAGCTCTAACTTTGAATTAAGAAATTAGAAGAGTTTTCTGGAATTCTGGGCTAGTCAATGAGCTACTTTAGTGCTTCCTACAGATTAATGGTGCACTGGTGAGACCTGAAGTACAGTTTCTGGTTTGGGGCCCCTCACTGCAAGAACAACTTGGAGGTGCTGGGGCATACCCAGAGAAGGGCAACGGAGCTAGTGAAGAATCTGGAGCACAAGTCTGATAAGAAGCAGCTGGGAGAGCTAGACTTGTTTAACATGGAGAAAAGCAGGCTCAAGGACACATTTCTCTTCTCTACAACTGCCTGAAAGGAGGTTGTAGCCAAGTGGGCGTCAGTCTCTTCTCACTGGTAACGAGTGACAGGACAACAGGAAATTGCCTCAAGCTGCATCAGAGGATGTTCAGGATGGACATTTGGAAGACTTTCATCACAGAAGAGATTGTCAAGCATTGGAACAGGCTCCTCAGGGAAGTGATGGACTAACCGTCCCTGAAAGTGCTCGAGAAACAGCTGGACAAAGCATTTAGTGCTCAGGTTTGGTTCAGAAGGTGAAAATTGGTCAAAGGTTGGACTCAATGATCTTGGAGGTATTTTCAAACCTTAATTATTATATGTTGTAGCCAGTAGCCATAGCTATGCACAGTGGTCCCCAGGAGCAGTGAGCCCATCAGTTCAGCAAGTTTTTCTCATCCTTTTAATCTTTTTCTGCCAGCTTTGGTTTGTGATGAGTATCATTTAATCTCTGCCTCAGGCTGGTAGATACCAGATGGCAACTGACCTCTGGCTTGGATTTACTATCTCTTCTAGTATGTAACTGAGTTTTCACCTTACAGAGTTATTTGTGTTTCTTTTTTTTTGACTAATGAGGACAATGAAAGCTGTTTTCACCTTAGAGAGATTTCTGCTTCAGCATTCTCTTTCCCAGCAGTGTACCTGTGTTTTCTCCTGGGATGGCCGTGAAAAAGCCACATTAATAAGGTTGCATTAATTTCTGTATTTCATAAAATAGGAAAACCTAATCTTGCTCTGGTTGTGACTATATTTTGGTTCAATGTGGTCAAGTCACATCTCTATGTTTGTCATCTTTTATTCCTCAGTAAGCATTCTTTCCTTTTCTTTGCAGGCTCACTGCATATTTTGGTCTGCTGGAGGTCTGCAAGATGAAGCCCGGAGAGACGGTGCTGGTTAATGCTGCAGCTGGTGCTGTGGGCTCTGTGGTGGGGCAGCTTGCTAAAATTGGGGTGAGTGCCTTGAACTGCTCATACTTGCTGCTGAGAAGACTTGACTGTAAAACAGGGCAAGAAGGCCATGAATAATCAGTAGGACAAGCATCCCTAAAGGCGTGTATACACTAGGGTTTCAAGATGGAAAAGCTCCTGAAGATGTAGCAAATCTAGTTGAATGTTTCAGGAGCGCATATGCCTGACCAAGGGTGAGCCCTTCACCCAGCAGTCTCTAAGTGGCAGCCTGTGTTGTTAGGGGTTGTTTAGAAATGTTTTTCTGCTTTCTTTGCAGGGTTGCAAAGTGGTTGGCTGTGCAGGCTCAGATGACAAGGTTGCCTATCTGAAAAAAATAGGCTTTGATGAAGCCTTTAATTACAAGACTGTTAAATCTCTGGATGAAGCACTGCGTAAAGCCTCTCCTGATGGCTATGACTGTTTCTTTGACAATGTAAGTTCAGAGAGAAGGCCTTGCCTTGGGTAGCTGTCATTTTCCTTAAACTATAGCAGGAACTCAATATTGTATACATCTAATTGAAGTCTGCACCAGGAACTCAATACTGAGATCCATTTCATCACGCAGTGATCTCTGTAGGAGCGTACTGCTCTCCTGTTCCCTTCCCACACGTATTTCTGCAGCTGATTTGGGCAGTAACAGAGAAAACAAAACCCAAAAGGCAAAGCTGGATTGTTGGCAGTATTTGTGAATGGAGAGAGAGAAGTTTTACTGCACTCTCTGAAAGGCATGGCACATTTTAGGGAGGTGAGGGTCACAGTAACATTTAACTGATCCAGTCTATTCCTGGGCCCACTTTGGACAGCAGCCTGTTCTCTGCTATTGCTGGAAGTGGAGAGAATGTGGATGGCTCCACATTATGTGGTCACGGGGGCTGCATTGGTACTTGTAAACAAAACAATAGCAAGGCCTACTTGCAAAACTGATGGAGCAGTCCAGGGAGGGTTTCTGACATCTCCCAAATATAACTGGTATTAATGGGGACTGTGTACTATTCTTGATAGGCTGTTTGAATGTAAGCATCTTGTTTTGAAGGCTAAGGAAGTTTAACAATATGGATGTAGTTAAACCATGCTGGTTCACTTTCAAGACAGAGAGCCAGCCCTGGCTCTTTTAATTTCCTACTACAGCTGACATATGCCTTATACCTGATAATGTAATACCTGGCCACAAGAGTATTAGCTGATATACTGGCCTAAAAGTCACTGGCTAGCTACCTGGTGTAAAAGAAGCCATCATCACCTCTTTAGCAGGTCTTTCCTTCAGCAGTGTGTCTGCCAATCCAGGGATGAAGGTCATGAGGTTCTGCCTTTCTCTGGAAATTGAAAGGAATGTTTGGTGTCAGGGCAAAGTGTTTCTTGCCTCTGTGGCAGGAACTCCTGCCGTGTTGCATTAACCTTCCCAATTTCATCTCCTGTGCTGCTAAGGTCTTAAATAGGTTTTATGGTCACATCCATTCCCTTCATTCTCACTTATTGTGCAGAGCTCCCCACAGCAGTAAATTTTCTCACAGCTTCTCACCATTAAAAGCTTCTTATCATGGCACATCCCTGTTTTGGAGATGAGAAACATTAAGTAAAAACTTGACATCAACACGATGTGAAGATGTAAAAGTGCAGACTGGTATGTGGGAAAAGCAGGGGTGGTGCTTCTTAGCATCCTTAGGAGGAGGAGGGACATGCCCTTAGGAGCAGGGATCTATGTGCTGGTCCTACCTGATGCTTCCAAACCAAGCTTCATAAAGTGGATTTGGAATTAAAACTGATTCACTACGTTCATAACTAATTTTTAGAAGAGTGAGATTGAGTCCTCACAACGCTGTGTTAAGTGTAAGGGTTTCTGCAGCCACCAAGTGTTGGGAGTAGTGAAAGTCACTTCCCCCTGATTGAACCTGTTGGTGCAACAGGTGCCAACAATGCAATGTTGGCAGATTTTGGCAGTCAGTGCTAAACACTGGATTGTCTCTAATGCTGCATATGCTCTGGTTCTTGTAGGTGGGTGGAGAATTTGCCAGTATTGCTATCAACCAGATGAAGAAATATGGAAGGATTGCAATCTGTGGAGCCATCTCTCTGTACAATGACCTTGTGCCTCAGAAAGGTGTGGGCCTACTTTATTGTACTTTTCTCTTTGGTGATGGCAGAAAGACATCATGGGAGTCTACTGTTTGCTTTCCTGTGCCATTTAAGTGTATATATGTGTGTAACTGATATATTTGAGTAACTGACTGCTGCTGTGAGACACTGGGACCACACTCCTGCACAGTGTACATGCACTTCTCCTCCTTGGTGCACAATATCTGGTAAACATCAGCTGATTAGAAATGAAGGAGTGGCTAAAATACTTAAAACAGGACACCACAGGGCTCTAAGCAGATATACATCAGCAGAAGGCAGGTGTGGTGTCATGATGCCATTTAGACAGTAGCATATACTTTAAGATGAGATAATGGTTTTCCCTTAGGTTTTTAGATGACGCAGCATAAGGTTTTTGGTTTCTTTTTCCCATAAGATTTGAGCTACTAATGAGACTGCTGAGAAATGTGGCTGAAATTAATATTAATTTTCAATAACATTAAGTTTTCCAGATTTGCCTTCTAGAAATGGGAGAACTGTATTCTTTTTGACAACTGACTGTCTCTGGACTCTCAGATCACTTAAAAAAAATGGAACAGGCTTTTGAGAATGAGGACACTGTCACACATTTTTATGATTGAAGAAACTGTTTTCTAGAGTTTATAAATTAAATTTTGAGAGTTAGAGCATGAGAGTCTAGCAGGCTATCAAACAAGCTGTTAAAACAGTATTTTTGAGATTCAGCTGAAGTCCCTCAGGTGAAGCTGAGGCCACTTCTGAATAAAACTGTTTTCAGATATGTTTAGCCCCACAGCTTTACAGATCAGGCCTTTGTTTCCCTGTGGCTGTCTATCCGTGAGTCTTTGGTCTTTGTCCTGGAAATTCTGTTTGGAAAAAAGTATCTGTTACTTCTGCCTGAAAAAAAAGGTGATACAGTGTTCTTTACTGGCTGAAAGCTCACTTTATGCATTGGGAATTATTCTGAATGAAACTGATATTGCAGGTGGCTTGCTGGTTTCTTTCTCTTGCAGGGCCTTACGTGCAGGTTCCAATGATCTTCAAAGAGCTTCAAATGGAAGGGTTTATTGTGAGCCGATGGAACAACCGTCGGGACGAAGGTGTGAAGGCCCTGCTAAAGTGGGTCATGGAGGTAAGGAAGGAAGGGGTAGTTTTCTGTAAGGTGTACTCACACTGCAGATTTCCTCTTTGCAAGAGGTCTCTTGTCACACCTGTTTATGTGAGGTCCCAGCATGACACTTTCCTTCTCCCTTGATCATTGAGTCCCTTGGGGACACTTAAACCATAGTAAATATGCCTGATCCCTTCTGCTTTGTTGAGACCTACAATATTAGTTTGTAGACAGATGTACTCCAGAATACATGTAGGCTTTGAAGACGCATGCTTCCAGAATAATTCAAAACACTTATATGATAATGAAGATTTTAATATTTAGAGTAATTCCTGTATTTCTCATTCAGTCATTTGTAGTATGAGCTAGGATTTCCCTTGTAGTATTGTGCTGAAATTACTGGCAAGAATGAATGTTTTTATTGAATTTGGAGCTGGGCTTTAAAGGGACTTAATACAGAATTTTGTATATTTATTTTTCTAGATGGAGGCTGAGTTAGTAATCATATTAGTTCATGGCTGTGAGAAGGTTGTGAATGTGAACACTAAAGGCTAAGAGGCTCTAGCTTTCACAAGCATGAGGATTTGCAATGGATCAGATTTTGATCATTGGATTTCCAATTCCCTACATTTGTATGGGTAGAGACAGGCCTGGCTTTGGGAAAACAATCTGTTAATTGTTTGGGGACCAAGTAGCATTAAATCTATGCTGGTGTGTTTTTACAGCAATGACATTTGCTTCCTATTATGACTCCAAGTAGAAGGTTTTACAACAAAAGTAGATCCTCACAAGAGCCCACCTAGTTTTGCAGTTATCCTGGTGTATGCCAGCTTGTATGTTCCAAATGAAACATAAATGCTGTGGAAAAGTTCGCTCCAATTTATTCAGTTTTGGTGGATGAAAACTCAGCAGTTTCCTTTCTTACTTTTGACAGGGAAAAGTGAAGTACCATGAACAAGTCACTGAAGGATTTGAGAACATGCCAATGGCTTTTATTGGAATGTTAAAGGGAGAAAATCTTGGAAAAGCTGTTGTAAAAGTGTGAAGGTCAGATATTCCTGGGAGAATGGTGCAGAAGAATGTGACTCTGTTAAATGCTTTTAATTAACTCCTCAAATCATATGATCAGTGTGTTTCAGCTTTTTGCAGCATGTTTGATGATGGTAATTTCTGTAATAATTTGGCTAATAAGTCTAAGTATATTCCAGTTGCTTAGCTCTTGAAGAAATAAAGAGTTGCTTCCCACAGCCACGCAAAAACATGCCTTAAAATTGCTGAAAATCAGAACTGTAACAGATTTTATAGTATCTTGAACCTTTCTATAAGCAGGCTTGTAGAAAAGAAAACCAATTTGAAAAGTTTTGCTATCTGATGGCACATTTAATGTTTACCCATTGATTTGGCCCAGAACTTGGCAAGAGGGTTTTTTTTTAACCAATATCAAGGAGCTGAGAATAAGCTGAGCTAACAGTACTTGGGGATTCCAGCTTCCTCTCTAGCTGGATTATTGTTTTTTTTTATTAAACAATGTATATATCTCAGTTATTCTGATAATATGGAAAGAAAAAATAAATCTCTTAATGTATACTTTGCTTGTGTTATAGTTCTGTTTGTGGAACACTCTCCCTTTCATTTCCTTGTAGTTAACACAGTGGAGCTAAAATTTTGCAAGTACTTGTTTATCCCAGCAGATTTCAGTACAGATTATATGGATCAATCACTAATATACTTGAGAAACTTGTAATTGGTGTTCAAACTTGGAGTTGACCTTGCCACAGTGTTCACACTGACTCTTATGGAAGGTGAGATCAATATGATGGGCCTAGCTGTGTTAAATTGGTGTCCAGCACACAAAATGTGCCAAGCAAAGGAGACACACAGATTAGCAACACCAAATATCTTAGATATTCTGAAAAAGACAGAACAAGAACCTGTTACTATGGTATACAGACAGGTATTGAAGGTGAGGATGATCCATCACAAGTCACTGTGGAGGACTTGGTTAGTTTTATGGTTTCATTACTGATCCATGAAGAGGGATCCTAAGCAGACTTAACATCTTTGCAGTGCCAGGATTAGATGTACTATATGTCAACAAGAAAAGATCATTTACTTAGGGTGTAGATTGAGCAATATTTACTGAATGAACTGAACAAAACACACCCTGAAATACAGGTCAGCTGGCCACTGGGGAAATAATGCATCTTGGCACAAGGAGGGAAGAGGTTCTGGTAGCTTTATAGTGTTTTCTGAGAAGAAAGAATTGACAGTTTGGGTTAGCTCCAGTGCTGTGGTTTTACAGTGGCCACTGAGGAAGATCTGTGGACTAACACCGCTGCACAGCATGAAAAGTAGTAAACTGAAAAAGAAAACTTATGGTCAGTAGGCTTCAGATCCACTGAGCAGGGGTCTGCTGTTGTTTGGTGGCTTTTCACTGAGGAATTTTCAGAGGGCTTGCAAGTCCTAAAGTACTGAATTGTTTTAAGTTTTCTTGTTTCAAGTAAAGTGGTGATTTGGAAATTAACTAAGCATAGCCACACGGAATTCCTGTCCCTTTGTCAGAGTTGCAGAAAGATTTGCCAGTCAGAATAATCCTGGCTCAGTGTGCTTCCTCCTAAAATACTGATCTATACATTCCCCCCTTGCTGTGTATAGATTTCATACTTCATAAATTGCAGATGATTGTGCAAGGCTGTTTTACCATGAAAATATATTTTTTCTGTGTAAAACCAACACCACACCACACACCTCTGAGCTTATGAACTTCTCTGGGGAACATAGCTATTTCTTCCTGAAAATTCAAGTTTTCTGTTACATGCCAGGAACAGTGCCACCATATGAATAATGACAATTATATCCCTCATTGTCTGGCACTGTCTGGAGGTCTTGCAGTAGTTTCTGTGAACTTGGTTGTCCTCAAAGTTTCGTGGAGCAGCACCTGGATTTTTCCAGGTGTTGAAAATGAAAAGGAAATATTAAAAATTTTGTTTTTTTCCTTGTGGCAGTGGCACAAGGTAGGATGAAGGTCTCTATGTTTCCCCCAACTAGTGAAGCAAGCTAATCCTGTGAGTACAACCAGGATAATGAAGTTGAAGAAGGTGCCAATACCCAGCCAAGAACAAAGGTGCAGCAATGTGTTGCTGGGACAGGCTTTTCTGCCAGTGCATGGCTCTCTGTGTTTTTAGGGGCAGAGTGTGGACAGTACCATGCAGGCAGTTGAGTCTGTCCACTATCAGCTGCACAGGGCCTGTGAGCAGCGAATGCTGTCTGCCAGCCCTGCCCCCTCCTCTAACGTTATCACTCTGCAGCTGAGCTTGAAGGCTTTCTGGGGAAGGGTGAGCTCCTTGTGGCCGCGCTGGCTGGCAGGTGTGCAAGAGCTTACCTAGGGCTAGGTCCTCGTCAGCTCTACGGCAGTTCTCCATTGCATGTGTCTAGAAAGGTGAAGAGGGTGTCAGTGCTGCCCAGGGTGCAGTGCCCATTCTTCAATCATCCTGTAGCTGTGGCTGTGCTGATACTCATCTCTGGTCTTTTTGTGCTGCTTTTCTTCTGTCCACATGGCCATGTTTGTGCTACTAAATAAGTTACACTTCCCAAGTAGGGGGATTCTTGAGACTTTACTATCTCAATTAATTTAGGATGTAATATATGAGAGCAAAAGGAAGAGTTAATTTGATCTTAAATGTAAACAACCATAGGCTCCATCAATTGTTGGCTAAACAGCTCTTCATTTATATATCTCATTATTTCTGGAGTTGTGGTTGAACTGCTTAACACCTTATGCTCGCGGGTGCAAAATGAAGCAGTCTCTACGCTTGAGGTGTTCCAGGCTAATAAATATGCAACTTTTGTGTCCTGTTCCTAACCACTGTCAAGCTGGGGCTGGTGGCAATAACTTGTCTGAGTTCAGGACACAGTGAGTACTCTAAGGAGTTCACCATGGCCTGCCACACCAATGGTGGCCTCAGGAAGGAGAATTGCAAAGCACTGAGAATTGTTGCAAAGCACTGTGGGTAATTGAAATCAGGGGTCTGTCCCTGGAGTGCAAGGCTGCCTGTTGAACTTCCCTCGTGGTCCAGGATGGGTCATGAGGGGTCATGAGACACCATGGCTGAGCCACAGCATCCATTCTTACATGAGATCTATTCTCCAGCTGCATCAAATTCAAGCTTAAACCTGCCACCACTTTTGATACAGCCTGTACTGAAGCAAGAAAAACATACCTCAGATTCTTTGCTTTTATCTTGCTCCCATGACCCCTTACTTTAATTACTCATCTCACACCATCAGCTCCAGACAGGTCCCTCACAGCTTAGCTTTCCTGCTGGCCATTGCCTACAGTGCAGGGAAATGCCTCCTGTCCTTATCCTCAGCCCATCATCACTAGCTCAATGTGGGCTCAGCCTGGCTTTGGATCAATCCTGCTAAGTGGTGCAAAAACTGCCTATTGTGTTTCCCTTATCAGCAGGCTTCACAGTTCTGAGCACTGTTCACAGTGTGGGTCCTTGCTCTCCCTCAGGTGCTCCTCTCAGAGGAACTAGAAAGATACAAAGAAAGGTGAAATACCAGACTTCCTTGTGTCCCTGAGGAAATGTCATGGACTGACTCAAGCAGAGCAGAGATGACCCAAGCCTGGTCTAAAACCCTTCTTCATTCTATGCCTTTGGACCTAATGTCTGGCTTCTCCACCCCCTAGTTAGTCTGTTTATACCTCTGTCACAACCATGACAAATGCTCCAGTTCCTGTGAGCCGGGCACATGGTGCCAACCAGGATACAGGAGCCCACCTCGCTCATGCATTCCCCTCTAGCCCATTACCTAGAGGTGCTTCCATCACCCCAGCACCGTCAAAGAGGTGCAAGCACAAGGCATTCCCAGAGCCTGCCTGTCTATATATACGCACGTGTATAAAACCCACAGACAGCCGTGGCCACCTTGTGGCGATCTGCATGTCACAAGTTTCTTTGTCAGCTGCAGGTAGAGATGTGACTTCGTGCAGCTTCCACGCTTTCTTCACCTTGTCTGTCTACCAACCTGGACCATCTCAGCTTTCTCTCTCCAGAGGAGGAAAAATTGCATTTCACATGGATGTCCTTCCCCAACATCTCCTTAAGATTTTTTCAAGTTTCTCACACTCATCTAGTTTATCCTTATCAAGGTTTTGGCACTAGGGGGGCTGCAGGGGTGGCTTCTGGTGACGACCAGAAGCCGTTACCACAGTAGATCGAACCAGTGACAGCCAGCTCCAAAAGGGACTTAACCAATGGCCAAAGCCCTCTGTGATATGTTTAAATAAAAGTGCTAAACTACAGTGGCAGGGAGAAAGGAACAAGAGTACATGAGAAAAAGCATCCAGTAAGACACTTTAACAAGATCAGACTCTCCCATCCCTCACCATGGGCCAGGGACCAGCACAACAGTCCAGCAAGGATTTCAACAGCATGCTCTTCAAGCCAATTCCTTGGGGGGCTGAAAGTTGCATTCAACAGAATGGAACACTGAAGAGCTGCTATGCCACAGTTTGTTGGCATTGGTAAAACAATAGAAGCCATCTTTTAGCTAGGTAGATCCAACTTGTTTTGATGTACGAACAGTTAAGAGAGTAAACAATAAAAGTGTTACCACTATGCTTACTGGAATCATTCCAGAGGGGAATCAAAGTCTGACTTCATCCAGGTCAAGGAAAGAAAGGAAAGCAGATGACTACCTCAAGCTGAAATAGGTTGACCGTTGTAAGGGATCGAAGAGACAGGGGGGTGGTTAAGCACCTCATGTGCATGACATACACAACTGCACAACAGCCCTTTCAGAACCCATGGATGGAGGTAAGGAGTGTCACTACTCCACTGCAATTTGATCATACACAGCTCCTCTGGCCTCTCATGATCCCTTGGCCCTTCCTTTCATGTTAGTTAGTCCTCTCTCATTAAGCCTAGTTATTCCAGCTATGTGTTTTAATTGCTGTACTCAAGGAAGTACTTCTCTTCCTGTTGGCCTGCCCATTATAAGCAAGCTATGTAACAGGCCTGCAGACAAAAACATCTTGCTTTTCTTGTTTGACAGCAAGGCACAGATCCCAGCTATTTCATAGCCAAATGACACAGACTGCAGTCATTGCCTGAGGGGAGAACTTCTTCCTGAAACCCTTATTCCCAGAAGAAACCTGTTATTTTTTCTCTGCCAGGTACATCAAGTTTACCAAACATTCAAGTCAAGTGGGCATCTACCACTTCCTGCTTAAAGGCATCTTTTCAGATCACTGAATCAAAGCAGGCAATTCTGTTCATGCAAGCAGCAAGACCACAGAGTTTAATGAAAGATTGAATGCCATACTACTGCCTGGCACATAGCAATACTGGCCTCACACCTTCATGCAAAAAACAAACAAAAAAATGCACCCACTGAGCTCTCTATGAAGTGTCATTACTTAATATGTGGGGGGGGGGGCATATGGCCCTAGGCTCCAGCAAGCATACTCATACTCATTCCATTTAGGACAAAATGTTTATTTGCTATACCTAAGTTTGTTAAAGGCTGAAAGACCCTGTCCAAGCAAGTTCCCATCCTGAACTGGGGTTCTCTCCTGCCAGTAGGGGCCCTTTTGCTCTAGGAACCAAGGCTCTTATATATAACCAGAACAAAGCATAAGCTTTGCTTTCCATCACCCGTAACAACAAGGACCAACTACAAACACTCAGATTCTGGTCTAACTGTGCATTTGAGGACCATGTGTTATTTCATTTAAAGGGAAAGTTTACCTAACACAGAGATCCTTGCTACATATTTATCAAAGAGCCAAGCCTTAAAGAAAGTCTTTCAAATTGGGCTGTGCAAGTTATTTTCATCACAGTATGCCTACCCACCAGCTCTCAGGAGGGGAAGATACTGTGGCAGAGGAAGCTGAACTCACTGTCCTTTTAAGAACTGCTTTGTACCCCTTGCTTCAGCACAAGAGCTATTCCAGCTATTCTGGTCTTCCTAATTATGACTTGAATTTCCAGTCACTGTCACCTGGATTGTCCAAGGCTACTGCCAAGTAGGATCTTACTAAAAAATTGTTAAGTCAAACTCAACACACAAGCAGCAATGCCCCACCAACTGCACCCTTCTCCTGCTGTAGTAGGCAACAACCTGGTCTGGCCTGACCACAGCAGAAACACTGTTATGTTGCAGCACACACTAATATTATTTCCTAGGGATAAAGTGGGATGCTGGAGCCTCTTACTGAACATCACCTGGAACATGCAGTAGGAATTTTTTAAACCTTTCTTGCTCACGGTTACTGCCCAGAGGGAATAAGTAGGCCACGCAGAAACTGCCTTCAAAAGCAATGCTTGTTTGCAGATGGGGTGGTGTTAATAATGCATTCTTGCTCCAGCTTTATTTTATTCTCTCATGAGTCTGTCCATGGTACCACATGGGGCAGTGGTGTCCCATTTACCTGCGAACAGTTGTTCAAACACACAGCTGCACTTCTCTTAGGCAAATGGCCAGAGCTGCATGGAAAATATTGCCCATGTTCTTCTCATTGCATAACCACAACGCAGAGCTTACATCCAAGAAGAACCTTGATGGCTCATCCTCAGCTAAAGGGTGTGGCCACTTCTTAGACTAGAAAAATCTTGTTTCAAATTGGGAACATATACATTAAGCTGTTCAAGGCCCCCAGTCTCAAGTGCCCTGAAGAAATTCATGCATGCTTGTGAAGTGAGTGTAAGGCTGAGTCATGGGTGAGCTCCCTACCACAAAGACAAGAGGCTCACTCACTGCACATTGTCTGCATATGCACCAGGAAGTCTTGCTTTTCCATGAGTGATATTCAGTGAGCAGCACAGCTCACCAAGCCCTACCCACTGCTAGCTACAGCCCTGCTCCCTTTTTTACTGAGCTCTTGCCATGCTGGGCAATGGGGGGGTGGAATAGGTCCCTGTGTATTCCATGCAGGTCTCTGATATTGGACCACTCTGGCCAGTACAGCCTTACACTGTGCAAGGAGACCTTTTTTCTCACCCGTGCCATTGGAAAGCATAAACACACCCACCCAAGAGCTGGATAGCTCATGGGTCCTCAGGGTACAACTTTCAGAGGGCCCGGTCGCTTGGAATTCTGATGATGGTTTATTCTTGAAAAAGTCCAGAGGCAAAAGAGGAAGTGGGAACAGCTGGGGGCACAGGGATATAACCTTTTGGGCCAATAGGGCAGAAGGGAGATTGGGGAGATAGAACCATCCCATGTGAAGAAGGGAGGGGAGGAGGGAGGGATCATGTTGAAACCAACCACCATAGAAGGATTAACACATAAAGGTTACCATGGTTTTGGGACAAACCATATAAGAAACATCCAAGGGGTTTTAAATGTCCACCAGCGTGCTTCTGCTGGCTTGGGACTTCTCGGCTTCTCAGAGATTGTAGAAACCACCTCTACAAATTCTTATACAGGACAACATCCAAACCAGCAAGGAAGCCATTTTGATACAGTGGAAAAAACACAACCGTTCTCCTTGCTAACAGTGCTAAAAGTAAGTGAATGGCAGATATACAAAGGCTGACAGGTCAGACAGCCTCATTCAGGATTGGAGGACAACAGTGTCCAGTATATTCTAAGAGTGCAACAGTGCAATCCAGTGAAAATTACAAAAGCATATAAATCTAAATTCTCTTGAGCTTAAGACATTATATGTTTCACTTCTTCAGTCATTTGTTCCAGAATATTGCCTAGGAACAAAGCAGCCCAACTCAGACAAACTATGTTTAGTTACTAATAGAACCAGAAGGTACACATACGAATGGTAAGGCAGAACTGAAAAGGCAAAAAGGCATCAGGTCCAAGTCCTGCCTTGTACTTCCATGGTAGGACAGGCATTATGCTCTGGAAGGACAAGTCTTAGCTTTGAAGTCTAAAATGAAGCTTGAAACATTTTAAAAGTCTTTTAACTAAACAGGTGAAACAAAAGAAGGAACTATCCCACCCAGTGACCACCCTCTTTTCTCCAACTCCCCTTTCTGTATTTGTAAACCAGACTGCAGCCTGGTGACTATCATCTGAGTAAGGTGGCAGCAGACTTCTCCTAAAGCAACTGCCATTGCTATCCCATACCAACAATAGATCAGGTTGCCTTTGACAAGTCTTCGTATTCAGACAGCACTCCTTTAACACAGCAAAACCTGACACCCAAAAGACATTATGAAATTCTTAACCTTTTCATTAAACACACAGCAATATCCAGAAGTGAAGAGTTTATACTTTATTGTACTCATTTACATGGACCAAGAAGATAGTTTGCATCACTTAACCTAGCTAGCTTGTTTAGTTGTTTTTTTTATAGTAGAAAAGTTACAGAGTGTAATATAGCCAAAGCAGTCATGCTTCAATGTCTTCATGGCTGGAGATTAGACTAAACTTTTAATGGTCTCTTCCAGCTTCTCTTTATTGGCCCCAGAGAACTCCTGCACCTGTAAAGAGAGACTGACTTTTAGAACTCTTGCATTCAATGCTTCTCAACATTAGTTGCATAGCATCCAGTCACATACACACCTTTTTAACTCAGCTAAAAAATGAGTTTTCCCCACCCTCAAAACAGGGAGTAGTTTGCAGATGTTCATGTATTTATTTCCCATTCAACTCATGCAAAAGTTGAGACAAAGAAACTATCAACATTCACTTCAAGACTACCATTGACCTTGAAATAATATTGTGTAAGACTCAGAGGCTTGAAGACACTCAAAGTGCCCACATATCAGAGGCAGCTCAAAGTCACCTTGAGTTGCTAAGGGCCCTACCAATCAAATTCTGGAAGGACTGTTCCAAATGGCCTACCCCTGCATCTGGCTTCTCCTGTGAGAACTTGTTCTCCTGTTCTCCTTGCAACTTACAGGGCAAAAAGATAGAGACAACATTCATCTGCCATCTCAAAAAACAGCAGCTCTGTCTGTCTGCTTCTACAGGGGTGCAAGGCACAGAGCAGACTACACTACAGGCTGAGAAACTGCTTGCTTGATGTAAAAAGCCACAAATTGATTGTCACGCTGTAATCGTAATTCTTCCAATAACATCAGGAGGTTGCAGAAGTTCACCGTAACAGAATTAACAAAGGTTCATACTGACCCCATATTGAACTGAATGTCACCCTACATGTGACTCAGCCATCCAAGGTGCAAGTCTACTGCCTTCAGCCATGAAACTTACACCCAGTAATTGTTTGCCTTTAGAAAAGCCTACCTTCAGCTTGCTTGGCAAACCAAAAGCTTAAGACAACACATTTAGCTCAACAAGTTCAGGCAGAGAGCTACTCAAACTACCCTGCACAGGCAGCCCACTATGCTGTCAGCACAGTCTGCATCCCATCTCATCTATCTCCTGGCAGAGCAGACATGAGAGGTCTGCTAAGTCCTCTAACAGGGACAGGACCTTCACTTCAAAGGTTATACAGCCACAATATGAAATAAACCAAACAGTTTTTTGTTGTATATAACCTCAACCAGGTGAGAGACTTCTATTTAGGTGGGATTCTATATGTCTCTCCTTTAACCTAAGCTGCATCCAGATAACAAACACTGATCAAGTGAAAACCAGGGTGCTAGGCAGACGGACCAGCAGTCTTAACCCAGACATCTCACCCCACTATCTCTCATGAAGCATTGCCTGTAGGATTGACCTGTAACACTAACTCAGTTCACTACCTGTGAACAACACAATCTGCATCACCAGTTAACTGCTGGTCCATGTTACATTTGCTGTGGTGCTAAGATGAACTTGCTTGCTCTCAGGAGTGTCTTAATGCTAGTGCTGCCCCAGAGACACAATCAAGAGAAAGCAGACTAAGTAGTCCAACACTCCCAATCTTCTTTCAAGTGTTTAGCTTGCCTGTTCCAGTTCCAAAATAGCAGAGCCTACCTTTTTTCCGTTCCTGTAGAACTGGAACGTTGGCATGCACTTCACATCACAGTGTGAAGCAACATCCTGGAAGAGACAAAAAACAAATCTTCAACTATGTATATTCTCAAGGATGTTAAATTTAGAACCCACTCTAGCTGACTTCTGTTTAGGTGACAGGGCAAAGCCATTACCACTCAAGATAAAGCAAAAGCATTTCTGCTAGTCCATTACTAGCAAAACCAGTGCAGTATTAACATCTCCCTGAAGTAAGCCTTAAAGATCCTCTCTTCGACAGTTAATTCGTGCAATAGCAAAAACCTTAACTATACCTGTACTCTGTGTTTGTAAAAAACCAGAACTCTGCATCAAAACAGATGTCTGTTTGTAAGACTCAAGAGCCCTAAGGCAACTCTTGGACTTCCATGTGACATTTTTCAAGTAACTATTTGACAATGCTGTAACTGCAATACAGCAGACATTTTACTGCACTTAATTCAAGACCTAATTTCATTTCCAATGAAAGAGAAACAGTGTCAAGAGCTGTGGGGGGACCAGACAGATCAGTAGGTTGTGAACCATTAGGTTTAAGGAAGATTGCACTGAAGCCGCTTAAGACCACAGACTAACACTCCCTCCCAAAGTAAAGGGTCAGTGCTCCCAAGTTATCCAACACATGCCACAGGACTTCAAGTCAGCTGATAACCAAGGCAGTTTGTTCTGTTCAGGTCTCTGACAAAAATAATTCTTTCCAGATAAATCCCTAAGTTTTAAAATTAAGTTGAAGTAAACTCTTATTTTGTTTCAGCATGTGTGAAGACATTTTGAAAAGAATTCTCCTCTGTCATTTGTGTGAAAGTCCTTAGCTGTCCTCCCTCAGCACCACCCCAGACCTTACCTGGGCATCATCCACATCAATTTCTATGAACACCACATCACCGAACTTCTCACACAAACCCTAGAATGAAATCAAGAAACAAAACAAAACAGAAAACAACTATGCAGTTACAGTGTTCCAGGAAAGCTTTCTTTTAAAAGATGCATTCATATAAATTGAAAGGCTGGTGCTGCTTAACCCCCTAGTGAAACAAGCTTTATTACCTTAAAGCAGCTATTTTACTACCATAGTGAAAACTTTCCGTTCTGCTCCGTTCTTTTCTGGAAGAGTCTGTTGAAACATGCTCTCCCCATGTTCTCAAATATCCCAAGACATAGGCAGAAGACCTTTTCTTGCAGCCTTCAACTGATCACCAAAAGATGCTACAGTTTCTCATACTTTATCAGGAGATAACACAGCCACCAAAACACAGCTGGAGAAGTTACAATAACCTTGTACAGAAGGATAAGCATTGTTTCCTCTCTGTATCCCACTGCTTGAGGCAGTGCAACTGGCAAACCTCTATGGGCCTGAAATGCATGTAATCACCAGGACAAAAGCTAAACCCCATTTTAGTTGCCAGCTATATCAAAGGACAGTCTATTTAACTTGGTAGTCTTAAAAGTAGATACTTCTGAAACTTCTCCCTTTTCCAGAAAATGCTGGTAATCACATAAGGCAAAAGGAACTTTCCTCCGTATTAGCGTCAACACAAAAACATCTATATACAATTTAAATAAAAACCAGAAATAAACACAGAAAAACTACTTACATGGAAATAGGGCTTGATCATTTTGCATGGTCCACACCATGTGGCAGAGAAATCAACTACGACAAGCTTGTCACCAGCAGATTTCAGTTCTGCCTCAAATTCAACCTACATTAAAAAAAAAAAACAAAAAAACACATTATTGATTTTCCCCTTCCTTTCCTAGATGTTACAAGACTAGTCTAGACATACATAACTAGTCTCTTGTGGCTTGCTCTCAAACCTAACATAGTAATCATTATGGCAGCTCTTTAAACACTTAACTGGGTTATTTGTATCATCATGTAAGTGCTTCAGTCTGAAGTGCTTTCATTGGTGCTAGCAGCAGTCAGCGTCTTATGACTCTTCAATGAGAAAACAACCACAGTGCTCAGTCAGTCCAACTCACTGAATTGTGGAAACCTAAGCTAGAAATTCTCTAGTTATGATGCTCAGCCCTGACAGCTCTGTGTTATCCCCAAAATGCGATCCTTACAGTTTTTTATAATCCATATTCTCATTTCTGTCTTGGCAGTCAGACTCATTTTCTCCTGGGACAGACTTTCCCCCTAAGAATTTGAAACCTTTGTATAGCCCTCCAGTCTGGTGTCTTTTCCAATCAATAGTTACCCTTACAATGATATTGTGTGGTTTACCCTAAAGCATGTTTTCCAAAGCAATCTCATAGGACAGTTATTTTACTTATTTTGCCACGTGAACCCGCATTTGACATCATTAGCCAAAGCAATGCAACACATACAGACTACACAAGTAAACTCCCAATACTTATTCAGAGTCCTCAAGTCTGTGTGTTGCACTTAGTCACACCAATCATCTCTGGGCAATATTCCTTGGAACTAAATATCCTTACATGCCATTACTCATTTTTTCTGGTCAAAAAGTGAATGCTTTAATGGAACTGAAAGACATTAAAAGCAAGAAATACTTGCATGCTAGCAAAAGGCAAACAAGTATCTCAGGCAGAAGCAGAAAGTATCAGGAAGCAGGTGATCAGCACTGTCTTTTTCAAAGAAAGCACAAGCCACTTCAATGATTTTCAACGTTGTCTTGGCAATCAAGCTTCAGGAGAGCTGTTAATATAAACTTCAAAAGATAGCTGTTTTACTCTCCCCAGCTTAACAGAGCAAAGCACTAGATTTCTGTCAGCAACAGCTGACTGAAAGAACTATGGTTACTGCCAGATGGTTGGTTTTGCAGTGTAGGAGGAGTTAACCAACTCGTACCATCTTCTGCAGTCAGCCATAATAAGGTGCGACTTGACTCTAGTAAGCTAAAGAATGTCATGCAGGCGCGGACGCAAAAGTGCACATGGTCAAACTGGACAAAAGTATATTTAACAAGCAAGCAGAGATCCTGCATGAGCATTCTAACATATGTATAATCCTATGTTAAGGTCTGCACAGCTTCCTGTAACTTCAAATACATCCAGCATTACATCACCCTGTTAACAGACTTTTTCCCTCCCCATGTAGCTCTCTTCAGAGGCACAGCGTCCATGCTGGTTTTTCCATCACTGCACCTTGGACAGTCATAGTCTACCCATAGTCATAGTAACACTCCACACCACCTACTCTCATTCTGAAAGAGATGGCAGCAGCTAAGTTTTCCTGTCTCCCAGCATTCCCCTACTCCCGTACTGACACAGTATGCATTCCTGCACCCATTCCCACCAATGTTTAATGTCCCCATACACAGCAATCCATGCTTGTTGCTCCCTCCCAGTACTTATACCCAAAGTTCCTCAATCAAGCCTCACTCATTTTGGCCTTGAAATCCTAATATTGATTTTTGGTATAGCTTCTCAGACCTCTGCACTGCAACATCACCACTCTATTGATTCCACTTCCCAAAGCTGCCAGTTAGACCATTTTCTTTTAACCCGTAAGTCTCCTGTCCAGCTACATAATTACTGTATTCTGCAAAAGGAAACCCAGCCCTGGAATGCATTCATCATATGGCCACACACCTCAGGTTTGCTGCTGCACAGAACAAAGGGAAAGTGGGAGGGAATGATAGCAGCTGGTTGCATACCATTCATGACTGGTGACCTGGTCCTGACTACAAATCAGGCGTTACCTGCAAATCATCTCTACTATCAGCCAAAACTGCTGCAAGACAGTGAATAGAGATGCTGGGTCCAAAGGTACTACTCCTGCAAGTTAAAAAATATTGAACTAGTGAGAAGTTCTGAAAGTTTTTCTAGAGAGCTTAATTTCCCTGGAGGAAGGAATACAGAAGCAGAACCAAAACATGCTGCTTGACCAGTCCAACTGACTTCCGTGTTTACTGTAAAGTGACAAGCTTTCATCTAAAAAAACCAAATAATCTGTTACCAGAAAGGGAACCCCCCACCACAAGACCATTCTGTCATGCTTTGAGAAGACCTTACAGCTTTGTTAAACAGCATTTTCTCCAGGCAGCAGCTCACTGAGGGAAACCTCGGCTAGCATGCTGGTCAATATTGGTTTGTGCTTTGTTTTTTTCCTTGAATATTTAATTACAACTTCCCTGAGCACACACAAGACCTCATTTTGCTTGTGCTGTTGTCCAGCAGAAAAGGGCATGCTACCTTCAATAAACACATTGGTAGCAGGCATCTGCTCCCAAGGGCCAAGTAAGAAGCCCTAATAAATGAAAGCCTCTAGTGCCTCAGAGGTTCCAGGCACCAGGTAATGCTTCAAAATGGAGGCTGCTGGCCACAGATGGTGCTGAAAGGAGTTCACTGCTCTCAGCAATAAATAAGATAGGCCTACACTATCTGGCAGATTTGATTAAGGCTTGGGTTGTAAACATTATTTTCAACACATATCAAGTCACCCTTGAACTTGCTCAGTCATCAGCTGACTGCCAATGGTTACTATGTAATTTAGTGAGGTTTTTTAAATACAGAAGTTAGCATAAACAGACCAAAGGTTCAACTGCCTGAACTCCCTAGCAGATACCACTTCTATAACTATCACCTGTAGCTGAAGCTGCAATTTTTCAGCATTTCTTTAACTCAGATAACAAGAGGGGCAGCTAGAATGAGGAGGAAAGCTTTGCCAGCACCAGCTTTTTAAGTTTCTATACCCCATTAGCTTCTGCTATAAAAGGTAGTATGTCCCACTGTCAAACCTTCTTACAAGTCACACTAAAAACTCATCTCAAGGCCACTACAAAGTGACCAAAATACTGCTCCTTCTGTGCACTAGCAGATACTACAGAAGGATCAGTCAAGCACCCTGAAAGTAGCCATTCTTCAGAAGCCAGTCTGATTCTGAAGAGGTGTGTAGGGACATTTAGTTAGCTGTCACTCATAAGAGCTCTTGCAAACAGTGCAAGAACGGGTTTTCCCCTTTGTCTCAGAGAAGAATACAAACCTACTTTACTGAAAACCAGAATTAATCCAGAAATCCCAGCTGCACTGTACTTGAATACTCTGGGTGTTGCTGACATTAAAATCTTGTTGTCAGCATGACTGTTGAGTCCACACTCTCCATGGATGAGCAACAAAACTGTGCTTTAACTACAACCAACTATTAATCAATGCTCATAGCTAGGTGGATAGGGGAAACCTAGCTAACTTAGAACAGGCTCTTCCTCCAGAGCCAGGTTTGACTTGCCATGTTTACTCTGTTCCTGCATGTAACAAAAACTTCAAATATTACTCAAGAAGTTTTCCCCTCCTGTGCCTCCATAAACAGAGAAGGGGAAGAGATGCAAAGCAGAACAACAATTTCAGGTTGCATTCACACACCATTCTCTCTCCAGGACCTGAATGGTAAGGCATTTTGTTCATCTTAAGGAGCTTCCTGCATTCACTGGTTTTTGAACTGTGGTCACAAATGTTAGTTTGTATGTTTAAATATTAGATGTTAAAACCTTTCCAGTCCAGTGGGAGAGGTCTGACATGCATTTCATCTATAAAGTGAACTGACTGCAGAAGAGCACAGCCTAGAAGACAAACTTGGATGTATGAGAGACTGGAAAGACTGAGGTCTTTGGGGTGCATATGTGTGGGGGAAGGGGCAGGTCAGGCCTTGCTCTAGCGAGGCAGTGCACTGCCCCACATCCCCCAGCCCTAGAACACGTATCCCCGCCCCACAGTGGCTGCCAGTCACAGGCACCCTGGAGGCAAGGTGTATTTAAGGCCGAACATGCTGCTAGCACGTGTCTTGATCCTACTGCCTCTTGGAATTTCTACCAGCTGAACACTGCTGGGACCCAGGAATTAGTAGCTGTAAGTGTCCTTTTCTGTATATTTTCTATCTTCTTCTAATTCTCCCTCTTCTCGGAATTTTTGAGAAACTTAAAACCAAACGGGCTTAGAGTTTGCTAAATTGATGCTTTGAGAAGTATTTTATGTTAAATGAGTGTAGCACTAAACCTTTTGCCAAAGTTCTCTGATTTTCTAAAGCTGCCAGTAAAGTCTTTTTTGTTGTTTTGACCTCTTGAGAATATTGTGTCTGTATCTCTCCCGTGTCTAACTCAGAGTACATGAACAACTGTAAGCCCTGTTAAAAACCTCACCAAGCAAGTTGCTGGGCCCTTACAGGATGCCACACAGCATCACTCACAGATGCCTCAAAATGAGATCAAACTGACACTTCCACCAAATTTCAAGTTCAGAAGGCGAGACTAGCCCAACAGGGTTTTTCCTGACATGAAGAGCTCACTAAGTTTGCATGGAAAATATTTTCTGAGACTTGGGTACCTAAGTTACAGCTAACAAATTGTTGTTGTCTATCAACCACATTAGCTGCTGTGCACAAGACCACATGCTATTTCACCACCAGCAGGGTATTCTCCATGTGTTGGTCTAGGCTTTACTATTATTCTGTACCTCAAAGCCACAGAGGTGTTTGTATTCACAGAACCATCCAAACAGTGATGTGCTGCATTAGCGTACTGAGTATGTCAGACAGCACCATAACAAGGGAAATACTTCTTATGCCAGCAACTCCTGCTGTTTAACACGAGGAATAGACTCTAGCAATTCCTTTCAAGTCAAGAAAACTGGATTCATTTTTCCATGATGTCCTACTCAGAAATACAACAGAACTTAGGCCGAACTCCAAGAAAGCTACCTGGTTCCCTACACACTAGCAGTACATAAGGCAAGTCGAGACAGCTCAATTACGGTATTGTATCCCAGAATCGACTCGGCTGGAAGAGACCTCAAAGATCATTGAGTCCAACCTGTGACCGAACACGAACGACACTGTCAACCAGACCATGGCACTTAGCGCTATGTCCCTCGGTGACTCCACCACCTCCCTGGGGAGCCCATTCCAACATCTCATTACCCCGTGTTTTAAGAAATTCCTCCTAATGTCCAACCTAAACCTCCTCTGACGCAGATTAAGCCCGTGTCCTCTCCCCCTGTGGCTGTAATACCCTGTTTCTTACCCGCTTGGGCAACGAAACCTTTTCCTTAAGACTTTAAAGTGCGATGAGCAACAACCTGTCATAACGTGAAATTACATCACCCCTCTGCTCATTCCGACTACCCCAAGCCTCAGGTCGCGCAGTTTTTTGGTCCCTCCTTGTGGTCTGATCGAGCCCTCCGCGCGGTTTCCCCCGTTCCCGCCGCATGGGTGAAGCAGGCTCCGCCTGCCCGGGCAGCACACGGGCTCTCACCCGCCATCTCCAGCAGGCCAAGGCCTCTCGGGACTCCAGGACAGCCCGAGCAGAGTGTCCCGCCTGCCAAGCTGCCCCCGGCAGCGCTCCCTTCCCGCTCGCCCGCCGGGGAGGTGATGCTCGTCCCGCCGCCCGCCCCTCTCACAGCCAAAGCACACGGCCGCCTCGCCTATCGGACTCACCAGGCTGCCCACGATCTTCACCATGGCGGCGACGGCTAGGAGAGCAGAGTCAGTTGCTTAAAGGCAAGAAACCAAGGGCTTCGTCCCCACGCTCGGCTAGGCTTCCTCCCTCGCCTCCCGCCGCCCCAGCGCTTCTCTCGCGCCGCCTCGGCCGCCCTTTTTATGCCCAGCGCCGCGCCGCGCATGCGCAAGACCCGCCCCGCCTGCTGCCGCTCCCTGCGTGCCCCCGCCCACGGCAGCCCTGGGGCCCAGGGTCGGGGGG
>VZTX01011066.1:0-25628 GCA_013400915.1 Pardalotus punctatus
CTGGACGGGCTGAAGATGGAGGAGAGTTTGCAAAGCGCCCTGGACCCCGCGACCCCCTTCTCCTCCTTGCTGGGTAAGTCGAGGCACCCTGCTTGCCCTCCTGGGGCACCCACAGGGCGGGGCACGGCCGGGCGGGCCCGAGCGATGGGCACGGGGGGTTCGGGAGGCCGGGGGCCAGCTTTCCCCGGCTCGTTCCTACCCGCAGCCTTGCCCAGCGCCGCTGTCTTCGCCCGGGGAGTGCCCCCGGCGCCCGCCTTCCGTGCTCCCGGTTCGTTCCGCGATTGCATTAAATTGTGTGTCCCCCTAACCTCTCCTTATAACGAAGGGCTTTCCTTCGTATCGAACAATAAATAATTCACTTTTTCTTTTTATCTTCGTTTTAATATCGGTTTCAAACAGTCGCCCTCTCCCTGAGCTGCGGCTTCGCTGCCGCCTTTCCAAGAGGAACGAAATTGGGGGCGATGTGCCCCCCCCGGAGCTGCCCTAAGGCATAGATCCCTCCTGGATTCCGCAGCAGCTCCCCGCACACCCCTGTCCCCCCGTGACCCACGAGCCTGTGCGGGGGAAGCGATAACCGCGGGACTCTCCGTCCGTCCCTCGCCTGGCCCGTCTCCCCGTCCGCCTTTCCCTCCGCCCACCCAGCCCCCGGCTCCTTCCCCGCAGGCAGAGCCGCGACCCCCAAGTCGGTGTGCGAAGGGTGTCAGCGAGTGATTTTGGACCGGTTCTTGCTGCGCCTGAACGACAGCCTGTGGCATGAGCAGTGCGTCCAGTGCGCGTCCTGCAAGGAGCCCCTGCAGACCACCTGCTTCTACCGCGACAAGAAGCTCTACTGCAAGCTGGACTATGAGAAGTAAGTGTCGCTTTGCCCCTCGGGGAGCCCTCCTCGCTCTGTTCTCACCGCCCGCAAAGCCCCGGTGCCCTTCGAAAGCTTGTGGGGACTGGTGTCCCGCTGCTGCTCCCCACTTCCCCTGCACTGTATGTCCCAAGAGGTGTCAGCCCTTACTGTGCTGCACGGCGAGTTGTGCTTCTCCCCTGCAGGCTCTTTGCACCGCGGTTCTCCCCTTTTTAGAGGTATTTCGTTGTGCTCAGGTTGTGCCCTGGGAATTGAAGGTGTTTTGTTGGGAGCCCGGGAGACCCACGGTAATCCCAGGTCTGTGCAGGGATGAGGCCGAGCATTTTCCTGTCTCCTCTGGCTTTATTTTCCTACAGAGCATCTGCAGGAGGAAAGTTATGTCCTCCCTGACCTGGTTCTGGCCAAGGCTATTTTCCTAATATCCTTACAGGCAGGGAAATGCTATTGCTCCCCCCGGTTAGTGGGGAAACTGAGGCACTCGGGAAAGCCCCACTGAATTTGGAGTGTTGACTGTCACACAGAGGCTTTGCCTCCACCCAGGTCTATGATGGTGAGGAAATTCAGATGTAGGTGGTTAAAGCTCCCAGCCCTGATGCTTCCCCTTTGGCAAAGGTGGGGCTAGGGGAAAAGACAATGAGAAAATTATTTTTCTCTTTTCAAAGAAAAACCATTCCAGTGGGAATGGGGAGAAAGCTGCTGAGTCTCTCCTCTGCTGCAGCTGCTTTCATTTTTTCCTGCTCATCCTGCTCTTTCTGTCCTTTCTGGACCCCACTCCCTGGCCGAGTTTTGGAGCTGTTAAATTTTTGTTGTCTCTGGGCTGGTTGTTTCTTGAGGAGGGTGTAGTTGGGGAGCTGGATCCCTTGCTATGGCAATAGCACGGCGGTTGGAGCCCCGCAATTTAATTCTCCTGTCCCTGTTACAGGAGAAAACAGTGATCGTTGATACTCCCATCCCTGGCCTTCGGCGAGCTGGTGAGCGTGTCGGGGGCTAGCCCAGCTCCAGGCCTTTTTAAAGTTGGTGTTTTGGGGTTTTTTTGGCTTTTTTGGTTTTTTCCTCCTTTAAATCCCGTATTGTGGGTCTGAGTTTAATCACTATGGATACAAGGCGAATTGAAAGCAGAATTTGTGCGCGTGACCTTGTTTTCAAATGTTTACGAAAGAGCGGAAGAATTAGCTGCCATGAGAGTGGAAAGGAGAGAACTGCGCTACAGGGTGGGTTTTTGTAGGCAAAAATTTGTGGAAATTGGGTGTGCTGCTTGTTTGTCCATAAAAATTTGGCTACTGGTTCCCATACATTGCCAACACAAATTAATTCTCATTTTCTGCTTTATCGGTGTTTCTGTTTGGAGCATCAAGGGGAAATTGGGGTGAATTTTACCCAGAAATGCCTTTCCAACTTGCAGTACATGCGGATTTTACTCTTGACTGCAGCTTGTGAGCTCTTGAAGTGGCTCCAGCCTGAAACCCTCCTCTGATGTCTGTTGGCTGCAAAAGAAATTGGTGCCGCAGTTGGCTTCTTGCTGTGCCCATCTATCTCACTGTTGGGATGGACAAAGATGATTGCAGGAAAAAAATGTCACAAATTTTTCTTGGGTCCAGTGGTAGCACCATTTATCCTGTTTTTTTTCTGGTTGTGTTTGGGTTGGTGACTTTTGCCTGAGCCGAGGACCAGGCTCTGCCATGGGCGGTTTCCCCGAGGTGAGATGGGTTTAGCCCTGAGCTGCTGCTGGCCTCTTCCCCGCCTGCACCCACCTGCATCTTGCCATCATGTTATTGTCCCCTTGAATTTAATATTAATTATTTTAGCACGGGGCTGCAGGTGTATGTGCCTTCTCCTTTCATCCCCCCGGCAGGACTCTCTGCTGTGCCAGTGGTGCGATTCCTTACCTGGTGATGGCAGGGATGCAGAGCAGAGTCCCAAAAACCTGTTCCCTCTGGGCTCTGCCGAGCTTTGTATAATACTCTTCATTTAACAAAAATCCTTCTTTCTTTTCTCAAATGCCCATCCTGTCTTTGGACTGAGCATTTTCCTGGGTGCAGGAGCACTGTGCCTGCCTCGGCTGCAGTGTCGATGCCGATAGCAGGGATTTGAGAGTGAAATGTGCAGAGGAAGAGCTGCTGCTCTCAGACTGAGCTCATTATCTCGAGCTGGTTAATTATCACAAGTGACTGACACTCCTTGCAGTGGAAAGCGGCCGATCCTCCCGGCAGCAGCGGCATAGCCGAGCTCCAGAGGCCTCTCCGTCAGCAGCTCGGAGCTCCCTGGGTGGGAGGGCTGGGGATGTCAGGGAAGCGGTCGGGATCCAACCTGCCACTGTCCCGGTGTTGGTATTGTGGGGTTGTGTTTGGTTTTGTTTTTCTTTCAAATTGAAAGAAGGGATTTCCCTTCCAGACGGTGAGTGTTGGGGTGTTTTCCCAGGGATGAGTACGTGCAGAATTTTCCGACACGTTTCTGTGCTCTCTGTTTGAGCTCTGTTTGTAATAAGGCCGCAGAGGGTTAATGACGGAGCATGAGACGGCGGAGTTATGCCTTTAGTTATAAATACACCCATGGAAAGTGTTACGGACGGATTTAAGCAAGCATCTGACTCGCTGGACTCTAGAAATCGAGAAAAAACTTGTTAAAACACATGTTTTACATTTCTTTGTCTTCTCTAAAGAGGAAGAACTTGGGAGAGGACTTGGAAAGGGATGGTTTAAAGACCAAGGATGCCAGGTCAGGTCTTGGCATCTCTTTGGGGTGCCATGGCTCGGGACCGTTGGGTGGTTTGGATAGCAATGCTGTCTGGGAACTCGGGGAGTTGGGGGTCACTCTTGGAGCAGTTTCCCCGGCACTGACAGGGAGGACTCCTGGAGGAGGACGGCTCAAGCCCGTGCCCCTGGGACGGCGTCTATTTGGAGCAGAGGACGTTCGTTACAGAACATCCTGAGTCCCGCGGCAGCCCCCGGCGCTTGTCCAAACCTGATAAGTCTCAACTATGACAAGGTTCAGTCTTCGCCCTGGCGGGCTCCCCGACTGCAAAGTGGCCCTGGGGACATGGCCTGGCTGTGGGGCCCCTGTGCTGGTGGTCAGGGGGATGGGCTTTTGTGGTGGCGGATTTGGGGGGGACAACACCAAACCTGGCCATAAACAGGGACGAGTGCTGGAAGCGATGGGAAGAGTAGGGCCTCTCTGGAGCCTTAAAATCTGCATGGGGACAGGAATCATTGAGCCCCCACTTGCCTAGCAGTGTATCACAGTAGGTTTGCATGGACCAAGCAGAGCCAGGGCTGTAGGGAGGACCTGGAGGCACGGGAAGATCCCCACTGCAGGTTTGGGGGCCGGGAGCGCTGACAGCGGTGTGGTCATGACGGGGGGCGCAGCTGGGGAGCGTGGCGACGGCGGGACGGCTTGGCACGTCCCCAGCCACGGCGCAGAGCCCCGGCCCCAGCCCCGGCTGGCAGGAGCAGATGGCCAGCACATCTCGGAGCAGGCCTGGCATGTGGGCGCCGGCAGTGGAGGGGCGGCTGCAGCCCCCGAGCCGCCACCGCCGTGCCGGGCTCCCCGGCCGAGGCAGGCAGTTGTGTGACACTCGCCCTGTCTTCGCACGGCTTGATGGCTCTGTGCTGTTGCCAGCTTCCGCGCCGTCATCGCAGAGCTCTCCTTGCCTGCCGCCGAAATTCCCTGCTCCCGCAGCCGTGGGCTCGTGTGGATGCCTCCACCTCCTCCTCCGTGAGTCAAAATGTGAATTCGCATCCGGCTGCGAAGAGAAAAAATAAAAATCCTTCCACCCTCCCAGTGTGTGCACAAAAGAGCATGTGTGCAAAGGAACTCATCGGTGTTGGGTTTTAAAATCACACCTGGTGTCTTCGGACAGGGGATGAGCCTAAATTCCCTGGTCCTGCCAGGTCATGGATGGGTGTGCAGGCTCAGGACAACGCAGCCTCCTCTTGCCCGCTGCTTTAGCAGCTGTTGCCGTAGAGGAGAGAGAGGGAAGAGGTTTGGAGCATGGTGGCTGTTTATCTTGTTTAACGTGGGTAATGAATGTAATTGTGCAATTCGCTGCGAGCCCTGGAGCTGCTTCCCCAGCCCAGAAGGGCTGTGAGGGGAATAATCCCAAATGGATTGAATGAAGGTGGTGCTGGACGCTTTAGCAGCACAGCCTGGTCCCACCAGCTGGAGAGTTCCTATGTTCTGGTGGGTTTGTCCTGGTGATTTGCAGTCCTTTGCCTTCTCTCGCTTGGAGAAGTGGGACTTTTTATGCTTTTTGTGGCTTATGTGACAGAACTATTCCTCCAGAGAGCCATGGGTCAGCCCAGGTACAGTACAACATGTCCTCTGGAGGCCATTTCCCTTCTTGTAGGGCATCCTGTGGAGAGGATGATGCTAACTTGGGTTTCTCCAGCTGGCCAGGCACTGGGAGCAGTCAGGCTGGCCTGGTTGGGGTAGCAGAGCATTTGCCAGCTCTGTGGCACAATGTCCCTCTTGGTGGTCTCTCTTCTCCCTTCCCTTTGTTTTTTGCTATTAAGTTGACTTGTTGTGCCAGTGTGGGGTGGGAAGGCAGGGAAGCAGCAGGATGCAGTGAGAGGAGGCCACTGTGGGATTGGGATCCAAGCTGGAAATGCCAGACAAGCAAAATAGGCCTTGCCTCCATCTCCACCAAGACCTGTCCTCCCACTCGTGGGGCTCCCTCTTTCCAAAGGGAGCAGAGAAGAGATTTGGCGTCTTGCCCCTTCTCTCTGCCCTTAATTAGATTTGTCTTACAATTAACGTTTCATAGAAAGGCCTGGAAGGGAGTGACGTTTGGCAGATTGGGAGCGAGGCAGTTGAATAGACTTGTCATCTCTCCCTCCATGGTGGGGACAGGGGTGGCTTTGGGGTCACCCGTTCTGCTCATTGGGAGTGGGATGCTGGAGACTGCAGGTCAGTCCCATCAGAGCCACAACGTGAGCATCCTTGGAACTCTTTGTGGCTTCTGCCATCTTAGTTTGGACATACTATGATTTTTTTTGTCTATTTTTCCCCACCCTATGAGCCCATGCTCCCTGATCAGCCCCTGACTGGGCTCTTAAACCTGTGGGAACTGCTTCAGATTTTTGCAGTCCTGATGAAGGCACCGAAAAGAAATCAACTGGGGAAGAAAGAGGGGTTTGTTTCATTTTGATGAGAATTTTGTCTCCACCAGCTGGAGAGACAGCTGGGGTCCTCTCCTGCCCCGGCTCGCCAGCCCTCGCCTCGCCGGTTCTTCACCTGCTCGCAGCCGCCAGGCGCAGGGAGGGATTTGCCGAGCCGGCAATTTCAGAGAGCCCACAGTTTGGTTTCCTGCGTGGTTCTTCCTCGGGGAGCCTTCCAGCAGGCTCTGAACCTGATGGTGTGGCCACCCCCAGCTGATTTGGGAGCGGATGGTGGTCCTGGGTGTGAGCTGTGCTGATGGCTGCCCAGTGTGCAGGCAGGATTTGCCAGTGGCCGTGTGTGCTACCGGGGGGACTGATCTCTGCTGGCTGCCCCCTTCCCCGCTGGCAGCAGTGGGATGGCCTCAACGTACCCAAACCCACAGCAGTTTCTGATTCTGATGCTGCAAGCTCACCCCAGGGTGTGGCAGGGGGGCCCCCAAAGCCGCCTCTGCCTTGGAGAGGGAGAAAGGGGACTTTGGGAGTCTAGGGCTGGTCTCCTGCTCACAAGGGTGCAGGTCCTGCTTCTGGCTGAGGAGGGGGGAAAACCCAGCAGTTTGGATGTGGATTCACAGTTCCTCACTTGTGGTGGGCCCCATGGTGTGCAGCCAAGGGGGTACTCAGCACTCAGTGCTGGAGCATGCCTGAGGAAGAGGCAGGTGGGAATGAGAAGTGTCCCGTGTTTTTTCTTCTCAAGATGTTCTTTGTCTCTTTGTGCTCTGTCTTGTCTCTGGCTTGTGCCCTCTGCAGATGCAAACACGAAGCAGGGATGGGGCCTGGGCTGGAGGACTGTGCCTCTGCCTGCGGTTCAGTCAAGCACGTCCTCCGTAGCAGGAGTGAGGAAGGTATTTAAAGCCAGGAAAAAGTATTTGGATTTTACTAGGGGGAAATACTGGGGTTGACCCAACTTTTTCCCTCCCCCCATAAACGTGTTTTCATGGGAAATTTGAATTTCTGTGTATTTGTTTGAGATTTAGGAAGGGGAGAGGTAAGGGGGACTAGCAGCACTCTCTGTCATAGCAAACCCTTTGACAGCCCACAGTTTTGTTCCTCAATATTCTTATCCTGGATGAAATCCTGCCTCCTGGCAGAAGGAATCCAGCTGGTCCCTGGTTATCTTCTCCTGGCATTGTTGGCCCTCAGGGGCAAAGGATGCACCCGGGTTGTCTCGCGTGTCTCTGCGAAACCGGCAGGCATCTCGTTGCAGCTCTGTTTGACTCTTGGTGTTTGTTTTTGTAGGGTTTTTTTTTAAGATGGTCAAACCTTGGTTGCCCAGGAGAGGAGTTCTGTAATTCCTGGCTTCCCACCCCAAATATTTACGGACAGCCAGATGCCAAAGCTTTTGCAAAAGGCATGGGACAGGCTGAGTGGTGCCGTGCCGGGGCTGTGCGGGCAGCAGGGGCACAGTGTTGGGCTGATGGACCCAGTTCTGTTTATTTTGGGGGGTTTCTGTCTGGTGGCTCTGTCTTCTTGTTTATCTGTTTTTCTGGGGTCTTACTAAGCAGCTTGTCAGGGATTCTTCAGGTGTTTCACGTTTTGTAGGCTGGCTATCTGAAAATGGGAATTTCTCCCACAAGGGTTGGAGCATTCAGGATAGTGATGCGTGAGTTTGAGTACAGGGGTGAAATCATGTCGTGTTCAGTGCAAATAATTTATTTTCTCCTGTTTCACTGTACTTGCATGCGCCTACCTGTTTTCAGAAGAGTGTTTCCTGTACCCATTGATGTGATCCTGGTTTTTGGGGTCAGGTCTTCTGCACTAGTACTGCGTGCTCTGTGTATGATGGACCATGGTTACATGCAAGAGAAAGAACTGAGACTTGGCTCTGTCACCCATGAAGTGGAGCTGGAAATAGGAATCTAGCTAAAAAATGCTTATTTCGTCCTTGTAAGTGCTCAGAGCATGTTGCTGGGTGAGTTTGAATGCTGGATATGAATTCTCTGTCTCTCTGCAGATCTGCCTAACTTCTATGTCACATTTGCCCTTGTGTTTTCCACCTTGGGCTACCTTTGACCAGAGGTGAGGCAGAGTTTGTGTTGCAAGATACCAGGGATACCAGCTCCTCCCAGGCCTGAACTGGCGTGATTAAGGTACAGACTGATAGGAGAAGGCACAAAGAGTAGGAGAACCTCTGTATCACAGCACATCCTAGCAAAGCAGCACTGCTTATCCATGTCAGAGGATCCCTGTGGCTCCATGGCTGCCGATGAGTGGTTCTTCCTGCATGGAAAATTCTTCTCTTCCTTGGAGCAAACGCCTGGAAGGGCAGAGGACACTGGGGGATGCTCCCTGGCTGGTCCCTGTGCTTTGCGAGCCCATCAGGGCTCAGCATTGATCCTTCCCAGCTGTCTCCCTCTCACCACTGCCCGTACATTGTCTCTCACTGCTCCCTACCCCTCTCCTTCCCTCGTGGGCTTCATTTCCTGAGGCCGTCCTTGACAGCGGAACAAATCCCTTTTCACGGGACCATCGCTGCTCGGCCCATTGTCCTCCACCCCCGCTGCCACCGTGCAAAATCCCCCTCCCCGGTACGTCTGTTCCTCTGGAATGACAACCACCATCTCAGTGGGGTGGAGAGCCCCTGAAATCCCTCTGGGCAAGGTTCCCTGCCCTGTAAGGGAGCAAAGTGGGGTCTTAAAAGCATAAGAGGCAAGGGCAATTCCTGGAGAATCCATTGTTTGGATGCAATTGATCTCTTTGGGAGGTGCGTCCTCTCCTCTGATGTTGTGCTTCAGAGCTCCTTGGATGAACCTGGAGCCTGTGTGTCCGAGGACTCCTTCCTTCCTGCCTGGGGCCACTGGGGCCATGCTATAAGTTGATTTTTCGCTGCGTAGAATCACCCAAGGTGGCTAAGCAGGAAGAGGAAGGTGGGAATTTTTTCTTTGCTATCGAAAGCTCAGGGAAGCTTTTGGCTGGAAAAATTTGGAAAGGGGAGAGAAACAGGTTAAGGATCCTGAAGGCAGTTTTCAGCTGCAGCAGCTTTTTTTATTTAAAAAAGTCAGTGTTGTCATTTCTTGCCTCCAACCCCTGCCATCATAAAATCATAGGGATGCTTTTGTTGGCAAAATTTCTGCTTGGAATTCGCTGGCCCTGCTAAGTCTTTAATTCTGGAAAACTGCATCTTAGCTATGAAAAGGGTTATTAACCCCTGCAGTGATTTATCTAAACGGGAGCAGGGAAATGGCACATGTTTGCCATGGCCTCCCCAAGGGTGATTAAATGAATAAATCCGTGGGTGCTGCTGGTGGAGGTGGGCAGCTGTTGAGGCACAGTCCCAGAACTCCTGCCCAGTGATTTCTGTGCTGAGCCTGGATTGGAACAGCCCTACAACACACCTTTGGGGGCATCTCTTCTATTTCTGATCTTGGAGAGTCAGCAGGAGAGGAGGGAATGTCAGTTGCGCTGTGTGTCGGGTGTGCAGAACCCCACCCTGTACTGGGTGCTGAGGAGGGGATGACAGCCTCCTTTCCCCTTGCAGACCACTTTCTGTAGGCTCCTGCAGGGGCTGAAAGGGAGGAAGAGGCTCACACAGGATTCAGCCAAACCAAGGTCTGAATGGCCCCATGATGCTGAACTCCAGGTCTTGGCTGCAGGGAGAGCAAGATATTGCTCACCTGAACAGTGTCCTTGAACCCAGCCATCCTCTTGGCTTGGGTGCTTGTGGACTCTGGAGTGATGGGATGGCCCAGGCTCTTGTTTCTGGAGTGTCACCTGTGCCAAAGGAGTGACCAGCTGGGTTGGTGCTGGGGAGCTGAAATCCTGAGTTATTTTTATCTTGGCATCTACGCTGCCCAGCAGCTCACAGGAGTGGTATCGAGTGGGTCCTTTTAAACAGCACTGTGGATGTGGGAGCTTGGTTAGGAAATCATTAAGTGTTTGAATCTTCTTGATGCCTGCTCTGGTGGATGCTGCTTCTTCCCTCCCTACCCGTAATTATGAGAGGCTGAGAGAGCAACCTCAACGGACTGGCTTAAAAGTTTAATGAAGCTTAAAGTCTTGTAGGTTGGGCTCCTGAGTCTGAGCTTGTTTCAGCTCTGGATCTAGGAAGGAGGCTTAACCAGAAAGGAGGAGAGGCTTCCTGCATGCATTAGCTCAAGGACATTAAAAGCCACGTTGATGGGAGGTGCTGTTGTGGAGATGGATTAGGAGAAAGTAATGAAAAAGACATCAGAGAGGGGTGAGGATGGGTGAAGGGCCCTGTGTGGTGAATGTAGTTCAAGGCAAGATATCCATCCTTGGCCCTGGGAAAGCTGCCCATGACAGGGACAAAGGGATGCAGCAGGAGCTGGGTGTCTTACCTGCTCTGTCTGGTGTCACTCTCTTCTTGCAGCCCCTGTGGGAGATGCTCCAGGCTGGGTAGGGTTGTTGGGATGCCGCTGTGTGGGACACAACGAGCTCCATGGCATTGCTTTGTTTTTCCACGGCCAGTGAGGTTCAGAGGCACTGGTGCCACCCGTCCTTATCCCAGCAGGAGGACGTAAAGTGAGGAATCTGGCTGCTAGACCAGAGGCCCAAATCCCCTCCCAAATCCCAGCCCTGCTGGGATGGCCCATCCCCATCCTCCAGAGGAAGTGCAGTTTCCCTGCCAATAATGTCTTTATGCTATTTCCAACCACATAACAAAACATCCCAGGAACTCCCTGAATCCTTGGCTTTTAAAGCAAGCATACCCCCACCTTGAACTGATTTATTTTTGCCTGTTTTGGCACTTCTGTCTCCAAGCATCAGCCGTGATCCTTCCCTCCCCAGCCCGATGCCTACAGAGCACCATTCTCAGGCAGAGCAGCCTCACCTTGGGGTGATGCTTTGCAGGTCTCCTTCGTCAGCCAAGTACGTGTATCAGGCACATTGTGGGTGAAAGCTGCTGATGAAATGACACCCAAATCTACACCTTCCCCTTGAGTTCCGTTGTGCTGGAAAAGTGCAGCAAAAGTCAACCAACGATGCGTCTTGCCGAAGCTGCATTTTTTTCCCATAAGGATTAGTGGTTCAAGAGCGGGGATTTTCAAACTGACAAGCCCTTGGCAGAGAAATAATTACAGGCTTTTTTATCCTTTGTATTTCCTAAGTAGTTCTAAATAACTTTTTCCCTTGAGGCATTTTTTAAGTCTAAAATATGGGGGGAAAAAAATGTGAATTTCCTTAGTGTCCTTGAAAATATGCATGATGTTTGTGGAGACCATTTAAGTTTCAGCTATAAGGTTTTCTGCATGCGTTTTTTGCTTTAACCACGTCCAATCAACCAAAGTTTCTTGGCTGGTGATGCTTCAGAAATGGCTCTTAGAAATGGGAGATGGAAGGAGATAGATGTGATCACTTCTTGGCCATCTCAGGAATGCAAGTTTTGCCTCTCCAGTATATTCCCCAGGGGTTTTACCCCACTCCTTGCTGTAAGAGAAGATTTCTGGGGCTAGTGGAGCTGGTTTTCCTTGTCAATGTCTATTATTTGATTCCTCCAAGTTGCTGTGTGTCCCTCTGGGAAGCCATGGCCATCCCCCTTTCCTCAGCATCCTGCGGCATTTCCAGGGACTGCGGAGCCCTATCCTCTGCTGGATCCTCTCCTTGCCTGTACCTCCATCCTGAAAGCTTTGTCCCATCTTTTTAATTTAAAAAACAGACAGTGTGATGTGAAAAAAACCTCCCAGGGGCAGCTGAGGGCAGCTCCAAGACACACATGAGCTTCTGCCTTTTATCCCTGGAAAAACGCACCTCCTGTGGGTTTCCATGGAAGCCCTTAGCATGGTACCCATATTTTCTGAGCACGCCAGACACCTCTGTGCTGCCCCATGTTTTATCATGCCTCGGTCCCAGCCTGGAGTTCTTTTTACCCCTGCTCTTTTGCCCGCCTGGGAAGAGCGTTCTGGAGGATGCTGTCCCGAATCCCAGCTATCCCGGGAGGGAGGTATCCACCCATCCCTAATACTAAACACTGCTTGTGATGTAGGGGGGGCCCTGGGAGGACCCACTGGTGTTTGCACTCCCTGCAATATCACAGGGCAGTGCTGGGGCTGCGTTATTGCATCTCCTGTCAGGGCAGAGCCGGGGTGCTCCCCTGGGATTGCCCAGGCAATATTCCTGCTGTGGGCAGGGAGGGGGGGCCAGGCTGCTGTTAATAACAGCATTGCTCTACCTTGGCTTTATTAAGTGAGGGAAGCCTCTGTTCCTCACACCCCAGGCACGTCTGGGTCTGGGCTTTAGGGCAAGAGGGAAGGAGGAGGTAGCAGAGAGGGGGGGAGTGTTTGGAGTAATTAGAGATGCTTGGTGGAGAGGGGGGAGCTGCCAAGACGGGTGGCTGTGATATCTCGATGGGTGCCCTCTGCAAAACCCCCCTGTGAGCTCTGCCTGACCCACCCCGCCCCTCCCAGCCCTTCATCCCTTGGAGCTATGGCATTGAGTGAGTGGGGTGGTGAATGCCTTGCTTTCCCTATTCCCCCCTCTGCTGAAGACTCTTCTAGGGTAGTTAAATTCCGGTCGAGCTTGTGAGGAGGCCACAAGGTATGTCCAAAGCGCCTTGTGCCCTGCAGATGTGACAGGTGACTCTGCAGGGGGATATGTGGTACCAGGACCGGGGGACCTAGCTGTCCTGTCTCTCTGCTGCCTCAGCCATCATTTCTCAGGGGAGAGTTTTTTTTTTCTCAGCTTCCCCTGTCCAGACGCTGCGAATCCCACTAAAACTTTTGACTGGAGTAGGGATTACGTGCTCAGGTTTCAGCTCTTGTCTGCAAGTGGTGTAAACTTTCTGCCGGAGCTCAAGTGACATTTTGTGGGAGATAGGAGAGTATTAAGTGTTGGTCCTTGCAGATAAAAATAGCTGCTGGCCTGACGATGTTTTCTGTCGTCTTGTTGCTGGTCTGACCCTGCTCCATCGCCTCCACACTGGGGCTCTCAACCTGAGCTTTTCTCGTCATCAGGTGCTGGGGGCACACAAAGCCTCACCTGACCTGGTCCCACTCTGAGTATCCTCACCTGCCTCACCTGCAACACTCCCTGTGGCCAGGATGGGGGTGGGCACTGCGCGTGGGCTTGGGGGCAAACTTGGACAGCAGCAAGATCCTGGTCTTGTGTTCACACCGGCTGGAAGGAAACACCAAACCCAGGATCCCTTTTCCCCTGAAATCAAGAGTCCAAATTGCTCATTACTGCAAACCTTGCTGCTGGGGTGGGAGCTCTCCTGGTTAAGGAGCCCCCATGTGCGCACACGTGGCTGCCTGTCTGTTTTTCGCGTTGCCGTGTTTCCGAGCTGATGTTTTTATCCTGAGGTTACAGCCAGAGTTGGCTCAGGGCCCTTCAGCAGCATCGGCAGAGCTGACTCTTGCCGCTCCAGAAGTGCGGGGCTGGGGCCGGGCGAGAGGAAAGGGAAGGAGAGGAGGAGGAGGAGGGAGCGGCAGGGTCTGGCTTGCTGAGCTGGGACCAGATCTGCTGCTGGGAGAGGCTCTCCCACCCTGCCTGCCCTGCGCCATTCCCCAGCTCTGCTTTGGAGCAGCGTCCACCTGCTCCACCTCCAAAAACAGCTGGCATGGCTCTGGAAGAGCTCGTGTATGGTTGGTAGGATGACAGCAGGGAGGATTTCTCCTCCTGTTGAGCCTCTCTTTCTCATGGCTGGGCCAGGAAGTCCCCAGGCATTGGGCTCTCTGGACTGGGCGTCTGTTGAGGATGCCTTCATTCCATCTGTTTGTTCTTCTGAGGGATGATGCTCTCATCATTTACCCCAAGGATCTCTTCATGGAGAGAGAGCTGCACAGTCAGGCAGCCTTCAATGCAAATTTTTAATTGCAGCACCTAAATACCTTTCTCAAACAAGTGAAAGCATTTGGGAACAGCATCTTTTCCACATTCCCTTTGCTCTCTGGTTCAAGGCCCACCTGCCCCTGGGGGATTCATCATCTTGCGTGGTGTCATCCATCAGCTGAAGCGTTTCTCCCACCAGAAGTAAGGCACAAGGTCCTCCTTGCATGTCTGGAGCCAAACCAATGCGATGGCACTTGGCCACTTACAGTAGTGGGCGATTACTGAGCCCCTGCCAGGAATTCTTCCAGTGGGATCGGGAACGCTCTCGGGTGTTAAATTTGTCCTGCAGTGTGTAACCTCTAAGCAGAGCCCGCTGTGTTTTGTAACGGGTCATATGATGCCAGCGACGGCAGCCGCCTGCCCTGCGCTTCAAGGTCAGTGCTGAGTTTGGGGCCACAGGGGCAGCTCCTGGCTGCGGCCCCTCCTGGCTTCTGTGCCTCTCACCAGGCTCTGCTCCCTCCTGGGGCAAAGCCTCTGTCACCTCAAGAACTCAGGCTTGGAGCTGGAAGGCTCTTTTCTCCCATCTGGAGAGGCTGCAACCCCTCCTGGCTTCTGTACCTCTTGCCGGGCCCTGCTCCCTCCTTGGGTAAAGACTCTAGAACCTCAGGAACTCAGGCTTGGAGCTGGAGGCTGTTTTCTCCCATCTGGAGAAGCTGCAGCCCACATCTCAGGATGTCTCCTTGCAGGGTGAGCTCCTGGGATGCGAATCCTTCCCGTGTCCTGTGTGCCCCCAACATGTTGTCACATCTGCAAGCCACTGCCCTTAGCCAGAGCCTGTGCAGGTGCAGCTCCATACCCTGAGAGTTTTACACCATCATGCCAAGGACAGGACCTTCCAGGATACATGTAGACAATATTCCCTTGCTCTCACTGCCTTAAAACGTGTCCCAGTAAGGAATTTATCTTGTATCCCTGAAGCTGAGGGAACTGCTGCCTAGAGAAGGGTCTGGCAGGGGTGAGGAGTGCAGGGTCTGTGTCATGATGGATAGCCAGTGATGCTGCTGCCTGCTCTGTCCCTTGGCTTTCAATCCCCCCCACAAGAAAGCACATCCATCCCCGTGGGAAGAGTCACCCATGGTTTTTGTCAGTAAATAAATGTTTTAGGCCCATCGCTGTACCAAGGAATTAGAAGGGACTGTTCAGACAGGCTGTTAAATTAGAATTAAAGGTTTAAAATATTAATGGTCAATTGGCCCTCACCAGTTCTCTTGTTACATGAACATTTCATTTATAATTTGGACCCAAGTCGGGATGTGCTGAGAGATGCTCAGGCTGCAGCCTGCACACGGGGGTTAACGTGGTGCTCTCTCCTGCCAGAAAATAATAAAAGCCAGGGACTGTCTAGGGATTGTGCATGAAGGATTAGGAAGAGGATATGCACGGGCCTGTCTGCAGCTGGTTGAAGTCTAGTGCAGAGGGGTGAGCCTGGAAATCATTGCTTTCTGATGGCTGTGAGGGGCCAGCATGGAAAGGGATGTCTCCTAAAACCTGGGGAGCTCCGCAGCCGGCTGATGTTTTCAATGGGAGGCAGCGAGTGGATCTCTCTCCCTGAGAGACATCTGTGCTGGTCAGGAAGGAGGAAGCACCGTGGGGTGGATGCCTCTGCCTCTGCTTTCCAGGTGTTGCAGTTGTTCAGCATGAGTGGAGGATGCTGTGCTCTGGGGATTGTTTTTTTTGGTGTGATTGGAACATGCTGGACTCTGGGGAGCAGTTTGGGGGCTTTTTTCGTACGAGTGGAGGTTGCTGGGCTCTGGGAAGCAGGGTTTTTGGTATAAGTAGAAGATGCTGGGCTCCAGGGACTGGGGTTTCAGTGTTAGCAGAGCATGTTGGGCTCTGGGGAGCAGTTTTTTTGGTATGAATGGACTTTGTTGGATGCTAGGGACTGGGCTTTTGGTGTGAGCAGAGGGTGCTCAGCTCCAGGGGCCAAGGTTTTCCACCTTTTTATAAGACCCAAGGATTCCGCTGGGATCTGGCTTCATCCACAGTATTACCTGTGGCTTTTTGCCTTTTGAAGTGGCAACTCCCACAGTCAGGGAATTCAATGAAGTGCTTGCCTACCTTCACTGCTAGAGAGGAAAAAGCCAGAAGATGCTCAGGTCTTGTGTTTGTTTCACTTTTTGATGCTGGCAGTGCTGTTCCCTGAAATAGTCACCTCTAGCTGGCTCAGGAAGCTGGTGTCACAGCCCTTCAGGTTAGAGGGAGCACAAAGATTTCCCAGCATCAGGTATTCACCATCAAGGATTTTTGCAACCACCACGCTGGTGGAAGGTGCCTGCTGAGATGGAGGCATCGGAATTCCCCAGGGCAAGTCAGGGCTTTATGGCCCTCGCCCAAGACAAGCACTGGTTGCATTTGTGGCAACTATTAATTGCTTCCTGAATTTAAAAAGCATAAGCAAACTCTCTTGCTGGGGAATGAGTTACCTGGTGCGTAAATGCTTTGCCATTAATGCCTGGCTGACCCTGACGATGATGTGAGGACCAGAAGAGCTTTCAAAGAATTTACCAGAAACCATTTCAGGGGAGGTTGTGTGTTGTAAATCCTGAAGTAATGGGATGGAGGGAATTAGGTTAGATCATAATTTGCAGAAACTGGGCACGATTCCCCATTGAGGGCCTTGAGATCATCAGAGCAGCGCGGCGAGGGGAGGCCCCCATGTGTCCTCATCCCAGTGACCGACGAGTGAGTTTACAACCTGGAAAATGAGATTATCGGGGCGTTTGTTTTACGTGTGACACTGGGGAGAAAAATGGGGTCCTGTTACATCAGAAGGTGTGTTGTAAAGCTGCAGGAGTTCCTGGAGGAACAGCCCAGGATGGGGCTGTTTGCTCTGGGTCGGGGATGCCTATGGCAACCAGTGCCCATTGCAGCAGCCCTGGGGTGCCTTGCAGCCTGTTGTGGGGGTGTCTTGCGTGGTCCTGTGCCTCTGCTGAGCTCACCCCAGCTCAGGGAGGTGCTTCACAAAGATATTTAACTGTTAAAGGAAGGGAGGCGATGTCTATCTCACTTTCACAATCTGCCCTGGTGTATAATCCGTCTCTCCGCTCCTGCCATAAGCTGTCCCGAAGCTGTTTGCAGGTTTCTGGGGGGGCCCCAGCCCCTCCTTGCCAACTCCCCAGCCCGGGGATGGGGCTGCTGAGCTATTTCACAGGGAGATGCTGGCGCGTGGGGCTGTTTGCTGCCTCCCCCCTCCAGCAACGCCTTTCATTTGCTCGCTACCTCTGCTGCTTTGCCCTTCCTCAGCTCCCCCCACACTGCAGGGATGGGGCTGGGCCAGCTTTAGGGATGCCAATGGCTTTTTTTTTTTTTTGCTCTGCAAACAGTGTTAAACCGCTCTCATTTGAAAGGGCAGGTGTGGGAAAGGAGCTGTTTCGCCCGCAGCAAAAAAAGTATTTCCCAAATCCAATATCTATGCAATGAGGGTACCGTGGTGGGAATTACACATCCTTCCATGGGGCAGTGCTTGCAGGGAAAGCACTCAGAGGCCGGGCTGCCTCAAGCACTAATAATAGTCTTGCTGGCTGCCTGGGGCAAGGCACTGGGGCTTGAAAGATCAAATCTAGTGGCTGATATTCTTCTGCCTGTTAATGCTGCTGTAGCAGATCCCACCCTGCTTGTCCGTCTGTTGTGGAATTGCCTGGCACATGCACGGCTCAGTGATGTTTTCAGGATGCCAGTGCTTGATACTGGGGAAGGTGTAAGTCTAAATTAGCATTGGGGTGTGTGTTTTTGCATTTCACTCTCTCCAGCAGAAGGACAGAGTTCAAAGGGGTTCTGGCCTTCCTGGAATAGGAAATGGCGGGATCCACCCCGGAGCCTTTTCTCCTCTTACCCAGAAGGGTCCCACCCCAGCCGGGAAGCCCTGTGTTCAGCTGGGTGTGGAAATGGGGATGGAAAAGTCTTTGTGAGGACCGTGCTCCACTTCTACTGCTGCCCTTTACTTTTGAACACATGTGAGGTTGTGTTTGATCTGGGTCTGAGTTTGGGGTTTGTCTTTTTTCTCCATTTAAAAGGGGAAAAAGAAATCCAGGAGGCCCCAGCAAGATGGGCTTGGAGCAGGGTGGCTCTCCTTCCACTCAGCAGGAGTTGGCGTCCAATTTTCTGTCTCACTTTGTTAAATGGACCTGTGAACCCGTTGCAAAGCCAAGATTGCGGAGGCAACCGCCCCGTGGCCAGATTGCAGGGTCTTGCTTAACCCAGTGCTGCTGGGCTTCTCCCCACAGTTTTCCTGTGAGGTCCCAGCTTCACCTTTTCACCAGTGAGAAACTCCCCAGGGTGGCAAGGCTGGCCCTGGGGGACTGGGTTTTCTTTTGGAGGCAAGTTTGAATCATCCTTGTGGGTCCTTTCCTCTGATATGTAATTAGAGGTGGGAATTATCTTGTGGTGGTCACAAGGCTGTTTTGAAAGCAGTCCCTTCCTTTCTCCCTCTCAGGAGGTGGTTTGGAGGGACCTTTCCAACACACAGGTGGCTCCTGTTCACCACCTTTAGAGGCATCAGCTCGCAAGGTGTTCAACCATCGTTAGGCTTCACTGTGGAAATAAAGCAGGGAGAAGCTGTCAGCAGTTGGTCCAAGGGCTCTGTGTTGCTTTGGTTTGGACTCTGTCTGTGCTCAGATGGTTTTCCTTCTGGTACATTCCTTCCCCACAGGCTTTTGCAGGGACTGGGGCTGGCTTTGGCTTTCTGCCTGCTCATACACAGCCTCGTGGCCTGAGGTGATGATGTCACCGCTGTGTTTTAGCTTTGTGTGAAAAAACCTTCTTTCCCACTTCTGCATCCCACAGCGAACTCCCGAGGATAGAGGAGTCACAGAAGGAGGGGAGATGCTGTAGAAATCAAGGCATGGTGGCCTGGTGTGTTCATCACTGTGTCCACACATCCCTGCCTGGCTTTGTGGATCACCAGTCCTAGAGGCAGAGAGTGCCTGGTGTGGGTTGTTTTCTGGGAAATAGGGACAGAGAAACACAACATCCACGTTTGCGAGCCACTGGAGACATCTCTGGAGAAGGAGGTGTGGAGGTGCTTGGCATGCAGCTTGTGGAGGGGCTGGGGTGAGTTTTGGGGGCTTGGGATCCCCTTTGCACTGATGCTGCTGGGAGAGGCTGTTTTTTGTCTGGCGTTTTCCATTCCTTGGCTCAGCGGCGGAAGGTGAAGGGTTCCCCGCCTGCCCTGGCTGTTGGCGGGGCTGTGCAGGCAGGACACGGGGAGGGAAGGAGAAGAGGATAACGCCCCAGCCGTGGGCCCTGGCCATTTCTGGATGAGTAGGTCATCTGGGTGTGGGAGGGGAGCTGGTGTCCAAGCCAGCCCAGAGAGGCTGGGATTGGGTGTATGTGTGATGTGGGGGAAAGTGAGAAGGGATTTCTTAGGCGAGAGGAATGCAAGTTTCCTCCTTCACATATGTCTCCTGTTCTTCCAGTTTGCAACAAAAGTCATCAAATTGCCCAAGACCTGGCAGCAAGGACAGCCCGAGAACAGCCCACAAATCATGGGAAAGCTTCTCCCCTCCTCCCTGCCTGCCTCCAAATATTCAAGGAACCACTTCAGCTCCCCTTTGGGCCGTAAAGCTCTTGCCCCTTCCCAGTGTGGGGCAGCTGCACAGCCCAGAGCTCCCGCATGCTGTAGCTCTGGTCCTGGTGGGTTAGAATTTGGGGTTTCCTTTGAACTGGTTGTACTTTTAAACCCTCCAAATGCTACATCTGGGGTGACAGGAGCTGTTTGGAGGAGACGCCGTGACATGGCTGGTGTGACTTCCCTTGTCCCCAGGTGGTGAGGACAAGTGACAGTGACTCGGGTCCTGCTTGGTCTGCCTGGGTTATCAGGCACTGGGAGAGGAGACAGGGACTCCCAAGGATGCCCAGCTGGGGAGTACCAGGGTTTGGGGGTGTAGGGATCCAGCTGAGAGGCGAAGGAGCAGTTGTGTTTCAGGATGAAGGGTGTTTTCATGGGCCCAGCCCTTTCCTGCAGTCCCTCTGGCTGCTGGTTTTTGTGTGGCCGAAGGAGCTGTGGGTGCAGCAGAGCTGCAGAGAGCAGGCGAGCCTGCCTCAGCTCTCCTCTTCACCCTGTGCATCTTGGGGATGGGCAAAGTCCCTCCTGCCATGGGAATGGAGAGATTAGGATGTAGTTTTCTCTGTCTCTCCCAGGACACCCAGAGCAATGTGAGACTGGCTGGAGCCCACCATCCTCCCCACTTGCATCATGCCTGGCTTAGCATCCACCTGGTTTGCACCAGGAGGTTCAGGTCCATGAGGATCCCTGTAAGAAAGGCCTTCTGGGTTATTTAATTTTGGTCCTTTTGAGTAATTATAGGATTTTCTTACAAGAAAACAATTCTGTCCATTTTACTCTGGAGTGTAGACTGGCAGTGATACCAGGACTGGAGTCACCAAGGTGTCCCACCCTCAGGGTCCGCCCTGCATCCCATGTCCCATAAGACAGTAATGGGGCAGTTTTCACCAGCGGGTCTGGGGTCTTGTGTGATGGAGGAGACGAGGGGGGCTTCAGCATGACCAGAGAACAGGAGCATCTGGCTCATCATTCTGGTCAAGACAGGTTGTGCAGTGAGCCCTGGTGGACCAGCTGGGAGCCAGGCACGGAGCTGCAGCTGAGAGGGAAGATGTTTGTGCAGTGAGGCTGCCCGAGCCCAGGCAGGGGGAAACAGCTCCAGGTGAAGTCAAGTTTCATTTAGTGGTTCTACCTGGGATACTATTTTTTCCTATGAGAAAAGTCCACCCCAGCAGGATGTACTGCCAGCCATGAGGTGCTGGTCCTTCTCCTGTCCTGGTGAAGTCACACAGGCTGTCCTGCTCCAGCCCCAGCGCCTGGCTCACAAGGAAGCCAGGGGCTGCCTTCCCTCTTGGGCCCAACATGCCGCTCCTGCTCTGAGCCTCTTTCTGCTTCCCTGCTCCCGCCTTCCTCCTCCCGCAGCATCTGCTCCGGATGTTTTTTCCCTGAACTGCAGAAGCTGCATTTTTCCAAGCTGGATTTCCTTTGTTATTTTTTTTTTTAATCTCTCCAGGGTCCCCTTCAGATTGCTTTGCTCCGTTCCATCCTCTCCAGTTTATTATCTTCTATGAATGTTATTAACATGCTAATTAGTCCCTAATTGCAATTGCCAATGAAGATGTCAGATAGGGCTGATGCTACCCCTGATCCTTCACAGTACTAACCCTGGTCCTTCACTGTTTTTCTCTGAATCCTGTGGATTCCTCTGTACCTCTCCCATCGCCTTGGTTTGGTTTCTCAGAGGGATGCTCACGTGTGTGAGATTGTTCACCCAGGAAGGACTTGCTGAGACCCAGCACAGGGTGCTTTTTAAACCCCAGGGACAGGCTGGTGGCAGGCGCAGCTCTGAGAGACACTTTCTGTGTGGTCCCAAGGTTTTTTCTCAAAGGCAGGGTCGTGACTGGCTCTCCATGGCAGCCTGCTTGGGAGGCAGAAGGGAAAGGATTTTGGAAAGTTGAAGAGTGGTATTTGCCATCCCGCCTATACACTCAACCCTCTGGCTGCTCGGGCACTGTGCAAAGGTCTTCCATGCCTATAAATAGGCAGAGAGGTAGGCAAAGAGATGGGGAGATGGGATGAGGACAGGCGGGGAGCCAGCCCGGGCCGGCATCTGGAGCTCTCATCGCCTTCGTGCGCACAAGAGGTGCGGTTTGTTCCGGCCACGCTGTTCTCAGCAGGCAAGGTTTGCCCCTGCAGAGCCTATTTTTGAACATAAAACCCCCTGATTACCTCTTGGAGGTGCTGCAGAGAGCTGGGGCTGCCTTGTGGCGAGGTGTCCTGGCTCTGCAGTGGGACACGGAGCCACGTGCTCCAAATAGCTCCGTGCAGACGTGGCCTATGGAGATGAAATGTGGCTCTTGACCGATTGCGAATAAATCAGGGTCAGGAGCTTGAATGCTGGCCAAGAAACCCAAAGGGATAAAATATAGCCTCTCTACAGACTGTTAGCAAACAGCACGTGGGCTGAGATCTGCTAGATAAATTTATGCGCTGTGAATTGTTCACCCAGCTGTAGTGGAGGGATGGATGGACCCACAGAGAACTGATAACCATATGTGGTGGACATGCCTTCGGTGCTGACCTTTAGAGGGTTCAGCAAGGCTGGGAGGTGGCACGGTGACGTTGTCTTAGGGATGTCACTGGGAGGGAATGGGGCACATGTGTTGCTTGACGCGAGGGAGGGGGATTCAGGCTGCCTCTGCTCTGTGCATCCAGGAGACAGCCTGGCAAAACAAATTGCTGCTCCTGACCTTGGTTTTCCCATCGTGTCATTTGACGTGGATTGAGAATAAATATCAGATTTTTTTGTCTTTGCTTGGTTGTTTCCAAGCCCGTGGGACTTGCCGGCCTGAGAGCTCCCATTCCTGGTGCAGCCCAGGGAGATCAGTTTAAAATGGGAGGTGGTGTTAGGGGAAAAGTGAAAAGGTGGGATTCTCACCCAATTCCAGGCTGTGGGCACAGGGCCTCCAGCACCCACTGTCACCCATTTCAGGTGGAATGCTCACTGCCCTGGCCATGGGGCTGCTTCCTTGCACTTGCCCAAAGTTCCTTGTAGCCACAAAAAGGGGAACATTAGCTTCGTGTTGGGATGAAACATCCTGGTGGCAAAACCAGCTCCAGGCAGGCTGACTTAACGAGCCTTTAGGCTCAATTCAGCTGCTTTAAACTGGAGAGATGGGCCTGAGCCCAAAGCACGGAGCCAAACAGCCTCATACTTGTCCAAGCTGCAGAGGAGCATGAGTGGTTTGTGGCTGGTCCCTCCTTTCTCTAACCAGGCATCTGCTTCCCACCCTCTGCCCCGGGACGCTGGATGTGTGCATGCTGTCATCATGTGGGACTGGCCCATAAATGTATGTCAGCATCTTATATATCCACAGCTCTGTCCTGGCCTTAGCCCAGCCTGCAGGGAGGACCTGACCTCCCTCTGCTGTGGGTGCCAGGCCCTGTGCCCTGGTCTGGCTGTGGCAGGGCCACTGCTCTGTGTTCTTGTCTCATTTTACCCCAACTCCCCCAGCTGTGATTTACAGAAATGTGGGGGAAAAAATATCCCTGTTTGGGGTGGGGAAAAAGCATTTCTCCTGGATGCTGGGCCAGTCCCACACTCCAGGACTGGCTGAGCAATCTGCCTTTCTTAGACTGCAGGGGATGTTGAGGGGGATGTGAACTTTCCCTGCTTTCTGGGATTTGCGGCATTGTTTTGAGCATGGGACCTGGAAAAAGAGGCTTTTTCATGGCTGGGTATCCCCGGCAGCCTGGGAATCCTCACTGGGATGGACCAGTGGCTGGCTGTGCCCAGTATCTGTCCTGTGCTGCTGCAGCAGGGTTATTCCCTCTCCAGCCCCGTCAGGCTGCAACTGGGCTGGCTAATCCACGTCCCCACCCCACGGCTAATCCATCAGCTCCCCCTTGCCGCACCCCCAGCACCCCCTGTGCCTTTGCCTTGGGCTGTGACTTTTGACACAGGCAGGACACATTTAACAGTGTGCTCTGAACACTTTGCAAGTGGCCACCGGTGGGTTGTGAGCCACGGGGCTGTGTCACAGCTCCTGCTGGAGTGACACCAGGGCTGGCATCGCCATCCCAGTCAGCGCCGGGGACCCCTGTCCCAGTGGCAGCTGGCAGAAAACACGAGTCACCAAAGGCTCTGCGTGGGAGGGTGAAGGATCCCCACCGTGCCTCGTACTGCCATGCAATTCAGTCATCTCATTTGCTCTTTTTACATTTGTTTAGACTTCATCAGAGCAAAGCACTGCAAGTTTTTAATGCTGTTTTATCCGTCAAGGCGTCTTTCCTTTCTCCCTGTGGCGGTTGCGGATTTTGATAAAACCTTTGGAAGAAGCCACAGATAAAACCCTGAGCAATGAAATCGGTGGGATGGGGTTGGATATGCCTGTCACTTTTGGTGGGGCAGCTCAGAAAAGCCCAACACTGCACAGGCATACCCTACAGATGTTTTGAGGGAAAACGTTTCTTTTTAATTTTCTTATTTAAAGGATGTGATTCAGCAAGAGCCTGTCAGCGTGGTCAGTTGGTCAGATCTAACCTCCTACCTGGACACATTTCTGGTTGCTGTGGGTGGAATTTGTGACATTGCCACTCTGTGGACTCCCATCCCACCGGCACATCCACGAGCTGGGAGAGCCATTGGGATGGCATTAGGATATCTTCTGCAAGGGGTTCGCAGCTAATTGGTACAATCAATATTTGTTTTGCAAATGCAATTGGAGGGAAAGAGGGATTGAGAGCGCCAGAAATTCAATTGACCTGTAAAAACAGATACGGTGTAAAGGGAATCCTTCCCCTGCCAAGCAAATATTTAGAAAGGAGAAGCAATAAAATGAATAAGCAACAAAGTAATATCCTGCCTCCACGGCCGCCGGAGGCTGCTGGGAAGGGCTGCTGCCCCGATGCTGCGATAACCCTGAGCAGACGAGTGGCAGGAACCTGTTTCCTAGAGAAAGCATGTTTGCTTTTGCCATCTAATCCATCAAAAGCTCATCCTGCTGCCTTGACAGCATTGGGACCTGTCTCAGGTAGCCTGGCAAGCTGGGCACTGTCCCTGCAGCCCTGCAGCCATGGCTGTGGCACAAACCCTGTGGCAGCACAGGGGACAGGGCTCTCCCTGCACCCTTGTCTCTGCTTGTAGGGTCCCTGATCTTTGCTGCCATGTCCCTGCTCAGCCTTCTGTGGTGTTTTCGTGATGGGAGCACACTGGGGAGGGCTGGGGGTGCTGTGGGGTGTGAAGGGTAAGTGGGAAAGAGCATCAGTAGTTCCTGCCTGGAAGGACATTCCCTTGCGTCAGTGCTCAGCCTCAGCACTCGTTGGTGTGATAATTGAAATGGTTAAGGGAAGAAAAAGAAAATATGTGTTTTCAGATCAAAACGCTTCAGAAAAACGTTTTGGGTTGGGAGTGGCGAGATTGCATCCAGCCAGGGCTTTGGCCAAGCAAGGGCAAAGCACCCAAATCTCTCTTTTCCAGATGGCCGAGTATCCCTGGGCATGGCCCTTTGGTACCCAAGTGCCTTGAGCTTGGGCTCATGGCTGAATTTAAAAGTCTCTGTGGAAAGCTAAGACTTTTTAGAAAAAATTGTTTAATGTATGTACATATATGTGTGCATATATTTATATACATATACATTATATATATGTATGTGTATATATACATCTACACTATATCTAAAAAAATACTATGTATTATATACATAGTATATATTGTATACATTATATGTATTATGTATGTATACACACACATATATATACATTATGTGTAATATAGAGCAAATAGAACAAAGGGAAATAATAATTTTATGGGGAAGCAATTAACCAGCTCCAGTGCTGAGCATCTTTAGGCCACTTTGGAGCCTTCTGTGCATCTTTCCCCCATGGATATTGGCCCCTCTGATTGGTGTCAGGATCTGAAACTTATCATTTACTGGTATCAGTGAGAGCCTTTTCTGGGGGGTACTGAAATCACCTGGAAATGCAGTCACTACACAGAAATCAAAAAGAGGTTTGGATTCGAGAATGTTGGCTAAAAATGCGAACTTCCTCAGACTGAGGAGGAAAAAGCTCTAGAGAAGCTCAAGAAAATTTTGAATTCTTAATAATCAAATTTTCCTGAGATTTTGTCCCTGTTTATTATAAGACTGGGCCCCTCAAGGATGCTCAGTACCTCCCAGAAGCTGATGCTCAGGCCCCTGAAAGGCAGAGCTCTGGTTTTCCACACGGGAGATGTCATTTGGGAGCAGGTCTCTTGCAGGGATCATGGAGGATGAGCTGCTGGATTGGCTCTGCCACCACATCCCTGGACCAACAGTGTCATGAAACCCCCCCCCCC
>VZTX01011066.1:25658-71661 GCA_013400915.1 Pardalotus punctatus
CCCCCCCAAAGAATCTGTTATCTCATCCCCACCTCAAGAGCCACGAGGCTGGAAAACACGCCCCAAACATTTATTTCTCCCAGAACCCCATCCTGAGAGCGCACACTAAGAGAGAGCAGCAACACGAGCTCAGCGGAGCTGGGGGGGATAAAAAAGATGGCTTAAATTTAATGTCTTTTTAGATGAGTATTTCCATTCATTCCAGAGCATATTCCTCTGGCATTTCCAGCACGCTTGTTTAGCTGAGTAGTTAACAAACTTCATGGAAACACATGTTATAGTGCTCTCTAGTGCACGGAGCTATGTATGAAGGATGCCTCTTCTGAGATATCTCCATGTGAGCACAGCTTTTGCTCCGGAGCAGCCTGTTAGCCACAACAGCTGCTTCCCATTGTGGAAATGCTGCTGAGGGAAAAAAAAAAGAAACACCCTCAACCCCATCCCAACAACCTGACAACACACGCAGATGATATTTATGCAAAACCCTGCATGAGGGTGAGCTGGGGCGCAGGGAAATAAAAGATAAGGCGAGAAATAACCCAGGCGGGAGAGCGCTATCTCCCTGCCGGCAGCGCCCGGTGCGCTCCCGCCGATCTCTGTTTGCCGAGCTGCTCCGAAGCAGCTGGTCCCTGTGTCCGACTGAGTTTACTCTGTTTAGCTTTTATACAGCCGAGCGGTTTTTATAGCCACCAGAGCACCGGGAAGCTCCACAGGATATTGGCTGCCTCCTAATGAGAATTTGCCGCGTTGGCACGTCGGCACAAACACCCCGTGAATTTTAAACGCCTGGGAAACGGCAGCTCCTGCAGCCCCATCCCTGGATGCTCCGAGAGTCCTTGGGGGGAACATGGGTTTTCTGTTTAATAAAGGAAAAGGCAAGCCTTGATTGTAGCCTAGGAGACTGGAGAGCAGCCGGGAGCCCCAGCACTGGGACACGGCTGGACCCAGTGCAGCCGCACTGGCCTCAGTGGCTCCAGGAAAGCCTCGACACCAGGGGAGCCCATGATGCCCCAGGCAGGCAGGGATTTTGGGGGTCCTAAAGGTGACGTTGTGGGTCCAGGCAGGTGTTGAACTCAGTCCCCTGGATTTGCCTGATCGCTTTTGAACCTGTTGGTAGAAGGTGGAGGTGGATTTATGGCATCACAAGGGAGTTGGGGCTGGAAAGGACTGGAAATCTTCCCAGTCCTTCTTCTGCTTGGAGCAGGGCTGATTTGGATGCTGGATCAGGTTGTTCAGGGCTGGAACCAGTAAAGTATTGGCTGTGCCCGAGGAATGAGATTTCTCTGTTTGATCTGAACGCTCTATCTTTCCTTTCCTTTGTGTTTTTTTTGTTTAACTTGCCTTTTGAAAATCTGAATGGAAAATAGAAAGGTTTAATTTTGGTTTGTGTCTATATTAATTTTCCATCACAGGAGGTTTTAAAAAAAATCAGAAACAAATATAATGACTTGCAATAGGGAGTACATTAATCTGGAGCAGAATGAAAATAGCTCCTTCCCCCACGGTGGTACAGCACGTCAAAAAACCAGCGTGTGTGTAAAATCCCCAAGGGGCTAGGAAAACCAGCCTGCAGGAGGTTTTAGCCGGGATATCTCTTTCTTGGAAAACAAAACAAAAGAAAAATTAGTTTTTAAGATCTTCACATTTTTATCCACAAAATGAATGACATGAACAGCATTTCCTTCTCTCCTGGTTATTCCTGCCCCGCTCACAAAGCCAGCCAAATCGGGGTGGTGGCGGCAGCAATGGCACATCCTCTTGCTCCTGGTGACTTTGCTTTTCCATCATTTGCCTCTCCATTAATCTCAGTACAAACAAAGGCTCTGAAGAGACAAGCTGAAAAGCTCCTGGGGGTACGTTTAAATCAGTCCTTTCTAATAATGTCTGTCGACCTCTCTGTGGAAGCACTGCTCCCCAAGGAAAGGACACGGAGCTGCGGCAGCGTGCTGAAATATGGTGGGGTGTAATTAATTCTGACCTCTGGCTCCCGCTCACTCACTCTCAATATTAAATTTGACTAGTGATATTGTGGTTTTTCAATTATCCTTGTTTTCTTGGAGGCATGGGGGGGTGAGGGGGGTCGCTGCTCAAAATTCAGCTTGGTGGGAGATGCATCACTTTGGATGCAGAACTGCTGCGCTGTGGGCTGGATGGGATCGATCCTTGGGTTGGCTTTACCGGGATGGCATTTGGGCTTGGATGTGGTGTTGTGTGTGAGTCTCCCCTGTGTCTCTCCTCCCTCCAAAACTTGGTGCTTCACTGCTGCTGGGATGGGGCCAAACTGATGTTACACACTGTTATTGAAGGTGGGGGACACAAAAAGAACAGCCTTTAGGGAAGTGGCAGGGAAAATCAGCATTTTGGTCTTGTCCTTCTGGCCTTGCCCAGGAGATCACTTTCTGGCCACTCCTGGAATCAGCAGAGGATTTTTATCAGGTTCCTGGAGGGGACACAGAGCCATCAGCTGCTATAGGACTTTGTTGGTGAAAATCTTATCAATGTGTCCTTGATCTGAAATGGAGCAACTCAAAGCAGCCTCGGAAGATGTGCACTTGCTCAGCCTTTTACTTGGATGCAGGGAAGGCTTGAGGCTCGCTGCTGTGTTTTGGCAGCGGCTGCTCACTGCGAAGGCTTCGTTTGTCTGTTTACTTAACCCCATCATTGTAGCAGTGCCCCTGCGTGTCACGCCGTGGTCCCTGGAGGGTCCGGGAGGTGTTAAGTGACCACTTTTGGACCCTGTCCAGGACTAAGGGGCAAAGGTGCCCTTTCCTGGGAAAGCTCAGATGGTTCCCATGTAGCCGAAGGAGTGTTAAACAGCCCAGCATCACCCCCCTCTCCCCTGCTGCCCCCCTTTCCTCTCTGTTCCCCATCACTGGTGTCCTTTGCCATGGGACCAGGCTCTGGGGCAGGGGGACATGGGACCTGCTCAGGTACTTGCCTCAGAGCAGGAGCTCCTTCAGGGATGTTCCTGCACAACACCCATGCATGGACCCCATAATTTGACCTCTCCAAAGCCTCTGGGGTCCCTGGATGGGGCTGTCCTCTCCTCCCCACCTCAGTCATCCCCAACATTGACTCTGCCTTTGAGAGCAAGCTGTGCTTGTTGGCGCTCTGTGCCATGATGGGCTCTCCAAGGAGGTGTGCAGGGCTGGGATGCACAGCAGAGCAGGATGCTGGATGGTGTAGAACCGCTGGGTTAGGACCCTGGGAGGGTCGGGTTAGGTGAAGAAAGGTAAAAATCAGGACTCTAAGGCTTCACCTCCCTTCCTTGCTCTCCTGGCCTCTCAGAGCATACAGCCACCAGCCAACTGCTCAGGGGTGAATCTGCAAGAGGCCAAGACTTGGCTTTTTGGACTCCCTGTTCCCTGTTGGCAGCAGCAGCTCAGCTGGACCCCGGGGAGAGCTTGCACCCCAGGGCTGTAGAGGCGAGCTCACATCAGCCCCTGGGGTGAAATAAACCCATTTCAGCCCGGTTGCCATGTCCCCTCAAAGTGTTGGAAGATGCATTCAGGCAGCAGGAATGAGAAGAGCTTGAGCTTGGGGGGAGGGAGGAGAAGGGAAATTAAAGGAGGAAAAAAAAAGGAAAACGCCACTTGCTGCAAAGCGAGCGAATTCTCCAATAAACCCGAATCTGCTGAGAATACATTTTACAAACATGCAGCGAAGTTGGCCGCTTTTGTTTGGGCGTTTGTTAAGCATTAACTAAAGAATGCCATGGTCCAGCCTGCTCGGTGTGAAACCTAATTCTCCCCCTTTCTGGAGCCATGGCATGGAGTGCTCAATTTTTTTCTCTCTGTAGGACTGCAGCCTTCTGGTACTCCAGCCAAAAAACACTCATATTTTAGCAAGCTTAGCCCCGGCCCCGTTGCCAGGCAGTAAAGCGAACACTTGTCCGCCTCGGGGGGGAGGGAGCCGGGAGACGGGGAAGGGTCAGGAGAAGAGCCCCGGGGAAAACATCGCTCCTCTGTCCCACTGGAGAGATCTCTGAGGGTTTGGGGTGCACAGGGAGGGAAGCAAGGGTGGCTGTGGGTGCTTTCGTCCATCAGCTTGGGAGCCTGGAGAGGCACTGTGGGTTTGGAGGTCCCCAGGATCATTGGTGCTGAGTTGCCCTCTGAGTTGTGCTCCCCATTCCCAGGATGTGCCAGCCTGCTCTCCACAGGGCTGAGATGGACTCAGCCCTTTCCGAGTTGCTCCCATGGTCTCAGCCCCCCTCCCACCAGGCTGAGGGTCCACGTGGTGCCCTGTGGCTGCAGCTGGGGGTTGCCCTCACTGGCACCACAGTGCATCCATCCCCTTCCTGCTTGGCCGTGGTCCGTGCTCTCTGCCTCACCCTTCGGCTCCATGAGGGCCGGAGCGGGGACAGGGTGTCGTGATCCTGGCAGCAGCCGGGCAGCAGATCATTCCCAAGCCATGGATGCAGGGATGACAGCAACTGGCATTTTCCCTCTGCCAGCTTCTCAAGGACCCGGCGCTGTTCCCCCTTCCAGCGAAGGACAGTGAGTGAGAGGATGACCAAGTGCCAGGACAGCTCAATCCGGTGTCCTCCCTCCCTGTGGCTCCTTGCCGGTGCTCACCACCTGCCTCCTCCCCTTGTGCCATGCGTGGCCATTGGCTCATCCCCATGCCAAGGTCCTGGCCCTGGTGGGAACCATCATTTGGAGACAGCTTTGACTGGCCAGGCTGGAGCTCCCTGCACCTCCCGATGGATTGGTGAGGATCTGCTCAGGCTCCTCCTGGGCCATGGTGAGAGCATGGGATGAGTTGGTCAGGTCTCTGCACAGGGGTATTGGAAAATCCAGCCAGGGCTCCACAGGGACCAGTGCCAGAGTGGGGTCACTCGGGGGCTGCCCCCACCCCTCTCACCACATCCCTGGTGCAGACAGGGAGGGAGGAAAGCATCCCCCCTCCCTGCAGAGCTGCCTCACCTTCCCCGCCGCCCCAACGAAACCTGTCGGCACGGCGATTGAGATTTGTCCGTCACGATTTAATATCGGCATCCCTGCCCCGCCGCCCCGCCCCGGGAGGCTCTGCGGGGCCGCGTTTGTATGCAGCGCACGCAGACAGACAGCAGCCGGGAAGCGCCTGTCAATCACAGCCCCTTTCAGCCTGTCACCTCCGAAGAAAGGGAGAAAGATGCGCTGGTGACTCCGGTGGGAAACCAGGGCTGTTGGTGCTGCACCCCATCCCTCGGGAAGGGACACAGGATGCGGCACCCCAGAGGTGGCTTTGGCTGTGTGTCGACATTTCTAGGTTTCAGTGGTGCTGCATGGATGGGAAACCCCAAAGGAGAGGTCTGGGATGCTTTCCTGGGGAAGAGGAGTGGTGTGGAGGCATGGGACTGCATCTTGGGGAATACCCGTAATGCCATCAGAAACACTGTGCTCTTGAAAATGCCCAAATATTTTGCTTCAATATTTTCTTGAAAGCCACCACCAGCCCCTTTCTGCTTCAAAACTGCAGACTGTCATTTCAAAAGGGACCTAAACATTTAAAAAAAAAAAAAAAAAGAAAAAAAAGAAAAAAAAAGAAGCAAATTAATCAATACAACAACAGGAACATTTTTAAGATCAGACACAAAAGGCTATGTGTTGTGATAAAAATCGCTCACATCACTATCTTTTTGTTCCAGTTTCTCCTAAGTTAAATGGGTTTGTTTTCATTTACAAATACTCACTGGCAGTGCCTCCTTGCAGCAGAGGAGAGCTGGACATGGAGCTGAAAGTCCCGGAGGTGGAGGAAAACATCTCCGGATCTGGGCTGGTGTGTCTCGCTCAGGCTAAAATGTTAAATTAGTTGTTAGATCTGGTGCTGGAAGAAAATTTTCCTTCAGCCCCATCTCAAGCTGACCAAGGGAGTTCCAGCTGGGTTATCCCTGCTGGAGGTATCCTATGTGGGGTTGTTCCCAGATGGGGTTATCCATGTGTGGGGCTGTCCATGCGAGCTGTAATTCCCCTGTCCCTGTAGGGTAGCTGGTACAGTCTGGGTCTCAAGCGAGTTGGGACACCAGCAAGACCCTTTGCTCCCTCTCCATTACTACCTGTGGCAGACTGTGTTTTTTCTGCCTGTGACCTTTTAGTGCTTAAGGTCTGAGTTTATTGTGTGTTTATAAGGGGCCCTTTATGGTTTCATACTGTGGAAGAGGTTTTGTGGGGATTTCTCTGCATCTCACTTTGCCCAGGGATGGGGGAGTCCTGCATTGGGCAGTGAAAGACACCTGGGCTGACTGGCATCCCTCAGTGGGAGCTGCTTTGGAAATAAAGTCCTTTATTCAGTGACATAAGAATGGCTTTAAGTGTCTGATATCAGACCTAAATCTCACAGCTTTATGCTTTGCAACACACTTTGGGCTTGGAAACATGCACTGCTGCTGTGCCTGGTTGGCAAAGGTTTGTGGCTGTCTAATAAGTGCCCTGGAAACAAATTTTGGGCACATTCATTCATGGAGATTAGATGGCAGAATGTAATATCTTATCAATATTTTATTACTGAGAGCAGTTGGTAATCCCAACAGGTAGGGCTTAAACATCATTTAAACAGGATGAGAATGTGTTGCCGGATGAATACAAATCGCCTCCACTTTGACATAAAGGAGACATAATTAAAGATGAAGTGACTACAGAAATATTAACGCAAGCCAGTGTGTGTTTGAGCTGGAGCAAGAAAAAAATGACCCTTCAGAAGGGATGCTTTCAAGGGAATATACATCCCTCTCTTCCCAGGGCAGTCGTAGGGAAGTTGGAAATACATACATCTTGGAGAGATGCAGTTGTATGTAAACCTGGAAAATTAAAGCTGAATGTAGAAAAAGAAAAGCTACTGATGGCAATATCTGGAATTATAAACTCCCTAACCTCCACCTTTTATTTTATGATTTCCCACTTTCTGTGGGGACAACAGTGTTTTGTAAAAACTTTATAACACCCCTTTCCTACTTCTTTGGGAATGCCACCTTTTGCTGAGAGTGCCCAGGATTTGGCTGTCACGGGGAGAGTGTTGCACCAGACCCTCATGCTTGTCAACACTGTTTGGGGAAAACCTGGGAGGGAGCAGGCACTTTTTAAAATTATGTCAATTTTCTGATGGTTTTCCTGTGAGGATTTTGCATACATCTGGTCCTCTGCTTGTCAGAATGGGGCTGATTCGGCACATTTCCTCTGTGGTTTTTGTAGTGGCCAAAAAAAGAGATGGGATTGAAAGCCTGATGGTGGCTGCAGGGCTGCCTGTCCCCTCCCCAGCCCCACAGAATCCCCCAGGGATGGCACATGGGATGGGGACCTTGGAGGTGGGAGCTCTGCGGGGCCAGTGCAAGACTGGATGCAGCACTCCCCGTGCAGGTCCCTGGGGCGTCCCCAGGCTGGGGCTCGGGCAGTGCTCGGAGATAACCTCTGCAGGATGTGTACTGGCTTTTGACTTCTCTTTCTGGGCCAAAGGCACCAAGACAGGGGAATAATAATGTCCAGTTCCCACAGATATTTCAGACAAGACTGGGTAAACAGTGGGGATTTTTCTATGTGATGTCCAAGCCGAGAACTCAGATATCTGGGTGTGGCAAAGAGATTCTGATTTGATACCTTCAAACGTCTCTGTTGGGCGGCCCCTTTACTGAAAATACGCAGCCCAGGGTTAATTCCAGGTGCCTTCAATCCTCTCAAGCCAGCACTGATGCCGCCACCTCTGCTGTTCTCACCTCAGTTCCCCCAGCTGTAAATCATTGATCATTCTCAGTAAGGACATTTAAAGGCGGAGAAAGTAAAGCTCTGTTTCAACCTAAAGTGTTATTGCTGTTGTTATTATTATTGGCTTTTTAAAAGCCAGTGTGTTGAAACCTGGGAACGGTTTAATTAGGGATGCCTCAAACGCTGTCACATCAATGTCAAGAAACAAGCTGAGCTTTTTCTTTTCCTTTTGACACATCAAGTCTTCGGTCTGTCACTGGCCTTAACCCCAAAGTTGCTGCCTTGGAGATTTTTATGATACATTAGACATTCCTGATGTGTTTGCAAGCGGGAATGGGGCTGTTCCAGTGACCCAGGCCAGGGGGATGGGGTGGTTTGTGGGTGAGTGACAGTGAGGATGCTTTCTGCAGGTGCTTGTGGAGAGCACAATGAGCTCAATGGCCCCATTGCTACCGTGATAAAACTCACGTGAACATGGTGGTGTCTTGTGGTGGTGGTACCTGGGCTGTTGGGTTTGATACCTTTTTTTTTTTAACCTGGAGCATCTGGATGTTCATCTGGGGTCTTCATCACTTGACCACATTCATGGTAAGCACTGAAACCACTAAAGTTGACACAAAGGCAGCGTCCCCCATTGGCACCGGGTGAGCGTGCAGCACTGAGAGCACATTCCCTGTCACCGTGCAGTGCCAGCACCATCGTGCCCAGTCCCTCAACACAATCCAGACACCCAGGGGGTAACACAGGGATGCTGTGCCAATGCCCATCTCCCCGCCACGGGTCCCCCATCCCTTGTCTCACATCCTGCGGGATGTCACAGCGGCTGTCCCCTCGCTTGTCCCACAGGCTGTTCGCGGTGAAGTGCGCGGGGTGCCTGGAGGCCATCGCGCCCAGCGAGCTGGTGATGCGCGCCCAGAAGAGCGTCTACCACCTGCACTGCTTCTGCTGCTGCGTCTGCGAGCGGCGCCTGCAGAAGGGCGACGAGTTTGTGCTGAAGGAGGGGCAGCTCCTCTGTAAGGGCGACTACGAGAAGGAGCGGGAGCTGCTGAGCTTGGTGAGCCCGGCTCTGTCGGATTCTGGTAAGGGGCCGCCCGCGCCCGGCGTCTCCCTGGCTGGTCCCCCTCCGAGGCCCCTGGGGGGTCTGGAGGTGAGGTTTGGGCTCACTGCCCTGAACTTCTGCCCTTTGGTCTGAAGGGATAAGCTCTGTAAGCACCACTGGATCTTTGCAGGCAGCTGATGGCCAGAACCAGCCTGCTGATCCAGCGTGGGGACACTGCGGGGACACTGCAGAGCCAAGGGGGGCTGCAGGAGAGGTGGCACTGTGGCTGGCAGTGGGCAGGGGGTGGCATCCTGCTCCAGCCAGGCTGTCACTGCCAGGTTAGGTTGCCCAGAACATCAGACCAGCATTAAAATATGTATCTGCAGTCAATGCAAATCAAATCCGAATGTTTCCCAGGAAGACAAATTTAGTAAGAAAGCCCAGCACTGGGGACTGGGAGGGTGGAAATGACCTGATGATCTGCTAGCAGAAATCCTCATGATAACACCATCCCCACAGAGCCCTGCTCCTCATCAGGCTGGAAAGCCCCCACCTGGGTCTCTCAGTTCCCCTTAAAATCCCTCATTGGGGAAAAGTCTGCCTTGTGGAGGGTAAGGATTTACCTTTGAAATGCTGTGCTCTGGAAAGGGCTGCCAGAGGGCAGTGGGGCTGTCTTTTCCCTGCTGGAGCAAAGCGCTGGATTTTAAAAAAGTAGAAATCAGGATTAGGAGTGTACGGTTGAGGTGTGAAGCAAAGACATGACAAAGCCTGGTGCTCTCTGTCAGTGGAGTGCTGTAGCTGGGAGAGGATGGGTGAAGGGATGGGGATGGTATTCATAGATACGGAACAAGAATTGCCCAGAGCCTGTATTTCTCTTTAATATTGTGCTCCTCTGCAGCAAGAGCCCGGCTGTGTAGGTTCTGTCTGAGCTCTGCAACCCTGCTTGCTCAGGAGAAAAATATCTTGCAAAAAACGGTGGTGATGTCTGAAAAATAGAGTGAGGCCATGGGAGGAGGTGGCTGTAGGAAGCTGGTGAGTGATGGTCCAGCACTGGAGGAGCTGGAGAGGCAGGAGTGCAGGAGGATCTCACATACTGGCACTGGCTCTAGCCTTAGCCCTGGGAAAATCCTTAACTGATTGAAGAATTACTATTTTTTCCTCTGGGATGTGCAAACTCTATCAGTTAAAATAGGAACCAGTGAGGAGATGACATGCAGAAGAGAAAGCAAATCGGCCACAATGCTTTGGGTTTGTTCCTAGTGGGGGAAAAGGGCAGTTGGGGAAAGGTTGGAGAGCTTTTCCTCCCCAGCGACTCATCAGCCTGTGGTCCAGCCCCGCTGCTAGCAGCTCCAGCCAAACCAAGAGCTTCAGCTTAGCAAAAACCTCCAGGGGAAAGGCTTATTTTGGTGGAAACTCCAGCTGAGACCTGAGGGATGTGAAGGGCCAGTGTGGGAGTCAAAAGGGCACGGCAACCCCTTGGCTGGTCGGAAACCCAACCCGAAGCCCCTGACATGGCCTGGCAGCCTCTGACTGGGGGGTCCCGGCTCTTCCCATCTCCCCGCAGACCCCATAGCTTGGCCCCTCCACCACCCCTGCCTGCTTCTGGTGGCTACCAACAGTCTTGGGCTGTCACCTGGCTCTGGGGACGGTGACACAGCAGGGCCCAGCCCAGGTGCACATCCCCTGTGGATGCTGAGTGTGTGGCAGCTTCTCCCTGTCCTGCTGCATCCCCCCTAGACCCCATTGCCACACCAGGAGATGCAGAGTGCGGTCCCCGCTCCGGCACCATTCCCGGATGGGATGCCCTTCACCAGCAGCATGTGATGAGCTTCTCCAGCCTCTTCCCTGTCCTCCCCAGCTGCTTTGAAGCCCCCCACCCTCCTCCCCCCGGCCACCGCACACCAAGGGCCACTTTATGAGAAAGCGCAGATAAAAAGCGAGCCATATGTTGTCTGTAATCTCCCAAACCCTCGCTTCAATTACTGCCTCCCCCGAGCCTCCGCCGCCCAGCCTAAGTAAACAAGCCCCTCTGAAAGAGGACCCTGCTTTCCAATTAAAAGCGTCCTAACGTTTCTCCTCTCCCTAAATCCTCCTGAGCGAGGAATGTCCTGGCCCCGGCGGCGGGATGTGGGCTCGGCAGGTCGGAGCGAGGGCACGCCGCACAATATCCATCGCCCCGGCCCCTTCCCAGGTGACGTCAGGGGCAGCCCCAGACACTCATTAATTTCTCTCCCCTCCTCAGTGGGGAAAGGCTTGAAAGGGAGAGTTAATTAAAAGTAATACCCCGCCAAATCCGGCTTCACTTTTCCTTCTTTCCCTTTGACACTGGGAGGGATTTGGGGAGCAGGTGTTGGCGGGGGGAGGGCTTGGAGAAGCTGCTCTGAGCGGGTTTTCCCCCTTGGAGTGGGTTTTGAGCATCATGGACTTGATGGAGCCCACGAGCCTGTGGCTCTGCTGTGCTGGGCTCTGCCCCTCCTGGACTGGAGGGGAATGGGGTGCTCACCTTGTGCTGGGGTGACAATGGGTTCAGGCACCGGCTAACATTCCTTCTCCCATGAATCATAAAAATCTCGACCTTTACATCAAAATTAAACTCCTTCAGGTTTCAGGAAAGCCTGTGGGCTTTCCTCTGAGCCAGGCTCTCACTCCCTGGTGCATCCCCATCTCCCAGAGTCATGGCAGCCCTGGGATGCACTTCAGCCCAGCACAGACTTGCATCTTGCATCTGTATCAAACCAACACCTCAGCTCCATTATTGATTCCCAAATGAACAGTGCAGGAACTTTCCAGAAAAGTTTATAGCTAGTGAGAGGGAAGGACCTGTGCTGTCAAACCTGCATCACAGCCCTCCCACACCGAGCAAGCAAGGTCAGCAGCACAGTGGAGGTGCAGTAAATGAGGAAGGCTGGGAAGAGACACTGTCCGCTTTCCCGGAGCAGTTCCTGCCCAAAGGCTCCATGGCCTGTGTGGTGGAGAGCAGCAGGGAGATACACCCCAGTGCCTGGGAATGCAGCACATCACAGTGAGTACCTGAGGGGTGAAGGCTGAAGGAGCCTGGGTTCCTGTCCAGGGAGATTTCAGACTTCACAGAAAGAAGAAAATATGGGCAGAAAGGTGCCCTTTAAATCTGTGTTTAAAGTCTGTGCTCCAAAAGTTGTTCCCATAGCGGATCAGGAGGGCTTTGTGAGAGGTTCTTGGCTAACGTTGCCCTGTCTGAGCATCCCTGTTCACCCATCAGCCTGACCTCCCCCAGCCTGCGCTGTCTGGGCAGAGGGACCCAATCTCTGTCTCCAGCTGGCCTGGGGGACAGCCCCAGAGGCACAGTGGTCCTTGACAACTACTGTCCCCTCATGTGGATGTGACCGGTGTGTCTCTGTCCAGAGCCAGCCCCAAACCTCAGCTTCTCACAGCTATTCACCGGAAGATCCCCAGCTTGTTTTAAATCTCCCAGATTATTCTGAACATGCTCGAAATGGCATGTGTGGCTTGTTGTCTGTAAAGGACTTGCTTTTTGTTCACTCCTTAGGCAAAAGTGATGATGAGGACAGCATCTGCAAACTGGGCCAGGCCTCGGGGAAGGGTGCTGAGGATGGGAAGGATCACAAACGGCCCAAGCGGCCACGGACGATCCTGACCACGCAGCAGCGGAGGGCATTCAAGGCGTCATTTGAGGTCTCCTCCAAGCCCTGCAGGAAGGTACGGGGAGAAGGGCCCATGCCCAGCTGCCTCCAGCCCTTAGGGATGGCCTGGGTGCTGGACAAGGACTGCCCTGACTGATCTGACCCCTCCTAAAGTGCCCCTGAAAAACTGAGTGGTGCTGCTGTCACTCTTCTCTCCCAGGTGCGGGAGACGCTGGCAGCAGAGACAGGGCTGAGTGTCCGTGTGGTGCAGGTCTGGTTCCAGAACCAGCGAGCAAAGGTGGGTACAAGGGCTGCCAGCACCCACGGCTGGGGCTCCTTCCCTCCTGGCCTTGGCCAGAGGATGATTTCACTCTGTTTGTCCCCTTCTCTCCCAGATGAAGAAGCTCGCCAGGAGGCAGCAGCAGCAGCAGCAGGACCAGCAAAACACACAGCGCCTGAGCTCAGGTACCCCCTCACACCCAGCCCTCCCCGTGCTTGGGGTCTCCCTGTTTCCCAGCCTTCTCCAGGCTTCCCGGTGGAGCTCGGCCACCCGAAAGGCAGCAGTCAGACTGCGCTGATGACTCGATCTTATCTTGCAGCCCAGACAAACGGCGGCGGCAGCGCAGGGCTGGAGGGGATGCTGAACCCCTACACCACCCTGCCCCCGCCCCAGCAGCTGCTGGGCATGGAGCAAAGTGTCTACGGCTCCGACCCTTTCCGGCAAGGGCTCACCCCGCCCCAGATGCCCGGAGACCACATGCACCCCTACGGTAGGACTCTGGGGGTGGTCTCTTGCCTTCTGTCCTTCAAGAGACGCTGGGTTGTGGTGGGGTCCCCTCAGCCCTAAATATTTTATGCTACAAAAGCAGGGGGTACCAGGCACCGTCGAGGTGCCGGAGGAGAAAGCAAGCTCTGAACCCCTTCCGTTCCTTCCCTGCTTCCCAAGGTGCCGAGCCCCTCTTCCACGACCTGGACAGCGACGATACCTCACTGAGCAACCTGGGGGACTGCTTCCTCGGCACGGCGGACGCGGGGCCGCTCCAGGCACGAGTGGGAAACCCCATCGACCACCTGTACTCCATGCAGAACTCCTACTTCACCTCCTGAGCGCGGCGTGGTGCCCGGCACGGGGCGGCCGCCGCCACCGCGCTGCCCCCGGAGGGGCCGCAGAGCGCCCGGGGCTGGGAGGGAGGGAGCAACAGCGCTGGGATGCCGTCAAATATGTTGTAGCTTGGGATTCCCAAGGAGCGAGTTAAGTTATGGGTTGCATAGTTTCATGTTTCTCTTAGGAGCCTAGGATTAGGGACAGGAGTGGTTTTTGCAGCTGGCTGGTGGATTTTCAAATTTCAAACGGGGACAGAAATTTCTCGTTTTGGCAGGGGGAATGGGATTCTCCCATAGGAGCATCCCAGGGCTGTGTCCCACCTTTAGAAAGAGCAAACTGCTGATCTTCATGGGGAGAGCCTGCAGCATCAGCGGGGCTTTGAAATTTGAAAAGCTGGCAACGCTTTGGGGAAACACGAGGGGAAACGTTGCTGCAGGGTTTGGTTTTTTTCCCCTCTGTTCCCCCAGCCCGTTTGAGTGCTCGCTGCTTAAATGTAGGGACTTTTAAGGTAGATGTTCCCATGCGAATATAGAAAGCTAGAAACCCCTAACATTGTCCCTGTCCCCGAGGACAGGGCTGTGTGTGTGGATGTGTGTGTGTGTGTGGGCACGCACGTGTGTGTGTGCAGAGCTGTGTGGCTGGGAAGTGCTGCACCGCACGGCCACACCTGCCAGATTGTATCAACAAAGTTTATTTCTAAGTCTATCAGAAATTTACTGTACAGCAAAAGTAACTTTATTTTCAGTGTGAACCATATTTAAGGAAATACTCAATGCACTTAAGTTATAAGAGGAAATAATTTACTTTTTATAAACGTTATGTTTAGGTTGCAAAAGCCCAGTGGCAGGGAAGGAACATCATTTCAGGCAATAGGTTTGGGTTTTGGGGTTGGTTATTTTTGGTGTTCTCAGGTTGCCCCACCGGTTTTGAGGTGCAGTTGAAACAAAGCAGAGCTGGCTCCGGAAACCTGCTCTTTGCTAGCAGGTTGATGGGGACAGCGTGGTGACCAGGTCCTGTCCCCACCGCTGGATGTGTCCGGGAGGTCACTGTGGGGTGGTCATGCTGCTGGAGCTGGTGGACATCCCGGCCCATCAGGGCTCAGCCATGCTTCCCCACATCACCTTTTCCTTGCCCAGCAGGGCCCAGCCTGCCTCCATCAGATACCCCATCCCATACCCTCTAATCTGGGTGCTAGGCTGGTGTGAGCTGCTGTCCTGGAGCTGGGAAATGCTGCAGCCCACATCAGCACCCCTTGGGGGAAGCAGAAAGGAGGGAGAGCCCTGCCTTTCCCACCCCATGCTCAACTTCATTCCTGCCAGAGCTGTGGGAGCCTGGGGAAAGTTCTCCTTGGGGTCGAGCCTTCAGCTGACCCTCACCTCATCCCCACTCTTGTTTTCATGCGTTCTGTCCTTCTGTGCTGCTGTTCACAAATGATGTAAGCGACAACCTGTAATGACGTGCAAGTGACTGTGAGGCTCAAAACACTGGCTCGTCGCCACCGTCCGGTCTGACACTGAATGTAGAAGGGTCTGGAGATGGCTGACCCGGCGGGAGATGCTGACACACTGTCAGAAATCACGTACCAAGAGGAAATTAAAAAGACAAAAAAAAGATCTCTGTTAAAGGAAAAAAAAAAAAAAAGCCTGGTCTTTTCTTGCGTGGTTGTGTTGTCTTGACTGGGAGAGGGGAAGGATTTGAGTCATCTCCAAAGACAGCAAGGTGTTGGGTAGGGTGTAGTGAGACCACAGGAGAAGTTTCTGCTCATGGGGATTTTGATATCAAATATTCACAGAATTCACAGAATCGTAGAGCCCTTCATGGTGTGCGTTGGGAGGGACCATCCAGTTCCAGCCCCCCTGCCATGGGCAGGGACACTTTCCACTATCCCGGGTTGCTCCAAGCCTCATCCACTCTGGTCTTGGACACTTCCAGGGATGGAGCAGCCACAGCTTCTCTGGGCACCCTGTGCCAGGGCCTCACCATATTCTGTGGTCTGGAACTGAGCTGGCCCTTGGAGTGTCCTCCGTGGCCAAGAGACAGAGATTGGTGGATCTAGAAGGTGAGACATCTATCTCTGGCTCCCACCCAAGGTGGCAGAGAGGAGCTTGCTGGCACTCTTCACCTGGACTATCACTTCATGAACCCCAGCCCTTCATGAGCAGCTCCGTGTTAAGGCTGCCTAAAAGGTATGGGTGGATGTTTTCCAGAAGGAATTGCTCTCATCACAGCTCCCTGGCATGGAGAAGTTCCACAAATATGCCACCAAATGGGGATCCACAGCTCATTTTCTGAGATGTTCAAAACAAGGGGTTTTCCTTTCTGCCCGTCATCAGTTACTGCTCTGCAGCTCATGTGCTAGAAGATGTCTTCTAAGTCCAACCTAAAAAATTTTAAAAAATCTAAAATGGTGTGACTGTAAGAAGAAAAACTTGTGGTTTTTATTTTAAGTTGTAAAATAAAGGGCACCCTGAGAGCAGCCTGGATTTCCTGGGTTGGTTTGGGGTTTTGCTCTGTTTCAAGACTGCAGCAGCAAAAAGGGTTGGACTTGTCTTGTGGTGGACAAGGTGGGGAAATTATGGCTTGAGGTTTCTCTAACACTGGGCTTGATGGTCTTGGAGAAATATTTGGCTGGTGCTGTGTGGAAGACAGGGCAGATCTGGGGGAGTTGGATTGGAGGTGGTGTGGAGGAGCTGCCGTGGCCCATGAAACCAGCATGGATCAGCTCTAGGCAAAGGCTGAGTTAACACCACCCAGGCTTGCAATGTAACAATAGATGTTTCCCTTAATGGTTATTAAAATTGCCTCAAAAAATTCCTCTCACTTGGATATTTCTTAAAACATCATGTTTAAATTTGTGGGGTTTTATTTTAAATGTTTTAAAGATAGAAGGTTTCTCTTCCCCACCCACAGCTATTTCCTATTTGAAAAATGCTCAGGTGCATCAGTCTGGCTTTCCATTAGCCCAACTGCCAATTTACACTTGCTAAATTGCTTCCCCCAAATTAAAACTCCCATGTCATACAGACTGGTTGCCTACTTTTAAAATCTTGCAAAAATGTAATGACACCCTATAATAACAGTTTCTTGAGGCAGGTGCGTATATGTATAAAAGATTATTATTTAGAGTATGTAATTTTGGGAAAGGATTGGGATTGTGGATGAGGGCAGATCTTTGCCCAGACTGATTGGTAGAATTCATGGTTTTAAACCTGTTCTTCTGCCAGTTGGCCCGTGTGCTCGACACAGCCCGAACACGAGCCCAGTTTGCAATCTTGCCATGGAGTAGCAGATGTGGGTCCTCCTGTCATCTGGATTTCATATCCTCTTGTTCCTTATTTCAGGGTGTGGATGGATCCTGCCAAAGCAAAACTGGCTGGGCCTTATCTTCTGCAGGTGATGGAGTCACCGCATGGCAGATGACTGTTGTCAGCCTGGGTGGGTTGTCAGATGTCCCTTGGTTTGTCCCTCTGGGATGTCCTTTCATGGGGCTGCTTTGCCACGCTGTGCTCCATGTCTGAGCCCCCTCTTGGCCTGGGGAGTGGCTCCCTGGGACAAATGATACCTTCTTGTCAAAGCCAGGAAGAAAAGAACAAGGTCTAACATGAAAACAGGTTCCACCTTACTCTCCAAGGCAAGGGCAATGCCAGGAACAGGTTGGGAGCTGACCTTTGTGTCTCTAGTGACTCCAAACAAAGCTGCTTCTGTTCAGGCACTGTTCGGTGGCCAAGGAGAGATCAAGTCAGAGATTGCTTGTCAGTTGAGGACACTGATTAGATGATACTGATAGGCAGCCAGCTCTGAGTGATATCATGTTAATTAACTTGCTCTTTGTGAATGGACGGCTCAGGAGCTTGTGGCAGATGCAAGCCTAGAGTAAAAATCAAAATGGCATTGGCCAGTGCTGGCTGGGTTTGTAGCTGGGTATTTGAATCTTGGTGGTATTTTTAGGTATTTGTTGGACATGTGTAGTGCACAGACAGAGAAGCCGGAGCAAGCAACCTTCCTGGAAGGATGTGACCTTGCTGTCTAGGAAAACCACCTCCAGATGGAGGGCTGGAGCCTTGCCTTGCTCTGAGTGGCCTGGCTCAGCATGTAACTGGAGTCAGTCGAGCTGTGCTGCCTCCCGCCAGCTGGGTGTGGGCAGGAGGAGCCCCCAAACCTGCAAAGATCCTGGTGCAGCGGGGACACCCATGTGGGAAGCCCCAGTCACGGCCACCTCCCCAGCCCCTTGCTGCACTGGGAGTTTGGGGGCTGCTTTCTGGTGTGATGTGGGCATGTCTTGTGGGACAGGAACCTACAGCAGAGTTTCTCATGTGCCCATGAGTCATCTCTGCACACAGGAGGTAGAGAGGGCCCGAATCCCAAGGAACCCACAAGGCAGGGTCCAGGGTCCTTTTCTGGAGCTGGATACAGGAGGTGACACATACCGTGTTTGTTTCTTTTTTGGTGGGAAAATGCCAACGCTTTGGTTTTTCCTGTCACCTTTCCAGAGTGAAATAATTTGCCAGATGTTTGATACCTACACTGACACTGTTTTGGGCACTACATGTCACCCATCATTAGAAAACGCTTGTCTTGTGACACGTGATAGGGCTTAAACCAGAGGACCAGTGCCTTGGCTTTGGGGTAGGTCTGTGAGCAAGATCCCAGGTAACACCAGCTGTCCAAAGTTATGACTTGCATTTGTTAAGTATTTTCTTCCACTGCTCATCATCTGCATGGAAAATTTATTTAAAAAAAGAAACACAAACCTCCTCATAAAATGGTGAAGACTTGCAATGGAAAGGAAAGAAAAGGGTTAGAAGATCCTCAGGTGTAAAAAGGTGAATAACAGCTTCTTATCTTGCGGGAGATCAGACCAAATTCTTGTCTCCATTCCTCTAAGTGGCAACTGTGTTAGTCATGAAAAGGTTATCTTGTCAGCTGCAGACCTCCTAGACACTGATGTGGAGGCTGACATGGGCTTGCCTGATTGACACGTCTAAGTTCACAGGCTGAGGACGAGCGTATCCAACTGCAAACCATGTCAAAACACTCCAAGTGATCAAATACCGACAGCACTTTCGGTGAAGAACAGCAGATTCCCACTGCCTCGGGCCCTGGGAGCTGCTGCTTCAGAGGGGGGATCAGATTTCTCCTCTGATGACCCCGGGAACAGGGGGCTCATTCAGAGGGATGCCTGGTGGGTTGGATCATGGTCTCGGGGCAGGGTGAATCCGTGGCAGGAGGCAGGCAGGCCCTGTGGCACAGGGATGGGGAGCTGGAGGTGAACCCCAGCAGGCACTGCCCATTTGGTGGCTTCAAGTGGGGTAAAGAGCCCCAACCAATTGTTCCTAACCAATCTTATTTAGGGGTCTTAGAGAGCCCAGGCAAGACTGGTGCTCTGGAGAGCTGAGCTTTGGCATCTCAGCTCAGTGCTCTGAAACTGGCTGGCCCCCAGCAGCTCTGGCTCTCTCACCTCTGTTCCTTGCGGTGCAGATGCAATAGGATCTGCTTGGGAGAGGAGGGGCTGTGAAGGGAGGTATCCACGAAGCCTCAGGCTTTTCTGCACATTCCCAAGAGCATCTGTGAGGAAACAAGTCTGTGCTCAACACAAGCTCAAAATAATATGCAAGCACGGAGAGCCCCGAGGCTGTGCATGAGAGAGCGAGGAGGAGAGGGGAAACAGTGAGCAGCTTTGCTCAAAGAGGCAGGGACTGCCTGGAAAATACAGCATGAGATCATGGAACTGGAGATGCGGCGGAACACCTGTGCCTTGGGTGGCTGGTTGTGTTGTCCTGACAACCTCACACTGGTGTCCCAGGCTTGGAGGGTTTGGCTCTGCAGCCGAATGCGTGGAGGTATTTGGGAAGTAACCAGAGAGCCCCTGAGGAGTTTGGGGAGAGGAGACTGGTGAAACTCTTCCAAAAGGATTAGCTGGAGCCTGCCAGAAGCTATAACTGACTGCTGGCTGCTCTGTCTCCTCCTGGAGTAGGCGGAGGGGTGAGGAAGGAGCGGTGACATCCCAGCAGAAAGCCTGGGGCACACGAAGCCCAATCCCATGGGGCAAAGACTGCTTTTTCAGGAAGCTCTTCAACAAAGGCTGGGGTGTCAGAGCTGGAGATGGGATGGGAAGCTCAGGCAGGACACAGGGGTTGCAGGATGTAGCAAATGTGGCAGAGGTAAAAAAGGGGATGTTTTTGTAACCCCCCCATGGAGCCAGGGTGGTTGGGGAAGATGAGGTGGTCTCTTCTAAGACAAAAGGAGCAGCCCCACCATGGGTGACCAGAGGCCTAAGCAAAGGCACTGTGACCCATCTGAAAGCCTGTTTGGATCCTCAGATTTAAGCTGTGAGAAATGGGGCCAATTCTCAGCACCAGCTGGCTGAGCCTGGCATCTGCAAACAGTGGCAGGGAAGGAGAGCAGCATGGCTGGTGTGACCAGTGGCTCTGCATGTCAGGTGGGGCTACCTGGGAGTGTGAGACTGTGAAGGTGCAACGGACCCAGGGAAAAAATCAGTCTTTTGCAAGGAGTTAGGGCCATGAAGGAGCCCGCAGGTGCCATCCTCAAAGGCACTGCAATATTCTGGGCAGCAGTGGCAGGACCTGCAGCCCATTCCATGCCCCAGAAATGGTTGTACAAACCATTGCTCTGCATCTTTGCTGGGCTTTCCAGCTCCCATCAATTAGAGCTTAATCACTTCCTTCAGAAAGCTTTTAATTACAAGCAAGCTTATTCAAAATGATGAAATTGCCTCCTAATTGATTATTCCTGCAGTTTAACAGCTGCTTCCCTGACTTACTTACTTTTTCCTTCCCTTGAAACAAAAATCTGCTGTTGGTATGACCAGCTCACCTCCAGCCAGGAGCTCGTGAGGAGCTAACAAATGTTTGTGGCACTGCAAGCTTTCGTGAAGGGATTGACAGAAGCGCCTGGTGGAGAGTTGTGTCAGCCAGGGCCAGAGCTTCCCCACTGAAATATGAATAAGCAAAGGAGATGCTGCATTTTCAGTCCTCCCCGTGATGGCCTCAAAGCCGTGGCGTGCTGGGGGAGGAGGAGGAAGAGTCTTGTTTCATCCCAGAGCCCTGGGCCACCCGAGCTTAGGTGCTGCCTGACCGCGTGCACCCGGCCAGCCCCTCCCGATAGCATCGGGGTGAGCACAGAAGGTGCTTTGTGCCTGGGGGGGATCTGGTTTCTTGGGAGAAACTCTGCTCCTGGGGAAGACGATGACAACGTGCTGAGGGGAAGCGAGGCTTGGGAAAAAAAAAAAAAAAACCGACCCAAACTTGTGGATTCCTTCAGGATTATTTCAAGGTGGGTCCTAAGGAAGAAGTCGGTGAGCATTCAGGGCTTTATAGCGGATTACCTGGTCTGCATTTCCCTACTCCTGATGATATTTATAATGCTGTTTGGAGTTTACTCAGCCACAGGTTTTCACCCCAGTACACATATTCCCATTTTAGCTACTATTTACAGGTCCCACTTTGCATTCCCAGCAAGGCAAGTGGTGTTTCTCTTTTCTTTCCCAGCAGAAGTTTCTACCTTGCTTTTCTGCTCAGACAAGGCTCATGCAACTGCCTGGCCTGTCAGCTCCTTGCCAAAATAATTTTGGGGGTAAGGTTTATGCAGGTCGTGCATAAAGGGATGTCAAAGAGGTTTATAAATCTGTCTTCTAATTCTCTCCCACTCCATGGGGAGACTTCAGTGGGAGCACATGCCTTGTTGGACTGCCAGGATGGTGTTGGCGAGCACTGCTTCCATGTCACACCTGCAGCTGAGGTGTGAGGGAGGGGTTGTGGCTGCCCACCAGAGGGATTCACAAAGCCATGGCAGACCAGGCTTCCCAGTACCTGGGCTGCTACTGAGTCCTTTGGCCAGCATGTTTCTCTGCTGGAGAAACCCCAGGAGTTTTGCTCAGCTGATTTGAGACCCACAAGCACATGTGGTGTGCTGGAATGTGGAGATGTGTTACTGCTACTGCTCACTCTACCGGCTCCATCCTGGGTATGATGTTATTTATCAGTTCTATTTTCCTCTGACCCAGGTGTCTGTGTCTTGGCAGACAGACACTTTTAGGGTGCTAAAAGTCTTCTAGTTTTCTTTCTACCTAAAAGTCTTCATCTCCATCCTTCTTTCAGCAGCAAGCTCTAGTGAATGTGAGGCTGAAAAAACCTCTGGAGGCTCTCACTGAGAGTTTAACAGTGTGCAAGGCTCTTCCTGTGAGCAACTCTTGAGTCACCCTAATAATGATTGTTCCTGGTGGGGTGTGGGATGCTTCAGTGAGGGTGCAGGACTCTCAGCAAAAAAGCAAAAGTCTTAGGAGGTTCATGGGAAATAGAGCAGTGAAACACAGAAATGGTGATGAAACTTTGCCATCTGCTCCAGAGCAAACCCACTGCAGGGAATATTCAGAGCAGTGCCAACACACACAAACTTGCTCCGGCAATGTGTTTGCAGTCCCGCTGGTGCGGGAACCCACTGGAGGTGGCATCTCAGCTGCTGGTCCCTAATAAAATCCACAATGCACCTGGAAGCCTCACCTTTATGCTGGAGAGCAATGGGAATCTGTCCTTCAGTGCCGAGCAGGCTGCAGTCCTGTTACTCTGAGCTGTGCTTTTGGTGCGGTTTATACTGATGGGTAACTGCTGTGACACTCTTCCAGCAGGCTGGCTGTCCCAGGAGAGACCCCCCGAGCTGCTTTTCCAGGAGGAAGAGCACCTGGTTGTCCTGTCTGTTAACGTCCATGGGCTGGAGGACACAAAGCACTGCTCTTGCCACGCCACCTGTATGGCACAGCCAGACTGAGGGCTCTGTCACAGCCAGCCGATAAAACTGTCCCGAAACCACAGCGATGCGCAGGCAAACTTCCCTCATGGGCCGGACGGATCCAGTTTCAGCGCTAATGGGCTTCCCAGGATTTGCAGATGTGAATTATTTGCATTCTTGACTCGAAGGTGAGCGCAGGTGCATCAGATGTTGGCCGTGAGCACCCTCGGTGTGCTGTCCCCAGCTCCCAGCGCACAGAGCTGCTATTGTGCACCGCTGCCCCTGCCCCAGCTGCCCGTGGGATGGCACAGCAGCTGCTCAGGGTGCCGCTCGCTGCTCTCCGGGTGCTTTCTAATGGTGTGCCTCCTTTTGCTCCTCCAGAGGAGCCGTTTAAGGAGTCAAACCCTGAGCTGGCCCTTGGGCTTTCGGTCAGAGGTCCATGGAAAACACCCTTTGCTTTAAACCACCCTCCTTGTGTTTGCTCTGCTTAAACTCCAGGACTATTTAACACGCTTCAGCTTCTTATAAAGTTTCTGTCAAGACGGATTAGCAGCAGGCTGACAGATTGCTATTACAGCCCCAGTGAACTTTTAATACCTGCCAGTAAGTTCTGTGAGTCCTTTAAATCCTCCTGTGGATGCTCGGGTTGGGGAGCAAAGGCTGCTGATTACACTGCCGGTATTCAGGGTACCTCTGCCCCTCTCCCAGCTGTCAGCATTAAGGAATGGCCTCCAGGGATTTCTGCCATGACGTTCCCCAAGGCCTCAAAAATCCAAGGTTTCCTGGATGCAAACTGTATCTCCTCTCATGGGGTGAGGCCATGCTCAGGGTGGGGCTGGAGGTTGCCCAGCAGGCTCTGGGCAGAGGAGGGTCAGCAGGCTGGTGGGTCTGCCATCCACGTGATCTTTTCTTCCTTCTACTGAATTTTTCATCTTTTTATTTGAATGTTGAGGCACCTTTTTCCCACTACTGCCTCCAAAACTGAGTGTAGAGGTGAGCCAAGGAACAGCTGCCAGATGTCCATGTGGTGAAGTGGCTGCCATGCAAAGGGGTGGTGTGTGGCAGTGGGTGTGCTGATGTGGTGCAGCTCAAACAGCTTCTGTCCAGGATTTTTGGGCCTCTGCTGGGTACCAACACACCCGTCGCTCCTCTCCTCCTACAGCTTTTTTCCCCCACCGTCTAAATCCTCAGCTTCTGGAAGTATGGTATGTGCAGGAAGATATTGGCTATACTGGATAGCTTCCAGTTGTGGGGAAAAAGCTTGAAATCGCCTTTGTCAAACTCCCTAAACTCAAAACCCAGAAGCCACCTAGTACTTATTTTGGCCAGGGTGTTGCTGACTGTGCCTGGATGTGTTCTGCTCTTTAGGTTTCACTTACTGGGATGCACATCCTTCCCAGCAGGCACTTTGCATCCAGAGCCTTATTAGCCCTTTGAAATGCCATCTTTCTCTTGTGTGGTGTTGGACAAGTTTGTGTAGCTTGGCAGAGAGACAGTTGTTCAACAAGAGGCTGCAGCTGAGCAAGATGTCTTGTCTTGGCATGGCCAGCACATCGTGGCTGCTATTCCGGCTGGTATTTTGGCCTCCCGCCTGCAGGACGTGCCTCAAGGCACCCAGCGAGTGCTGTGGAGCTGGATGCTGTGTGTCCTGATGCTGTGGCTGTGCTGTCTGTTTGATGTGGTTCGAGCAGGGGTTGCTAGAAACTCTAGCCAAAACTGGACCTGTGACAGGGGCTGCACATGTGGCTGGAGGGAGACAGGACACGAAGGGAGCTGTACCAAATGTGTGGCGGGATGAAGGTACAAATGGAAGATACAATGGAGGATTTGGGGTGCTGGAGAGCCAGGGTAAGCTCAGATTTGCTGCTGGGAAGGAGAATGAAGGACCTTGGTTTCCTGGTGACTGTCCCAGCCCTGCCCTGCTTGAACTGGGTTAACTTGAGCAGCTGCTCTTTAAGCATCTTTGATTTTTTTTTTCCCCCTAATTGCATGGCAATATGCTTTTTTGGAAAGCTGGGCTGTTATCCCTCCAATAGCAAAATCCAAACCAGAAGAGAGAAAGGGAGGGAGGGAGCACGAGAAGGGGGCCTTTGAAGTGAGCTGCCCAAATGAAACGTGTGACATCAGAGAGATGGCAGATAGCTGGCAGAACAAGGCTGCCTTTGAGCCCGCCTTGGGCCCGGCCAGCGCGCACTTTACACCCCACCTCCCGAAGCTGGAGATGAAAGATGCCCCAGGCAGCCTGCCTGACCCCATTGCCTCTGCTATCTCCACTTGATTGCACAGTGTTTTGCTCCAAACAATTCTTCACTGTCTGGGCCGCACAGGTGAATCTCCCGGCTTGGCTCGGCGGCGGGGATGCCGCGCATAGCAGGGCTGCTTTGTGCGGCGCTCACCTGCTCACGGGGTGGCTGTCTTAGGACAGGCTTTGTTCCACGGCAGGGCATGGAGGAGGGGGGCAGAGCAGAGCATGGGACAGCCCTGGGGACGGGGAAAGGTCTGGGGGGATGTGGAGTCAGGGAACATCCTTGGCCAGCATATTTGGTGAGTCCAGAATCTTGTGTTGGATGCTCCAAGAAAGGATCCGGGCTGGATTTGAAAACAATCTCCTTTTCCATTTGTTACAACCTGCTAGGGTGTCTAAAGTGCTCTGGTTTCCCCCAGCATGGGCCATGAAACCAGGCTTCGTAGGCTTCTTTAACACCCTCCCTCTGAACATCACAGTACTGTGGAGTTCTCTGCATGGGGAAAAACCAGAACAGATCCCACACTGGCAGCCCCAAACCATAAACCAGGACACGAGCAGTGCTGCCACAAGCAGGGCTAGAAGAGACTCCTGACTGGATCATCTCTGAGCATCTTCCAGCAGTGTAAAGGCTGGTGGCACCTCCCTCTCTTCTCTCAACCGCAGGAACTGCTTGTTCATGACTGCTGTTGCAGGACCTGCGCCCTTCCAGCTGGGCTGGGATGGGAAAGGTAGGGAGACATTCTGCTGGTGAGAGCTGCAAGAGCCATTACAGCAGGAACAAATCACAGGCCTGGCCAACATCAGCCCCTGGCTGGGAACGATGGAAAAGGATTGAGCCTTGGAGCCAGCCTTTAGAAGATCAACAGCCAGTGGAACTCAAGCCCTGTTTGTGCTCTGTAGATGGACAGGCTCAGAGAAGCCTTGAGTGTTGAAGAAACCCAACAGATGTGTCCACACAACCTTCTCAGAGAGCCCTTCCTCAGCAAATGCAGCCAGAGGCAATTCCTGGATTCACAATTGGGGCAGACATCAAACTCCTAAAGGGCATTTGAACAGCTGAGCTCCCATACGAAGATCTGAGCACCCTTTTGACCTTTACTGAACAGATCAGAGCCAAGTTTTCCCTTGCATTCAGTGACTTGTAAAGACTGAATGCCCTAAAATCAATGTTACTAGTGGGAACATGGAAATTAATTGTGTCAATCTATCACTCATCTTGCCCTATTACATTCAGTGATTAGAACTTGGCCTCAAACACATGAACAAAGTGTCTTCTGTGACAGGTAACTGCTGCATGGGGGATGGCAGTGCCTGGCTTAGAGTGGCCGAAAGCAGAGAACAAAGGAAAAATTTGGGACCAGCACTGTTTGTGTTGATTTGAAGCTTTTTTTTTTAAAGTGCAATGCAATGCTTTCCTTGCTTGGGTCTAGTATGGTCAGTGTGACATCTTGGGAACAAATTAAGATGAAGTTTGCAGAAGAGTTGCAAAGGAAGTAAAGTCTTCAGGGCACATCCCCTTCTTGTCTCTGCTGATGGGCAGTGAGGAACTTGCAGAAATTTGCTTAGTAAGGACTTGTGAAATGGTAAAGTTAGGGAAAAAAGCAAAATAGCAGGAAACTAAGTACATGGAGAAGGTTGGCATTCGAGCAGTGCTAAGGAATGACACACCAGGTTGATTGGTCATCTCCAGGTAGACCCTGGGACCAAGTGGGAAGCTTGCAGGACCAAAAAACTGTTTGGGGACAGGCTGTTTGAAGGTGTGAAAGACACCTTCAAACAGCCTGTGAAGCACTGAACAGGGCTGTGGGAATTTTTGCATGTCCAGTTGTCACATCACCCTACCCCAATCTGGCCTCGGGGAGCAAACGGCATTGATGGTGACCTCTGTGCCTCCTCTCCACCCACAGCCAGCTTGGGGGCTGGAGGCACAGTCAGGCTGCAGCCGTGGCTGGGAAACAGCTGAGGTGGGGATGTCACTGAGCTGACCTCAGGAGAGCCCAGCTGGGTAGCCATAAACAGGGATGGAAGCACAGAGCTTGGATTTGGGCTGCAATGACTCCACTGGCTGTGGCTTTAAGTTCAATTCATGTCTAGCTTAGCTTTAGACTAGCTAGTGTGAAGAAATCACAGCTTTGCTGTGCACACAACGTGCCTGAACAGCTTCCACCCTGCCCCAGAGCCATGCAGCTCTGTCCAAGTAAAAAGCTGCTTCCCACCCAAGGTTACTGCCGAACTCTAGGCACCCTCACTGGTGCTGGGAGGGGAGAAGAAAAGCCTTGCTGCCCTACATCAGCACCTCCATGTGCTTTCTCTTGCCCTCCAGCATGGCCAGAATCCACAAAATAAAGCTGAATTTGGGGTGGGGGAGAACTAGTTATTCCAGGCAGAATCTGACTTGCAGGATCTGTGTTGGTTAGGCTAAACAAGCTGATCACTTTGAAAACCCCAGGAAAACACCCGGATGGGGATATCTAGGCAAATCCCTGGAGTGGGAAGCCCAGCCATGCTGAACCTCTGGCTTACACCCATCACTCTTCCAAGGGACACGTTGTCAAATCAATCAGGACTAGATCTCAAGGTGTGTGAATCATGCAGGCTCTGGGAGTGCGGGACACCTGTAGAGCTTTGTGACTCCATATCTGAACTGCCTTCTGTAAAACGGGGAGAAGAGCTGATTTTCCCCTGACTCCTCCTCCCTCAGGGCTGTCCCTCAGAGGGCAGACACATTGCCCATGGCCACGGAGCCTTTCGAAGGTTGTAGGGCTAATCCCAAACTTCTCTGTGCTTTTCTGTGTCACTGACATATGTTCACTAAAGGCTTTTCAAGGGACTGTGCCCAGGCATAACTCTGTCCCACCTGGTGGGAAGGGGACAGAGGGCCCAGATCAGGAGCTCTGTCCAAAAAGGAGTTAATTTGGGTGTAGAAATTGGGAAGGGGACCTCAGTGGGAAAGAAGGGAGAAATTACAGCTGGAAGAGGCACCAGGGGCTTCCTACCCCGTGCCCTGTTTCAAGGCAGGGCGGGCTCTGTGCTTGTCCAGCCTGCACAGAGGATCCTCCAGTAGCCAAGGCTGTGATGCTCTCCTGGAGCTGCCCCTGGGAGCTTCCCTGAGCTTTTTCTGTGCCCCCTTCCTCCCAAGAGCAAGAAAAAAGAGGGAAGGAACAAAAACAAGGAGAGGGAATCTGATACCTGCGAAAGAGGATGAAGTGCAGAGCTGAGGATCCTGTCCTATGATTATCCCCTGAGCTGGGACGGTGCAGGAAGATATTTCCATCTCTCCATAGGGACCCAGCTCTGGGGCTGGCTGTGGGTTTGGTGCACTATTGAACAACCTAGTGTTGTGCCACACCATGGCCCTGGGCTTTTCCAGCCTCCCCGTGCCACAAGGACAGGACAGCAACTCTCCCTCCCCGTGGGACTCCCACCACAGAGGTGGCTGCAGCTTCTCTGTACCCACATGTCCCCTTCCTCCCTCTCCTTCATTAAGGCACTGATCTCTTCCCAATAACAAGGGGGCTTCTGTTCGACAAAACCTGCCAATTAGTCATTCTGGCTGGGTATAAACGTGGCACTTGAACAGCTGAGGGGACGGCGGGCAGTCCTGCCCCTTCTCGCGGCGTTGCCAAGCTTGCCATTAACACAATGTGACAACTAATCTCTCTATAGCATCTGACTGAGCAATTTTAATTAATAGCTCTGTACGCTCGCACACACCCCCCACCCCCTCTGCTCCGCACAGGTACCGCATGCCTTTAAATCTCCTTCTCTGCCACGGCAGCCTGCCTGGACAAAAGGAGGAAAAAGGCCTCATTCTGCCCTGGTTGGTGCAGAAATGCTGCTCATTTGGGGCTGTGACCCTTGGACTGAACCAGGACTCGCAGCCCCCCATTCCCTGTCCCCTCTGTGGGGTTGAGGACCTCAATAAATGTGGTGGCTCTGGGGCAGAGGTGTTTTCTCAGCTCTGCTGGTGATTGAGGCATCCCTGCAGTGGCCTGTGGGAGGTGAGTGGCTGGCAGGGCTGAGCCAGCTTCTTGGCCTGGATGTGGGGGAATTGGAGGGCACTGAGCGGGCATTTGTGCTGCTCCTCCAAAAAAGGCTCCCTGGCTTTATGCAAGTGCCGGATAACATCAGAAAAAAAAATCCTATTTCCATGGCCAGGTCCTCCCCTGATGTGAACAGCCACAGCTTGGCAGATGGCTGCTGTTGGGGCCTCTGTGGTTTCCGTGCAGAGGTGTCCTGGTTTGTTTTAGGACAACTGAGAGGGCTCATCCATGGTGATCTTGAATGCTGCTTTAGGCAAATATTAGCTTGAGGAGGCCTGTATGGGGCCATGACTCTCGGTGGTGTGACCATCACCATGGTTGCAGCAAGAGCAAGGCCACCCCCCAGCATGGCCAGGAGCCCAGAGAAGCTGCTCGAGGCCGAGTGGGTCACTGCAGTGGCAGCAGCACACAAATTCCCCCAAGGAGAGGGGGAAATCGTTGTGGTTAGAAAGACAGCTCGACCTTTCTGGTGAGGACTGGCAGAAAAAGCTGGGCCCAGCAGAAGGTACAAAAGCTGGCAGAGTGCAGGGGTGTGGAGAGTGCCCTCCCCACCCTCCCTTAATTCAATGCTTTGGTGCTTCTGATCCAGGTGTTTCTGTGTAGCCAAGAGCAAAGATGGAGTCAGGGTGGCTGGATATGCTGATGATGACAGAATTGTTCAGGCTCTTGGACAGGAGGAATGCACTGGATCATCTCTTCCTGCACTGACATGGCACCACCACCGCCCTCCCGCTGCTCCCTCCAGCCCAGGGCTGCACAGTGCCCTTCCTTCCAATCGCCAGAGACAATCCCCAAAGGTGGTGAAAAAGCACCATGTGGTGCTTAGGCTTGGGAGGGCATCCATGCTTTCTCCAGGTTCTCATTCCCACATTCTCTCTGGGAGTCTCACACAGCCACTGCGATGGAACAGCTGCAGTGGGGCTGGGAGCCTGTGGCCTTGAACTCCACCACACCTGGTGATGCTCCTGCTGGAGATGCTTAAGGGAATAAATGGCAGAGAGCCCTTGCTCTCAACAGAGGGCTCAACTCTTGCCATAGTGTTGGATAACTTCTCTCTGGCTGGGAAGATCTGTCCATCCTGGAAGCGTTGCTTATTCTGGAAAAATGCAGGGGCTTGTGCTTTGCTTTGTTCTTGTGAAAAGCACAGGCTTGTGTTCTCAGATCTATCCCTTACCCTGGAAAGATGGCAGATGTGTGGGATATGGGAGTAGTGTGTAGGACCCCCTGTCCTGGAGATGGGATCTAGGGGTAAATGACCAACCGGTCCCACCCCTTTCCCTCTCCTTGTGCTTGTCCTTTCTAGCTTGGTAACTCCTGTTTCTCCTGGCCCCTCTCCTGCTTCGGGGGCTGCCCAGGCAGTATCCCGGAGCTCTGGCTGCTGTTGCTGGAAGACGTGTGCCTTGCTTTGGCAGGGAATACATCCTGGGACTGCCCAAGATCACCCTCAGTCCCTGTGGCAATTTGTTGAGCTCAGACCCCTGGACACCTCACACACAGCCCCAGGCTGTCCCCCCTGTCCCAGGACGCAGGGCTGGCTGCCTGGGTGCTTTGAGCATCTCGGCCTTGCAAGGATCACCGAGGCTGTGGCACTGCACAGAGCCAGGAGAGCTTTCCTCCTTCCAGCTCACCCTCCAGACAGAGACATCACCCACCGGGACACTCAGGAATCACCTCGGCCAGACAGCTGGCGAGCACAGCCACCCATCCACCCCCTGGGAAACACGACATGGACCGGCCGCGCCATGGGGAGAGCATCTCTTCCCTGCGGCGGAGACGGAGGGGATGTGTTTGGGATCCGTGCAGGCGCTGGTGCCCCCAGCACGCCCGGCACGGCGGTGGCAGGCAGCTGCGGGCCCTGCCCCATCTGCCCGCACGGCAGCACGGCGGGGAGCTAATGAGAAGCAAGGTGAGAGGCAGGAGACAGCCTGACAACTCCTCGGCTCCGCAAGCTGCCGGTGGAGCGCGGGCGGCAGAAGGACGGCACCTGCCCCCCCTGCCCGGCATCTCCAGCTCATAATGAGGTTATTACTGGCCCGCTGCTTGACGGCCGGCACCAGCATCTCTCACCTCGTAGCCTCCCAATTCCCACTTGTGGCTGCGGGAGCAGGGAGGAAGGGATGGCCCTGCCCTCACACTTGGGTTTGGCGCAGGGTTTTGGTGGGAGGGAGAGATGGTTTTGACCTTGCTCGCAGAGGATGAGGCGCTCCCGTGCTCGCCGCCTGTCCGTCCCTGTTATTATCTCTTGAAGGCTGCTGGCCCGTTGCAGCCTGGTTTGACAGGGGGAGAAGTCTCAAAGATAATTAAGTCCCTACAAGTTTTGTGAAAACAGTCAGGAGAAGGAGAGAGATGTGATGAAGGCTTCTGCAGGCAGAAGGCTGAGCCAGGAAACGGTGGCTGCCTTGTTTGTGGGAAGCATGTCCTGGGACCTGGCTTGGAAAATCAGGGACTAATGCTTAACAGGGGTTTTTCTTGCTGGGGGAAAGGATGGGATTTCACAGGGTATGCCCAGGAGCAGCAAGATCCCAGTGCATCCCAGAAAGGAACTCACACATGGACAATGAAGGCCCATGAGCTCCTTAAAAATTTCTTAAGGATAAAAAAACCCATCTGTGTTTGTGCCAGCTACCAGGATAGTGTGGCGTGTGCCACTTGTGTCTCTGCCTCTGCCTGCAGAGCCCTGGTTCAGAGGCTCCAAGCACTTGTCATTGTCCCACCCAAAATAACAGCAGCTGCACGCGGCTTTGCTGAGCCAATCACCCCCAGCACGCTATTAATGATTGTATTAATTACTAATGCAGCATGAGAAACCAGAATGCTACCAGACCGATCTGACATCCAAAGGTTTGCAAGGCAGGATACGGAACGGCTGCTGCTCCCCTCCTGCCTCAGCACAAGCGGACCGGCTGGGAGGGACACGCAGGTGCCACCGCTCAGCGCCCCTGACCCCACAGTGACCACGGGGACCGAGTCCCGGGCACCCACGGAGCGCCTTGGCAGGAGCCGGCGGTGGCCGGGCTGGCGGGCAGGGAGCGGCCGGCGCTGGCCCGCTCGGAGCAGCTGGCGCGGATGTCGCAGCCGATCACGTCGGGGAAGGAGGTGAGCGGCAAAGCGGTGACACCGCGCTGACGGTGCCCTGCTGGCGAGGGGCAGATGTGGAGGCCGACACATGTTCACCGCCGCCACGCCGCTAATTAATCACCTCCGCCGCAGCGCCCTGCCCCGCGACGAGTGCGGGGTGGCGCTGCCCGGGTGGCGGCGGGTGTTTGTCCCCGTGCTGTCCCTGCGAGCCACACCGCGGGATGGCAGGATGAGGGGTCACTCAGCCAGCAAGAGTTAATGCAGTCAGGTTTTGGCTGCTGCAAGAAAGAGGCTGGGAAAGCAGGGTGCTTGGTCCTCACCCCTCACACAGACACAGCCATCCTATAAATCAGTGGGATCGTTCCTTGGCACCACCCCGGCTCGAGCACCCATGGGAAATCGGGCACCCCGGGGCTCAGGCACCTCGCCTGCACCCCAGGGGACAGGGAGACGCAGAGTTTGCAGCTGTGAGGGGTTCAGACAGGCAGGAAAGGGGAATTGCCTTCCCCCTGGAAAGACCTGCACCTTCTAAATTACACAGAGAGTGGGTCTTATTTTTCTTTGGGGGTGTTGTCCTGTTTGCTCTGGCACAGCTATGCACTGCTGCTCCAACTCAGCTCACCAACCAGAACCTCAAGCAGCCACCCAGACTGCTTTTTCCCAATTTCCCTGTTAGCCAGATGAAAAAAAATTCCCAAGTGAAGTGTGTCACAGTTTTGCTGAAACATTCTTTTTTGCTGGGAATATCTAAGTGAAATTCTTGACAATTTTCCCCCAACAAGGAGTATCTTGTGGTGTCACTCCAGCCCCCTTTGCCTTCATAGCCTGTTCCCAGGCTCCCAAGGGGGGCAGTGGTGCTGGGAAGGTGGAAGAAACCCCCTCCTATTAAGCCCAGCTTTCCACCAATTTGAACAAGCAGATTTTGTAGCAAACCCCGGTGGTGACCGTGCTTCAGGAGCGGAGGATGAGGATGCAGCAATCCCCTTTCGAGATGCTCCGGAGCCAGGTCACACTCCATCCCCAAAGCACCGCTGTGCCTGGGCAGCCCCGGCGTGTCCCCAGGGGCTGGGGACAGCAGCTGGGGACCCCACAAGTGGCTGGAGAGCTCTCTGGGGTCTCTGCAGGGCTGCCCCGCTCCTCTCTGCAGGCAGAAGCCTCCATCTCGTGGCCGAGTCCCGAACGACAGACCGGGGACAGGAGGGCTGGGACCAGGGCCATGTCCTCACCTGTGGGGCTGAGGAGGAACCCCCCAACCCATAGCCCTGTTTTTCATCACTGACCACAGGATTACCTTTCCCCCACTGCAAATTCATGGAATCCCCCGCAAACTGAGCTGGTTCTTTTTATTTATCACTCTTGATCTCTTCTCTGCACGGGTTATTTCAGCAGTCAGAAGTTTTCCAGAAGGTTACCAGCCATTATGTATGATATTTTTGCTCCCAATTTTTAATTCTGAAGCTGGGCTCAAGGCAACCGAGGAGGCAGCAGGGTAAAATTAGGCAGCGGTGCATCCTCACTCCTTTGCCTGCTCCTGGGGTGCTGGCCCGTGGCTGAGGGATGAGAGCAGAGGGGACCTCCAGGAGCCCTGGTTTCCCATCCCCTCAGGCTCTCCTGGCTGTGGGCTCAGGAGTGGGGCAGTGCCTGGGCAGGGTTTGCCCATCATATTCACCAACCTGGTGCCCTGTAACATTCTTGCTCTCTCATCCCTTGAACATGGAGGGAGTGGGATGCTAACCCTGGTCAGCCCAGGGCGAGCAAAGCCTGTGTGCCTCAATTTCCCTATTTCAAATGAGCTCGTTCTGCATTTGCTTCTCTCCCAGCCTGACCCTCCTTCTAACCCCTTTAATGAATACAGGGACCAGCTCTGCCTCACAGCATCCAGCAGGTGTGTCACCAAAAACCCTCAGCTCACTAATGAGCTCTCTGGCTTGCTTTTTTTTTTTTTTTTTTTTTTTTTTTTTTTTTTTTTTTTTCCCCCCCTTTTTTTTTTTTTCCCTTTTTTTTTTTTTTTTTTTTTTTTTTTTTTTCCCCCCTTTTTTTTTTTTTTTTTTTTTTTTTTAAGCAATGGGATAGCTTTTATATATCATTCCTGACTTGTCTTTCTGTGCTGCAGGGCTCTCTCTCTCAGGGCTGGTTCATGCTGGCCTTGGGGTGCCTGAGGGGCTCTCTGGTTGGCAAAAACCCCAAAGAGACAAACAGCAGTGAAAAGCAAATTCTTTAACCAGGTCTGGGAGACTCTGACACCCATCAGTTAAAACCTTGGGAATTAACCTTCTCACAGCCAGTGAAGACCACGGGGTGACTTGCAATGGGCCGAGCACGTGTCCTGATGGTCCATACCCCACCCCAGGGTGGAGATCCCACCAACTGCATCCCCACCACCTCTGCAGAGCTCAGGACTCCATCCAGCAGCACCCATCCCATGCCTGGAGCTGCCCCAGCTTCATCTCCCCAGGCAAACTGACAGCATTTCCCTCCAACTTCTTTTTGCCCACTTTTCAAAAATTAAGATCTTATTTCAGCATCAGCACAAGATTTATTTTTTTTCCCCATTTCAGAAATTCCACAGGGAATTTCAGAAAAAAATGGAAATATTTACAAGACACCCCAGGACAGAGAATTGGGTTGTGAACAGCTTTCATCTGGTGAAGCCTTCGCTTTCTGCCCTGTGGGATAAAAGTCCCAGCAGAAGTGACAAAGACTCATAAATTCTGCAGAACAATTTAGTCCTTTCTGGAAAAAACCTAGTTTTTCCCTGAAGTGGGACTGAGAGCTGGGTGTGATGCGGGGTAAAGAAAGTTTCTGCGAATGTCTGTCTCTTAATTAATATTAATACCTCTCCAGCTTTTTATCTCTGCTTTAAATAAAAAGAATCCAGCTATGGCAGAGTTCCCACCACATTAAGAAACCCATGAAAGTGGAGTGATGGATGCTTTGGAAGATGGCTCTCATTAATGTCTAATCCTTCCCATCAGCCCCACTTGTCCCTGACACTTGGAGCTTGTTAACCATTTTTTGCAATGATTTTCAGGGACTTCTGGACCTGGGGTGGGGGAAATGGCACAGCCTCCTTCCCTTGCCTTCAGGTGACAGTGAGAACAAGAGCCTGACAAAGTGGTTGCTGTTTTGGGTTCAACTGGCTGTTGCTCTTTCCAGCTGCCTGTCCCAGGTTTATATTAAAAAGGTCTCTCCCAAGCAAAGCCAGAGCTTCCTGGAGGTAAAATATTTCTGTTTCTTTGCAATTTTATTTGTGTATATAATTTTAAAGGCCCTGCGTACAGCAAATGTTTCTGGGTGGAGGACCCTGTGGGGCTGGGGAATTGAGGCCCCTCCTGGGACTGTAGCTGCTGCCTCCTCTTGCTGCTCTGCTGTTGTCAAGGGCAATCAATGTGGGGACCTTTTGGAAAGTGTCAGCTCCTGGATTCATGGGAATAAGTAAGCAACTTCCCTTTCTTTTTTGAAATAAAATCACTTTAGTGCTTGTGGAACCTACAATAGGTTTCTAGTCTAGAAGGAAACAAAAAGTGGGTTTGGTCTCCATGGAGTTACACCTAGAAAATCCAGTGAAAGGGCCTTTTTCCTGGGCACAGATATGCCATGGAAGCACTTTGCCAGCAGAGGAAAGCTCGTCCTACTCATCCCTAATGCTTTTGGCAGCTCCTTGCCACCATGCACCGCAGCAGTGTCTGCTTATTGCAGTGCTGATGGTGAAAAGTTCCTGTGCTGAACACGGCTTTTCCGGATTTATATCCAGGTTTCAGTGCTAACTGAGAACAGCATGCTCCAGGAAAAAAGGTGTCCTCACAGGGAGGTCACAAAGCCCTGCCAAGAGAGTTACCGAGGGAAAAATGGGTCTCTGATCCTGCTTGTGGTCCTGCAAAATCCCTGCTGGGAGCAGCTCACTGAGGTCTTAAACCACGTGGAGCTTCTGCACCACGTGCGATAAGCAGGTCCTGCCCTTTCTGGAAGAGAAGAGCCACCCAAACCCACAACAATCACTAAACTTAGTCACATAAACTGTGTTTGGGCTGGGAGGGATGGGGTGAAGCGTTTCTCGCAGCTGAATGCTGCAATGGGATTTCCGATTTCCAAGCAGGGGGATGCGGAGCCCCTCGGAGCGGCCGCGGTGCCGCTTCTGCCTGCTTTCCACTAGAGGTAGCTGGAGCCACGCACAACCCGCCCGGCAGCCGGGGGATTCCGACATTCCCAACCCTAAATCAGCCCCGATGGAGGTGATTAACCTGCCATTAAAGGCGCATATCCCAGCGCAGGAGGGTCTCGGGCTGCAGCTCTCCGCTCCCGGCGTGGCTCCTCTGCCATCCCCTGCCCCTCGGGAGCTGCGTCAGCGCTTTCTTGGTGTAAAACCGCGGAGTTTGGGGGCTTTTGGAAGAGCAGAAGCGGACACACCCCCCCCTCCCGCTGCTGCAGTTCATCACGCGGCTCCTCAGCCTTGGGGACAGATGTCTGCGACTCTGTGCAAGGGGAGAGTAAACTGCTCTGAGCTGTTTATGCTGCAGAGGAGGAATAGCAGAGAAGTTTGGTGGTTTAAGGCACTTCTTTTCCCCTTATTTTACCCTCCTTTTTCGCCTTTTTAGTAGGTTTAAGATGTATATTGCCAGCTGACTCTGTAGCTGCTATTTATGGAAGGCGTTTGGTGGGTGATGGGGTGCTTGGGGGGCAGTTGACTCCAGCTGTAGGGACCCTTCTGGCTGATCCCCGGTGCAAATGTCTTTTTTGGGGGTCTTTTTATGGAGGAGAAGGCATATAACAGATAGAGCAGCTACTCCTGGGGAGGTGCAATAAGCTTGCAAAGAGAGAAAGGAAAGAAGGTCAGAGGGAGTGAGGATTATCTGCCTTCCCCATTCCCAAAGGGATTTTAGCCCTGACTTTTAATAACAGCCAGGAAAGAGGCAGGCTTCGTGCTTACCCAGAGGAAAAGGCCCTAATAGCATAAAGGATCAACTAGAAAAAACCCTTTTATCTTGCTTTGCCATCCTCATGGACACTGCTGTTCCAGGGGCTGCCTGGACTCTCTGCAATCAGTGGGGATCCTGGCTGGCAAAGGGAATGCTCCTGCCACCAGTCTGGCCAGGATTTGCTGATGGTGATGGTGTGACTTCCCCAGAAAAGGTCACTCTGTGTGACACGAGAGGTTCATGCATGGGATGGAAGGAGAGCCCTTGGGCCCCTCTCTGTGGTCACCACATGGCCCAGTCCATGCATGTGTCCAAACGAGTGAGTTCCCCATGGTATGGGGGAAGAATAAATTCGGGTTGCGTGGCTGGGGGCATCTGCAACCCCTCAAAGGTGTCCCAAGCCCGCAGCATGCCACACCAAGAAGTTCCTGATGATATTTCCCTGATGCCACATGAGATAGGGCTGCAGGTCCTTTGCTGCATCCTCTTCTTTGGTCAGGTCTTGTGGCCACCATGTGCCACCCTCATCTGACCTGGCCAAAGCCATCTTGGTGCTCCTGTGCTCCACCAGGCAGGAGGAGGGGAATGAGCCTGTCTGCCTGGGGGCTGGCACCTCCTGGTGTTTCAGTCTGACCCCTAAACAGCTTGAAGGTGGTCTCAAAACCCACCTTGGCTTCTTCTCCAGAGGGTTTGCCAGGGGTTGGTGGGCACCATTCGGGAACGGTGGAGCTCTCGCCCAGTCCTGCGGGATGAGGACGGGCAGGCGCCAGCGAGCTTTGACAGATGGAGACTGTTAATATTGAACACATAATTATGCTGGCCAAGGCCGAGAGTCCTTCCGTGTGTGGAGGGCATCAATATTAAGACGAGTTACTAAATGTATCTCAAAGGTGAACTCAAAGGCGTTTGGGAGGTCCAGGGCTGAGTTTTGGGACTCTGCTGTGCTGTGGCTGGTGCTGGGAAGGTTCTTGCTGGCAGCGGAGCAGAGAGAGGAGAAGCTGCCTTCCCTGAGCCCCTCGAGATGTCCCCGTGTTTGACATTTAAAAGAGGAGACAGGCACGGCCACCCCGTGCTGCGAGCTCAGCCTTTCTGAAATCAGGGGATCCGCCTAAAATGCTTATTTTTTAAACACTGCATGCTGTAAGTGAATTGAGCTAATTAAAATAAATCCTCCCAGGATCGGGGCTTTTAGGGTGCTTGCCTTCCCTCCAAGACAACTGGAAACTTGTCATGGTTGCTTTCTGACACCTAAGCTCTTGGTGCCCAAAGCTGGGCTTTAAAAGGCACTTTGGGTGCCTTAGGGTAAAACTGGGGCACCTGGAAATTAGGCTGGGAGCTCCCAGCTCCCTAGTGAGAACTTTTTTTATATTTATGGAGGAAAAGGAGCAATTTCTCTCTATCAAAAATGAATGAAAACTTGATAAATCTTTACCAGGTTTTATTTATTGCCTCATCTATTAAAATAGCCGCATATCTATTCAAGTGTGGGGGCTGTACTTTGTCTTACCTTTTCCATGAGTCACGGAATACTTTTTTTTTTCGGGGGAAAGATGCTGCTGAGTTTCTCACAAAGGGAAAATGTCCTGGAGGACACCAAGGGCACGACTTGTCATTGCAGCAGCTGAGCAGCACCATCATCCTCCTGACACTGGCATCGCTGGCCAATGCCAGCTTCATGGACCATTCTCATCCCTGCTGATGAGATGAATCCAGGGTTTTCTTCACCTCTAGACCAGGAGCAACCCACTGCTGGTGAGTGTGGGCTGGGTTAGAGAGGGATGCTCTGGGGTCCCTGAGACACCAGCAGATGCATCTGCACTGAATCTCTGGGTGGACTGGTGGGCTGGGTCGAGCAGGTTTGGACATTTGTGCCTGTGTTGCTGTGCTGTGGTGTGGAGGAGACACACACAAACACAATCTCCTGTACCTTTTCTGCTTTGCATTCAGTGAAACTGCTCCTGTTAAGCATAAACTCCGAGTTTCTGCTAAATCAGCCCAGTGCAGGAGCTGATCTGTTTGTGCTGGAAGGGACACACTCTGCTATTTGAACACCAGGTGCCCCAAAATATGTTAATTTAACCTCCATAACACCAACCCCCTCCATTTCTTTTCTCACCTTGTCTCACACTGAATTGCAAACTCACAGCAGGGGAGGAAATTGAACCTGCTTCCCGTGGTCATACCCCTGAATGTGACTTTACCCCGGACTTAGCCACACACCTCTGCTGCAGCCTGGGCTTTCCCTCTGCCCCCAGGAGCCATCACACCCATCAGATCTCACAGGCTTGTGGGCCCCTGCTGAAAAAGCCCATCCTGGGAGCTGAGCCAGGAAACCTGGCAGTGCTCAACACAGTGGGGACAAGGAGGGGCAGCCCCCCAGGTTCCTTCTGTGGGATGCTCTGGCAGGGCTCACCTCCCCACCCCTCACCACAAACATGTGGGGGAGACCAGTAGATTTACTGTGAAATTAACTTTATTAGAAGTTATCCATAATTTTGCAAATAGTGTTTGCCAGGCTTGATGCTATTCACGGTCCTTCCTGTGTACCGTAAGTGCCAATTTCACTACAGCTGGCCAAGGCCCTGTGAAACTGCAGGGAACTTTTTCCCATAATATGGGGCTAGTTCTAACTTTCCAAATTTTTTTTTTTTGTGTGTGTGAATCAAGCTGAAGATGGCTTTGGCCACAGACGTGGCTCAGGACTGCTGGGGCCGGCAAGCAAGTGGGGCTCTGCCAGGGCAGAAGGAAAGCCAGGGTCTCACTGATGGAGACTTTATTCCTTGGGGAATGACAGGAGGGGAGGTGTGGGAGCAAAAGTCACCACTTTGTTAATATTTTTGTAAGCACTTCAACCTGGGATTGGTGAAGGGCCCAGCACAGAGGGATGGGCAGCGCTTTCTCCTGCTTTGGGTATTTTTCTGTGTGAGCCCCACTCTGGTCCCGTAAGCCTCGCTCCCGCACACACCCTTCCTGCCCGTTCCCTGCCACGGCTCAGAAAAAGCTTTATTTATACTCATTTAGCTGCTTGCCTTCTCCCTAATTGAAATCATTAACCTTCTCGCTTAATGAAGAAGAGGACCAGGGGGAGGGCGGGGGGTGCGAGGGCTGGCAGACCCCCTCCCGGGCTGCTCCGCCGACTCCCTCGACCGGCTCAAAACGTGATTTTGAATTTGGCCACCGGGAGCTAAAAGGAAAAAAAAAAAAACCTGAACAACTGCGCCATGGTCGGGGGACTGGCGGGGTGCGGCTCCCCCGGCCCTGGGGCCGCGGCGGGGCTGACGCCAGCATTTCATCTCGGCGGAGAAGTCATCGGCTCTGACCACGGGGAGGGCTTTGCCCGCCAGGTCCCACTTTGCTCCCCTATATTTAGCCCATTATGAATATGGAAGAGCGTTGAAAATGATTCGCCCAGACATCCCTCTGTCCAGCCGAATAACATCAAAGGCGGGAGCGGGAACGGGAGCCGCTCGCCCTGACAGGGGCCCCGGCCCCGCCTGGCCTCGTGGGTCGCGGAGTGGGGTCCCCGCAGCCGCGTGGGGAGAACACCGCGCTGGCGGCTGGAGGGGCCCCCACTGCGGGTGCTCGTGGGGTGCGCAGGGTGGGAGATGGGATGCCGGCCGGGCAGCGCTCCCCCCGCCGCGGAGCGCGGAGCGGGCGCCCCGGGTCTCAGCTGGCTCGGGAAGGGGACGCCGCGCCGGGCACAGCTGCGCTCCAAGGGCACCGCGGCCCTCGCTGCCGCCGCCCCGCACCCCCGGCAGCTGGGCATAGCTCCGCGAAGGGCCACCAGCCTGGGATCCGCCGCTTGCCGCTCTCCCCTCTCCTCTCCGGCGCTGGGGAGCGGGGATGCGGCGGTCCCGGTGGGTTTGCCGGTGCGCTCGGGCTGCGGCCCCAAACACGTGCTGGATGTCCCTGGCGGCACGCGGCTGCTCCTCGGCCGTGCTTTGCCGGCCTGCCCCAAGCACTAAGCACCTTTTCCCAGGTTGGGACACTCTCCCTCCCTTTTGGGAGCTCCTACCTGCCCCAAAAAGCATTTGGGCATCCTTCGGCCCTACTCCAGAGCATAAACATCCCTCCTGGGGCATCTGCAGCTTTCCACCCACTGTTTTCCTTCCCTTTTGCAAGGGGCATCGCTCCATCCCAAAAGCTGGGAACCGGTGGGGAGAGAACGTGGGGGGCAAACCCCCTCCCCTAAGAGCCCCCCAGCTGCGCTGGGTTGGGTTGGGGTTTGAAGAGCACTTTGTGCGAAAGATTAGGGTCGCTTTTGGGCATAGCAGAAAAGAGGGAAAACAGCTTTATTCAAGCCGTTAATGAAATGTCATTTGCAATTCGCTTCCATCGCTGTCACGTGGCAGATCTGCTGCACCCCCGGGTTGCACCGGCTCACACAAGGGGGTGTTACTTTGGGGGAGGGTTTTGGGAAGGGGGGACATGCACAAAAGCATGAAAACACGACTGCCCCGTCCCCAGAGCTCGGGGGCTGTGTTTGCCATGGGTGCTATGGCCAGGTGAGGTGACTCAGCCTCCCCTCTCAGCTCAGGAGACAAGGAGCGGGTCAGCAGAGACCTGGCAGAGAAATACACTATTTCTGTGAGGTCTGGCCCCAGAAATATCCCTGGATTTTTAATTTTTTTTTTTTCACTTCTCTCATCACATATCTATATCCCTCATATTTCTCATGGGCAGCCAGCAGAGTCCAGCTGCTTTCTCGGCCCCTGCAAGGCTCAGTGATGCAGTTCAGATCCTCTTTTCCATCCTCCCCCCTCTACCTGCCCCCTCTCCCCTCCTCCACCCCTCCCCAATTTCTGAGTGATCCTCGGCAGTCGTGAGCAGGTTTAACTAATCTTTCTGTCAGTGGGGTACTTTATGGAAATTGAAAACTAATTAACGTTCATCTCAGCAGCTAATCGCATAAAAGCCCCACCGCCTGGGCCTCCCTGGTCTTAGAATAATAACGGCACAGGAGCAGGGAATAGCTCGATGAAGCCCACCAGGATGGGATGTTCCCAAATACAGAGCATTTGGGATGCCCCTGAAACCCCCATACTTAAGGATGGGTCACCTTCTGCTGGTGCTGGACTCGGCTCCTGAATCCATCTGGCCCATTCTACAGCCCTTCCCCCTGGCTACCTCGACCCAAGAGGTGGGCAGAAGGTATTTTGGGAAAGTTTGGGGAGAGGGGGTGGTGTGGGGCCGGGGCTGGGAGGGCGATGGAGACGTGTGGTCATAGCTGCTCCCGCCCGCAGTGACTCATTCGGCTTTAATTGCTCCCTGAAGTCGCGGGCTGCTGGCGGCACCGCATCAGAGATGTCACGTTATAGTCATGCGTGAAGAGCTAATGGTCAAGGGTGACACCACCAACAAAACATCCTCGGGGAAGCTGTCACTGATGGGGAGGATCAAAGGGCAGGGAGAGCGGCCGTCCCGCTGCCCAGGGTTGGGGAGGCAGGTGCCCGGCACAGGGGTGGTGCGGCACTCGTGGGGCTTTGTGGCCAGAAAATGGTCCTGCCACAGCAGGGGCAGTGCAGGCAGGGCCTGAGCTGAGAGTGCTGGTCCTTCTCAGAACCTCTGGAGAGGATTTCCTTTGATTTTGAAGCTTCACTCCGGCGTGGGATAGGAGGGCTCACACTGAGGGTGTCATCAGAGCAGAGTCAGCTGGTCTCTGCTGTCCCCTGTGCCGAAGGGAGGCAGCCCAGGTGTCATAAACCAGGGTGTGAGGGTGGACCTTGGATGCCAACCTGTCCCTTTGTGTGTCTGTACCCCCCTCAGCTGAAGGGAAGACCTGGATGAGACCCCAATCTCACCAGTCCAGGAGGTGAAGTGGTTTAGCACGGTGGGGTTGCTTTTTTGCCCCAGCACACCCCTTTGCTGACTGTGTTGCGCCCCGAGTGGCACAGTACGAGGTGCCCTTTCCTGATGGTCCTGTCCCCAGGGGCCACAGCAGGGCACAGGCTGTTCCTCTGCTTTCCAGCAGTGCCAGCGTGGTCCTGGTTTGCATTTGGCTCCGTGCTCCATTTTCCAGCTGCTCCCCACGCAGTGCTGCTGGGAGCAGCAGCTCTCCCCACGCTGCCACGCCGGTGGGATGGGGCAGCTCCTGCCTGCCCTCCATGGTCAGGAAGGGTGGAGAAAGCCAAGCGAGATGGTCAGGCTGCTGGAGCACTCGGAGCAGCAGCCCTGGCTGCAGCCATCCCGCCGGGAAGCGCGGCGAGGGAGGAAGAGTTATTGCTGCAGTCACACACCAGCTATTACCTCCCAACAAAAGGCAGCGTGTGCACAGCCGGGAGAGAGCCCGAGGACAGGGACAGCCCGGGTGACCTTCACAGGACGTGCAGCAGACAGGCCAGAGCCCTGATCTCCCCAGACAGGTACGCCTGCAGGCGCCCCTGCACCTGGCCCAGCGCAGCAGGAGCCTCCCGGGATGCTCCCCACAAGCCTTCAGCCGCTATCAGCTTCAAAGTCGCCTCCGCAGCCCCTGGCCCGGGTGAGTTTTTTATCCTCCCAGCACACGTCAGGCTCTCAGGTCTCTGAAAGGGGACAAAGGCGATGCTGTTGCCGGCGCTGAGCTGCTGTGAGGTGCCACTCTCCAGTCTGGTGTTAGAGTTTGGATACATCCCTGCAAAGCATTGTTTTCCCCGTCCCTGCCTGGCAGCCAGAGCTCAACAGGGAACCTGCTTGTAATAACCGGGGACGAAGGCTGAGGTGATGGCACTAAAGACACAGGGGGCTGAGCTGGGGCTCTCACCCTGAGGCCATGGTTCAAGATCTGCTGGCTGTGTCACAGAATCATGGAATGGCTTGGGCTGGAAGGGACCTTAAAGATCATCTGTCCCTTCCACTAGACCAGGCTGGTCCAATTTGGCCTTGGACACTTCCAGGGTTGGAGCAGCCACAGGCTCTCTGAGCAGCCTGTGCCAGGGCCTCACCACCCACACAATCAAGAATTTTTTCCTGATATCTGAGCTAAACCTGCCCTCTGTCAGTTTAAACCCTTCTATCACTAAGGATAAGAGTTATTGCTGGAGCCTGAAGCACCGGCACGAGCAGCAGCAGCTCTGGAACACCAAGACCCAAAGGTGACATCCTTGTGCTGCCTCTTGCCCTGGGAGTGAAGCTTTTTGAGGGAATCCTCATGCTGTGCGAGAAACCACCTGCTGACAAGCAGAAATGACCTCGTAGCTTGACTTCTGCTCTCTATGTTTAAACTGGCCCAAATTCACCTCGGGGAGGGGTTGGGGGTGTGAGCAAGAGCAGGAGAAGCCTCATCAGCCCCATGTTCAGCTCCCCACGGAGTGCTGGAGAGGAGTAAATGGCCAGGACTAAATGAAGGGGAGGGGGTGTTTGTGTCAGTAAATGTCAGAAAGCAAAAAACAAGCGGGACTTTAGAGCCAATTAAGTTAGTATAATGTGAGGGAAGTGCTGGTTAAAGGCATGGCAGCAGCTGAGCTGTATATCCATTTATTTCAAGGCAGTTTTCCATGGGAGCAGAGTACACGCATGTCATTAGCAGCAAATATCTCTAATAAGACTGTCTCCACTAATAAGCAAAAAAACCCTTAATTACTTTGTTTTTCAGTGAGCCAGGGTGGCCCCTCAAATGCTTTTTCCTCCAGTTGGGAGGAAAATGTGTCTTGAGATATGGGTACATGTGGGAGGGTGGGTAGGGACAGCATGGCTGGATTGTCCCACACAGGAAAGTGCCACCAAGCTGAGGGTGACCCCAGAGGCTGCAGTGTCCGATGCTGCTGATCTGCTGGGGAGGAGCTGCAGGAGCACTTTGTGTGCCCAAGCTCCATCAGAAGCATGAGAACAGCGTTGTGACATCCAGAAGGAGATGTCAGATGCCTCCCCGGGACACACAGGGACATCGCCTCTCAGTGCCACCAGCAGTGCCTGTAAAGAGGGGCGTGGAGGAACCAGACTGAGCTGAAAGTGGCTGCAAATTGTGCCTGTCCCTCCCCATACCCCCCAGTGCACGGCCAAAAATGCTCAGCCACAGCCTTCCCAAGTCTGCTGTGTCCCCTCCACCAAACCCCTCCTCTGGAGGCTGCAGCAGGGCTTGTCCCACGCCAGCCTGCACTGCCAGCAGCGCTGCAGAGCACTGACACCGTTGTGACACGCACAGGACGGAGCCTGGCCCCAGAGGGTGACACTGGCCTTGGCACCCTCAGCACAGATGGCACTGGCCATGCTCAGCCCCTGCTGCAGGAGGGCTCAGCACCCAGAGCTGCTTCATGGTGGCATGGCTCCTCCAACATTTTCCCTCCTTTATTTCCCAGTGTGAAACTCATTCCTTGGCCTCACCAGGATTACAGATCCTGTGGGCTCATAGGTCCAGGTCGCTTCTGCCCAAATCCATACATGTGTGTATATAAATACACCATATAGATGGTTGTATTTATGCCTCCTCTTTGATCCAGAGGTCACAGCTGTGCAGCTGCCAGCCCTTTAGCACAGCAGACTTTTTCCACAGGCCCAGCCATGCTGGAAGCGGGGCCGATTTATTGGATCCCCTCTCTTGGCAGTGGGCAGCTGGGAGCCCTCCGTGCCCACACCAGCCCCAGGCAGCGCTCCCTGCTTCCCTCACAAACCTCTTAGTCCCGGGTTAATTAATTGCCATCAAATAGCCTGCGTGGCCACAGCTGGGACAGCAGCTTCACCTTCACCACGGCTCAGCCCCGCGGTGCCGCGCTCCCAAATGCAGCCCCGGAATGGGGGTCTCGGTGGGAGAGGAGGGGTCTCACTAGGAAAGGAGGGGATCTCGATCAGAGAGGGGGATCTTGATAGGAGAAGGGGGGTCTTGATAGGAGAAGAGGGGTCTTGGTAGGAGAAGGGGGGTCTCAGTAGGAAAGATGGGGTCTCAGTTTGAAAGAGGGGTCGATAGGAGAGGGGGTGTCCAGGTAGGAGGGGAAGAGTCTTGATAGAGGCGGTTTTTGATAGGAGAGAGGGTCTCGGGAGGAGAGGAGGGGTCTCGTGGGGGCTTCTCAATCAGAGGGGCGTTCTGGGTAGGAGAGGTTGTCTGGAGAGGGGTCTCGATATCAGGGGGTCTCAGTAGGAGAGGAGGGGTCTTGATAGGAGTGGAATCTTGATAGGAGGGGGGTCTGGGCAGGAGCAGGGTCTCACCAGCAGGGCCCCTCCTGTTTACCTGGGAAGGGGCTCCATGCAATGGCTGCAGAGAACGAGTTTTGGGGCTGCTACATGCTATTTACCCACTTAATGCCCCAGCCAGGCTCTGGAAATGCTGCAAACCACAGGCACCGACCTCAGGAGCTGAAATTCCCAGTTATTTCGCCGCATCTCCCCATGGCCCCGGGGGCTTGCAAGAGCTGCGTGTCTGTGGGCCATGGTGGGGACCCTCTGTAGGGTGTCCCTTAGAGCGGGGCGGGGTCGCTGGGAGGGGCTGCCAGGCAGGAAAAGCCCCTGGATCTGCTGGAACAGATGCTTCCGTGCCATAATAAAAGGTTAAATATTTTAATAAGCATTAGCCACATGTTGAAGGTAAAACGAGCTGCTTGCTTTCACTCTTCTTTTTTTTTTTT
>VZTX01011066.1:75665-112900 GCA_013400915.1 Pardalotus punctatus
GAAGAGAGAAAAAAAAAAGACGGGGTAAAAAAAATAGAAAAGAAAAAGCAACTCCGAACTGGATCACCTTTACAAGGGATAGAAAGGGCTTTGCAAGAATAAAAAAAGCAAACCGACAAAACCAACCCCCCAGGCAATGTCTGATTTACATCGTCTGAATAATAATAAAATAATAATAATAATAAAGGTGTACGAAAACAAAAGGACTCCAGGAAACCTTGGGATTAACAGTAACACCCCAAACCCTAAACCAGTCAGTGATGTGAAAAGCTCAAGTTTTTTGGGAGGATCAGGAGAATGTTTTAGGAGAAAACTGAAGTGATGCCAACCAGCACCTTCCTCAGCGCTTCTCCTTGAACCCCACTCCGCAGCCACTGGGATTTGGGGCTGGATTTGGGGACATTTGGCCACGTCTCACCCTCTGTCCCATCTCAGCACCCTGATTCAGCCACGGCTTGGGGCCGGGCTGCGAGACCCTAGCCTTGGCAAGGTCCACGGGCAAAATGAAGTTGGAACATTCCTTGCTCCGAATCTTTCAGCTGGGACATTGGGAATCAGGGCAGAGTGTACAGCCATCTGCACATTTTGGGAAGGATCCCTGCTCTTCCATCATTTCCAGGCAGCTCAGCAACACCCCCAGCATGGAGACCCATGGGGGCTCAGGACTTGACTCCTCATCTCCTCCCCAAAACCCCTCAGAATTCCATCTCTCTTCGGAGACACAATCCCATTGCTCAGCCCTGGAGCAGCCACACAAGGATCTTCTGGAGCTGGGATTTGGAAGGAGTGGGGAGAAGAGAAACTCTCCCCCCAAAAACACCACCATCACTTTTCACATCACTCTGGTCACAGCTCAAAAGCGCAGGGGAAGCGGCAAGGCCATCGTCTCGGACAGGTCAAAATAAACTCAGCATCATCATCATCAAAGCCCCCCCTCCCTCCCATCCCAAATAATGCCAAAAAAATAAAATAAAAAGGTTCATTTCTGGGTCTCAACGTTAAGAAACATAAAGTGTTAGACTGTACCTATTAATGCTCACTATTCCAACCATTTTTTTTTCTTTTTAGTTTTACAAAATGAATTACCGTCACTTTTTAAACATTGTGTAAGAAGAAATGAGTGTGCACAACTCTACACTTTTCTAGCATTCTTGAACTAATTCACAAATGCGAGAAAATGGAAAAAAAACCAAACCATGGGAAAAAACAAACAAACAAAAAAAAGGAGGATGAATGTAGGTAGTTTGATGTTATAAACTATACAGGAATGAAGCGCTTGTTGCCACAGAAAGAACAGGGACGGGACCTTCCCCCTGTTCAATTTTGCGTGCTAAGAGGGTCATTTTTTATTCTTTTATTATAAACACTATTAAATTCCGACTGCGTTTTTGGTTTTTTTTTTCTCCTTTATCTGAATATACAAGAACATTCATTATCAAATGTTCGTTATCATCAATACTACAAAGAACGAGACACAAATCGCAAGAAACAATGGAAAATGTTAATAAAGCTGAAAGAATCGTCGAGTTTTTTTGTGATTTTTTTTTAATTTTTATTTTTTTTGAGTTTCTGCAGGTTTTTTTTGTTTGTGTTTTTTTTGTGGTTTTTTTGTTTTGTTTTGTTTTGTTTTTTTGGTATCGAAGTCAGGTTTTTCTGGGCAGAAAAAAAAATAATAATAAAAAAAGAAGAAGAAAAAAACCCACAACACTCGGGGCTGGAGCAGGGGAGGAGAATGGGGGAGGAGAAACAAAACCCAAAAATAAAATAAAAAGCAAAGAAAAAGGCAAGCAAGCAGCTATGCCAACACAAACTGCAGGGACCAACCGGGGAACCCAGGAGGGGATTTGCAAAGTACCGTGAAGGAGCAAGGGCCCAGCCTGGGCAGGGGGACAGGCAGGAGGGGCAGCGGGGCAGGGTAGGGCAGCCCCAGTGTGGGCTGGCTCCTGCAAGCTGTGGTTTTGGCTCATTCCCGGTTGGTTTCCAAGAGGGACAGCGGCATTCCTGCAGGCACTGCACTGATGGGCTCGGGAGAACAGGCCTGAGCCAGTCCCACATCCCTGGAACGCTTTGCCAGAACAGGTTCATGTAAAATAAGCTGGAAGTGGACAAAAGGCAGCACTGAGGGAGGCCACGGGAAGAGGAGGAGAGTGGGAAGGTGGGCAGCACCTCCCGACTGTCCTTGCAGGGAAACAACCTTCTCCATGTCCTTAACACACAGCCGGGAGGCAGCCCTAGGCCACTCATGTCACATCCTGATCTGCCACAGGGTCCCCACTCCAGGCATGGATGCAAAAGGAGCAGGAAATGTCACTGCTGGACACACAAAGGCCCTGTGCTGCAAGGTAACAAAGTGGGAGCTGTGGCCGCACCACCACCGTGCCCTGCAGGCCAAGGACCATTATTTTTTCCAGCAGAAGGGTGGAAATATTTTTGGCAGAGCTCTCATTTTAAATGGTTTCTGTTTAACGCTGCTCTGCGCTGGCAGTTCCCACCTCGAGACCAGCACAAGCAGGGTGGGCATGGACATTCAACACCGTGAGGTACTGATCCCGAGGGATACTGGGATCCATCGCGAGGTGCCAGACATCCTGCACCCACATCAGTCCCCACCACACCCAGGGTCTTGATGCAGGCTGGTTCAGCCTCCTCTTGCCCACCAGAAGAACCAATGGCCAAAAGTCCCACCCTGGCACAAAGCTCAGCCCGCTGCCCAGGGAAACTGGTGCTGCCCCTCCCTGCTCTTCCATGAAAGCCATGTCCTCCCAGCTTCAGCCTGAAGGGGCAGGATGAAGCCTCGCTTGCCAGCCACCATGGCTTGTCCCAACAGTGGACCAGAAGAGATATGCAGAAAATCCCTTGAGTTCTGCCATGGGCACTGCCCAGGGTAACTCCTGGGATAAAACCAGCAGCTTCAGCACCCATCCATCCTACAGAGCAAACCTGTGGTATGAAGCACTAACAAAAGCACCCGAGACACTCACCCCAGCACTTCCAGCCTCTGGTGCTCTGCTGCCCATCCCTCGCTGCGGGCTCGGCAGGGCTTTGGGAATGCAGGGGGTGGCACGAACCTCTGTGGGTCCTGCTTGCACCGGGGAACCCGGCTCCTCCTCTCCCACAGCGGCACCTCCCGGAAACAGGAGCCAACACCCTGTGACACTGCCCTCACCAGGAAACCTCCACCACCAGTGCTCTGAGAGAACTGCTGGTGTCCCATCAGCCATCCATGCCTGATCCCACACGTCTCCGTGGGGGTATCAGCACCACTGTTATCTGTGACAGCCACTTCTCACCCACCTCTGTCTCCCTTCCTTCCCTCCTCTTGTCCCCTCCAAAAACTGGCAGGGTTTCATGGCTCATCCGGATCACAGCAGCCAGCAGGATGTGTGGCCGAGCAGGGCTGGCACTGGGACGTGCTGGTGGTTTCCCCAGGGCTGGGAATGGGAATGGCACCTTTTGGAAGCGAGGGGAGCACGCTGGCTCCTTCTACATGCTCGGGGGCTGTGCCACCTGCCCTGTCCCTGCAGCAGCCGAGGGACAGCTCACTCGGGCAGGGCTGGGTTCAGGAGGAGAAGCACTGGCTGCAGACACGAGGTGGAAGCAGATTCCCTATGGTGGCAATTCCCTATGGAGAGGTAGTGTGAGAGGTAGGGGGCAGGGGGCTGCCTGCTAGCAAGGGGGCGAGGCGTGACTGAGGTACGTTTGTGGCTCCTCAGAAAGACACCCAGCATGAGGCTGTACACTGCTCTGGGGTTGGTTTGCATGGTGGTCGTGGATTTTTGCTTTTCCTCCTTAAAATCCTTCTACCTTCCGTGGGAAGGGGGGAGGGGAAGGGAGTGGTGTTGTGGCGGTGGCAGGGAGGGGAAGAGCGGCTTCTACCCAGAAAAGAAAGGGAAGAGAGTATAAAGAAGTGTCCAGATTGGCTGAAAAAAGCATCCCGACGAAGAGAAGAGAAGAGAAGGAGTCTTCTTGTGTGTGCTGATTGGGTTCACCTCCAGTCTGACTGCTGCGGTGTTAGGAGAGGCCCCCTCCCCTCCCGCCCCCGCCGGGGCCGGCTCAGCCAGGGATGCAATTTGCTGGGAGATCAGTTGGAGGTATCAGAGTGAACGCTGCCAGGGCCTTCTGTGGGGGAGGTCACCGACGATGGGGTAGTAGCGTCTTGCCAACCTCCATTAGCCTGCAGGAAGGGACACACAGACATCAGTCACCAACAGCCCTACCCAATGCACCCACCCACCTCAGATCCCCCCGCTTCTCCCTCTGCTGGGACCAGTGTAAGAGGCAAGGATGTTCCCTCTGGCTACCCCATCCCACCCCTGACCACGTGGCTACACCACTGGGATAGATCAGGAACATTTCTGTTGAAAACAGATTCTGATAAATTGCCAGCGCTCACAGAAAGTCCATCCCTTAAAAAAAACCTGTTTCTCCAGAACCCCGAGCTCTGGTTGTTTGGGGTTTTTTAACCCCTGATTATGACCCTTCCTCATATGGAAGAAAGAAAATAGCAAACACCTCACTCCAGAGACACCAGCCTGGATGTTACCTGAACCCAAGTGCTGTGAACACACAGAACAAGCAATGGAACTGCTGAGCTGTGCTGTGCCCCCCAGAAAAGCTCCATGTCCCCACTGCACTGAGGGCAGCCAAACCACAGCACAACAGAGGTGTCACCACTGTATCCTACCCAAAGGTTCATGCAGCAAAGCATGGCAGAAAACTTGTTTCCTCTCCTAAAAACAGATGCAGAGCCGAATTCTCCAGGCTCTTGAGAGCTGAGCTACTGGAGGGCCCTGGCTGCCGCAGGCAGGAGCCGGCAGCGCACAGAAGCTGCTCCTCCGCGGCTGCCATCCCCTTTGGAGAGGAGCAGATGTCGCACCCAACCTCCTCTGCTTGCTCTGACATTGATTCAGTGCTTGGCTAATTAATCCTTCCCAACCACTGCCCAAGCTCCAGTTGGCAGCAGTCGCTGTCCCGCTTTAGACACGCCCGGGCTGCTTTGCCCACTCTGGCTGCCTGTCCCGCTGCCTGCTGCATCATCCAACACTGACCCTGCCAGCTGGGACCCCACACACCCTGGAGAGGAAAGGGGAGGAAAATTCCCCACCCTGAGAGGCAGCTGAGATGGGAGCAAAAAGCTGACCACAGGGGAGCCCCGGGAACCCACATTTGAGGAGTCGGACCAGCTCGCAGTAGGACACGCACAAAGCAAAAAAGACAAGAGGTGTGCGCACACACCCCTTCCTGGGCTTGTGTGCTCTTTCATGTGTGCAGGGCAGCAAGGGGGTTCAGGCAACAGCAAGGAAAGCAGGAATCTCAACCTAAGCTTGCAAACACCACTCCACTCCACCTTGGGTGCAAGTGTGAAACCAGACCAGGCACAAGCATTGCCAGCCCTGTGTACCCCATGTCCACTGCCCCCACCAGCTCCCACCCACACCCAGGCTCTGACCCACCATCCCTGCACTCCCCGAGATGCAATATCCACCCTTACACATCTTGGACTGCTGCAAGAGGCAGCAATTACTGTAGATTATCAGCCCGACAATGACAGGCCGCGTAAAGAGAGACACAGAGCCAACTCCGCCGCCCCGAGACTGGCATATTCAAGTACACTTAGGACATTAATAGCAATTTACGTGCCATCAGTGAGAGAGAACCACAATAGCTGTGCTGGCAGCCTCTTATTACCAAGCCTGTTATTTGTTGGAGTTACAAGCTATAATCACAACAGAAACTTTCAAAACCCTTATCTTCCGTGACGCACCAAATCTATTTCAGAGCCGTAATTGCTATGTCACCGGAGAGTTTGCTGCTTAATGCACTCAGATGCCATTTAGTGTTTGCAGGGTCGTTACAGCGAGCAGGAGGGGGGAGAGCGGCAGGGGCCGTGTGGAGCAGGGCTCCGGCCCTATTGTGTTCAACTATTTTTAGCGAGGATTTTGCCTGCCAGCTGCGGCTGGAAGGAGCAATGGAGCAGTGGCTCCATGTTCAGCACCCTGCTCCCCAAAATCCTTGGAAGCCCTGTGGTACTGCAGACCAGGAATGCACCTTCCTGTGCTTCAGGAGTTTGTTTGGCTCAACATAACCTTGGTCATATCCAGTGGGAAGTCAAGAGAAGGCTGGAGGGAGGCCAATCCACCCTGGGAAGGCCACAAGCGATGGAAAGGAGGACCCAAGGTTGGCTGTGATATCTTGGCACCATCCTTTGGTATGGACAAGGCCTCTGTGAGTAGGCTGGATCCTTCCCCAGGCAGAAGGCATGCAGGCACCATGCCCACTCACCCTGGAGTTCACTCCATTGCCCCACGCACCAAACCACGTGCAGGATTCACCCAATTCCACCCCGACGGCTCTACCTCTTCCAAGCAAGGAGATGCCTTGGGATTTGACTGTAGTAAATCGGTTGGGATCTCCCTCAAAAACAAGGGAGTCTTTTGAGGAGGCTGCTGCTCCCTGCAGAGCCCCTGCGTGCAGCTGTGACTTCTTCAGGAGGGGCAGATGCCGAAGACAGAGCAGTGGTCTCCAGGACATTTCTTCAATTGTCACCTTCTGGTGCCAAAGCACAGGCAAAGCCTTGGTGACTGTCCAAGTCTGGAGCCCTGGTGATAGATTGCTGAAGCAACTGGTTTTGGTGCCCATTTCCACAGGTCTCAGCATTTTTGTCACCTCCAGCAAGTCTGGCTGGCTCCCTGCCCAGGCCTCCTACATGGGGCTGGGAGATGACTTTCTGCCAATTTTTAAAGGCACCTTCTGCTTAGCATGGAGGCTGTCTCGGCATCCCACCTCCTGTGACCAAATCCTTGTCCCACCAACAATGGCACAGGGTGTCAGGTCAGCCCTAAACACACCAGTTACCAGCCAGCCTGCCAGACAGAGCAGCCTCAAAGTCTTTTCAGACCTCTGAGCTTTTAAGAGCTTCTATCACAGCCTCCTTACAATATGTGCTGAAGGTCTTATCACACCCCAGAGAATCCAGCCTTGACTGGACATCCCTTCCCAAGGGTCATGGCCAGACATCCCTGGCCACCAGAACACACCAAGGCATCCCTGATGGATGGAGCTTGTGCACTGAGGCCCTGCCAGACCAACTTCCACACCCAAGCTGGTGGCCATGACCATGAACCAAAGCTTGACCATGATGGTGAACCGCAGCTGGCTGAGGAATAGAGCAACAACTTTCTTCCCAAGGCTCAAGTTCTTAGAACAAAACATCTCAGGTCAAGTAAGGAACTCTCAGCTTCTATATGTACCAATTCTTGCTGACAAGAGTGGATCCAAAACTCCCTGTCACACCCTGACCCTGGTCACCACCATCCAGGTCACACACACACACTGCTCTGTGAACAGGCCCAGGTCTGCACAGCAGCTGTTTTAAATCAAAAACTTCACACACTGATGGACTTTAAAAACAGCCCCTCCTTTTAGTCTTTTAAATGTTCTGTAAATTAAATTAAGTCCAGAAACAAGTTTCTGAAAGGGCTTTAAGATCATTATAGTTCACTCATTTATTAGCATGTGGGGGAACTGGAACACTATGAGGATTTACAGCCATAGGGCAGTGGCAGCAAAGGTGATGTTTTGGGGTGGGACCCTCCTGAGGACTGTGGCAATAAAGATCCAACTTCTACTGGAACTCAACAGAACCCGAGCTTTCCTAAATGCTTTGAAACCCCTGTTCTCAGGGACCTCCTGGGTACACATGCGGACCCCCATGAACTAACACCGTCCAGACAGCCCAGACATTGAACAACTCTCACTTCATGGTACAAAACCCTACAGCCTCAAAGTCTGCCAAAAGGGCTGGCTCAGGCCCCAAACCTCCTGAAAGGAGGGGAGGCCCCTCCTTCTTCTCAGCGTGACCCAAGGTTGGGTATCCTCAAGACAGCTCTTGCCCCCACCATCCATCCATTGTCAGAGCATCCCCACCCCTTTCTGGAACTGGCACTGTCTCCACCAGTGGAGGAGAAGGCTGTGTTCTCCCTCTGCCTCAGCCACTGCCGTGAGTCACAGGGCTGGTGATGGCTGGGACACTGCCCATTATCCTGCTAACGATGCAGAACCGACTCCAGCCCTTCCCGCCCTGCGGAGCAGCCTGTCAGCCAGAGCAGCAGAGCCACGCAGGGAACTGGGCTTTGGGTAGATCCCTCTTCTCAGCTGTCACGACTTACACACATTTAAAAATTCATCCTCCATCAAGGAAGGCAAACCCCGAGCGTTGTCTCCCCTGCCAAGGTTTCCAGCAGTGGAGCCGGGCAACCTGCCGCTGACTTCCCGGTGCTGACGGGCTCCGGGGATGACTTAACCTCAGCCCCGTGCAGACATCATTGTGACAGGGCTCTTGACTAGGTTTCGGCTCATCTCCTTCCAGCAGCTCACAGGGATGCTCGGGTGATGCGAGGACGGCAGCTTTCTGTGTCACAATCAGCTTTGCTCCGCATTCCACTGTCCCTCCTTGGCATTAAAGGGTTCAGGGAAAGGCAGGGAAGCCCTGGCTGTTGGAGACAGCCACCCTGCCTGCACTGAGGAGTTCCCCAGGACCAACACTTCCAAAAGGGCAGCCATACTTCAGGGCAGACAAAGTGGGATCCATCAAGAGACCTCACTGGGTGGCAACACATTAAGGAACACACTCCAGGCTGGAGCACACTGACTGGGATACTGGGGAAACAAAACATTTGGGGACAAAGAGGCAATCCAGAAGGCGCTTCCTAAACTATCTGCTCAGCTCTGGATTCCCTGTCTCATTCCCCATGCTTACCACAGCTTTATGCGAATTGAGGAGTCACCCACACACCCATGCAGTCCCTTTGCCACCCTGCCCCTCTCTTGACAACATTCGCTATTTTTTTTTGGTCCATTTGGGCTCCTGTCCTCCCTGAAAACCACCATGGGAAGACATCAGATGCCAAACATGCCTGGTCCCTGTTTGGGAAGCACAGAGGGGACCGCTGAGCCCCTGCCACTCTCAGCTCATCTATTCTCATTGCTGCTTATGGGAACACTGGGTCTCCCACACAGAACCACAGCCAGAAACACTGACCCAGATCCCCTCGTCCTATTCAGTTTTTGAGTTTTCACCCTCTCTTCCATCTCCTCTCCCCCATCACCCCCTCCCTGCTTCATAATCCCCAGCAGCAACCCTCCCCCCCCAAATTTTGGCTTAACCCAGCCCACTGTTATTTTCCAAGCCAACTGCAACTGTAATCAGCTCAGCCTCTTTCCTTGGGGGTATTTTAATTTATACAAAAGTATCATCTCTTATCATGATCAGCCTGCGATTCATTTACTCTCCAAGTATTAAAAAGCCAGAAAGGGAATAAATTCAGTGCACGGAGAAATTAATGCGGAACGATAGGCTCTTTCATGTGGCATTTCCAAGTGCCGTTTTTGCAAGGGGCTTATGTAATGAGACATAATTATCTGCACATGTTCAATTACATTACTTCACAAATCCTCCCTGCCTCTGCCTCCTGACGTCAAGCCGCCCACTAAGCCCTGGTGCCCGCAGGAGAGGGGAGCAGAGCCCCCCGTCCCAGGGCACCCCTCTCCCCACGCCCATGATGGCCATTGTGCAAGATGGTCACACGCCAGGTGACAAATGGCACAGTGGAGTGGACGGTGATGGGACTGGATGGTGCACCATGCTGGGGTCTCGGCAGCAGGACCACCATCCCACCCGAAGGACCATCACCTCCCTGCCCAGCTCAAGACCACTCCACCTCAGCCATCAGCCTCATGTGGCAGCCAGCCATGTCCAGGGCCAGCCGCCCCCTCCTGCATGCCACCCCGGACACCACTGCCACCACCCACTCAGCGCTCACAGCCTCCTTTTCCAGGCTGCCCTCCTCTCCCAGCTTGCTGTCACCGCTGCTGAGATGGTGGACGATTGATCTGAGAAATGAAGTTGGATTGCTGTCCCGAATCTACACTGGGTTCTCCTTGTGTGTGTCTGATCGATTTCCCCCTGTGCGACACAGCTTGTCGCTACGAATTTTCATGCTAGTCAGAACCCGCCAGCGCACCCAAGAACAAGGAGAAGATGCTCCAGAGACCGCCCTCCCCCTCGCATCCTCCCCCAGCCCGCTTGGGCGAGGTTTTCTTGGGTTGATGTTCGTTGGCTTTGTGGGTTTTTTCCCTCCTTTTATTCGCAACCGCTATCGCCGCCAACCCCATCGCCGCCGCGCTCTCGGACGCCGGCCAGGGATGGGTTATTTTTAGCTGGTGGCTCCAGGATGGTGCCATCAGCCTCTGCGTGGAGCCATCTCTGGGCCGGGGCGTTCGCGGTGACATTCCCCACCATGGTTACACGAGGTGTCACCTGTTTAGCAGCTCCTCTCGGCCGAGCGCGTGTGGCCGCAGGTGCCGGGCGAACGCTGATGGGCTGTGACAGTCCGAGACGCCAGCTGCCTGCACACAGCCTGCCCTGGCGCCACTTTTTTTGTGGGCAAAGCTCTGCCGTTGGCGTGACCGATACAGAAGCAATAAACTAGGTGACCGTAAAAGCAAAGACAAGTCCTACTAAGTGGCATTCTGAGCCCTATGGCTTTGAAATAATTGGTAGTGAGAGAAACAAAAATGAAAAAAAACCCCAAAAGACCAGAACCCAAGCCTATTTTTTTTCTTACACTGATGCCCTGCGGACTATACATCTGACTTGCCGCGAGTCCGTCACTGTATCCTCCTGTCTGGCTGATAACATGGCGAAGGGTATCCACCTAAACAGACCAACGACAACAAAGACACAAATTAGAGGGAGTGAAAGGTTAGTGGCCAAAGCCGCTTCCGTTCATCTTTGGCAAGATAAAAGCAAACAGTAATAACAATAATCATGATCATCATCATAATAAAAATAAAGGTATATATTCAAAGAGGGGTAAAAGAGAGCCGCAGTTGGTCTTGTGGAGAGAAATGAGCCGGAGGACCTCTCCTGCCTCCCTCACCATCCCCTGCCTGCCCCAGCAGCCCTGTCACACTCTCCTTGGTCCCAAGTCCTTTGACAAAAAGAGTGGGGAGGGAGAACTGCGTGACAAGTGTGGGGTGGCATCTCCTGGAGCACATCGATGCAGCCATCTCCATTGTCATGCTCGAGGACCCACATTCCTATCCCTATCCCCTTCCACCCTTGACCCCAATCACTGGAAAGCTCATGGCAGTGGAAGGAGATCTTTGTAGCTGGCCAAGCACCTTCACTGTGGAGGGCCCAGGAAGGAAACATACCTACCATGGCAAAGGCACCAGCAGCTCTCCTCAGGGTGCCCTGTTCCTCTCCCTCACTCCCCCAGCCCAGCCCTGGCAGTGGCACATGTGAGCACGTCTCACTGCCCACAGATGATGTGTGCTCCATGTCCAGCACCACGGGGGAGCAACCTCGCCTTTAGAGAGCTCTCCTTGCCCAATGCAGAAGTGTCAGAGTGGCTGTTGTCTCTCAACACAGAACAGAGCCTTAGATGCCAGAGAGGGGACTCATGGCATATCTGGAGATCGGATGGGAGGTGGGAGATCTGAATGAGATCCTGGCTATTTTAAATTCTTTCTTTTTGCCCCAAGCATGGGTTGACGTTTCAGCAACGCTGCTCAAAGCTCCCTTGCTCTCTCCTCCTGGTGTGTACAGGGTGGTGTGAGTGTCTGTGCTTTGGGGAGGTGGGGAGATTGTCAAGGATGCCTTTTAATTATAAAAAAATAAATTAAAAAAAATTAACTATGTATTTGAACATTTATTGCCTTTCAGCAGACACCTGGTTTGGCATCAAAGCAGTAAGCGGAAGTCTTGTAAAACGAGACACCAGTCCAAACATCTGGCCCCTTCCCTTGGAAGAATAAAGCAAGCAGAATCTAAACCTGAGCTGCTTTTGTTTGACGTTGTGCCTATTCTCCTACACCTTCTCTCCTAGTACGACTATCAAGCCAGAGCCAAATGCATTCACAAAGTGTGGGCAAGTCTCCTCAAGACCATGGTTGCTGGTTTGGTTGGGTGTTTGGTTTTGGTTTCTTTTGGATTGTTTTTTTGGTTTGTTTTTGTTTTTTTGGTGGTTGTTGCTGTTGCTTTTTTTTGGTTGGTTGGTTGGTTGGTTTTTTGGTTTGGTTTGCCTTTTTTAAGTGTTGGTTGGTTCGTTTGTGCTGGTTGAGATTTGCTCTTTTCAGACGGGAGGGAGAAGTGCCAATACAATCAAAGGCTCCTCCAACACTAATGCATTCACTGGCAGTACATCGGATGGGTCCCTACCTGTGACTGCACGTTGGCTCCAACCTGGGCCCCTTGGTAAGAATCCCCATTGAGAGACTGCACGCTCATGAACAAATCTCCAGAGTTTGACATGTTAAAAGAACTGGAAGAACCTGGAAAGGAAAGAGTGAGGCACCTGAATCACAGAAAGGAAAAAGATCCACCCCATGACTCTCAGCCAAGAGGAAGGAACAACATGCAAAGCAACCACAAAAACAAAACACACAGTCAGGTTAGTAGTATGAAGAACAGAGCAAGCAAAAAAAAAAAGGATGCACTCCTGAGGTTATTCAAAGCCACATGTTACAGCTCAATGCCAAGAACATTCTTCAACAGCTCCTCAGCTGGAGGAAGGATTCTTCATGCTTTTGACTGAGACAAACAAAACATAGCCTGGAGGAGTTGGACAGGCCTTTCCCTTCATTTTAGGGCATCAGAATCCTTCAGGCAGCTCTGAAAAATCTCGGTTGTTGGAGGTGTTCACCCAGCAGACTGCACTGGAGACCAGAATTACCCAGACAAGCCCCGCTATCGAGAGCAGAAGCCTTTGCAGCAGGCGAACCAAACCCACGCCAAGAAGCTCAGAAGAGGGTGGGTAATTCTACCCTGTGCTGCTCCCTGCAGGGTGAGACATCCAGACCCCATCCAGCCCCACGGCTGGAGCTTTGGCTGAGCCACAGGGGGCTCTGCAAGGGAGCAGGGTGTGGGGTTTGCCTTCAGGAACCCGTCACTGGTGGGAACTGCAGAGCACCAGGAGCGAAGGCTTACAGAAACGTGAAGGCACCTGGGCTGGACTCCCAGTGCCCATCACACCGGCAAGAGTCTTTCATTGTGATGGCACGTGGGAGAACACAAGGGTGTCACAGCCCTCCTGGGCCAGCTGCCCCAGAAGAACAAGCTCTGTAAGCAAGTTCCCCACTGCATGCACCAGTCGTCAGTGTTATGCAAAAAAATTACAACGGTGAAGACAACTGGGTGGGATCAGGAGGAAAAAACCCACAAATTAAATGGAAAAATAAATCCTGCCTTTACAGAAACAAAGTTTTATGCTTCCAGGTTTGAGATATCTGAGACACCTCCTCAACCACTTAACGGAAGAAACAAACCCATCATGTAACTGGAAGGCAGGGAAGGCAGCAAGGGGGTTAAAAATAAATCAAAAGGTTTTATGGGATTATTTCAGAATTTATCGTGCAGATCAGCGCGTTAAGTGTGAGACAGCTCAACGTGCAAGGTTTAGTTATACATGACGTTAGCCTTGGAAAGGAGAGACTTCAGGGGCCCAGGTCAGCTACACTTTCAGCTCCAGTCTCAAACACACTCTGATCATCTACACTGCCACTTCCAGCTTGGAAGATTGGCAACCACAGTCCTGGTGGAATTGCCCAACTATGGCTCATGTGTACTCTCTGAAAAACGCCTGGAAATCCCCCTCCATTTGCTGGAGAGGGAAGAAACACTGGACAGATCCCAGATGTGCCCTGGAGGTGGACCAGAAAGGCTCCTCTGAAGGAAGCCACCTCTGAGAAAGGCCAGGGAGCAGGTGGGAGGTCTGTGCTGGAGACTTCATGTTCACTACATTCTCTGCTGCTCTCTTTTGTCAGGTGCTGGCAGTTCTTAGAATCAAAGGAAAGCAGAAACATCGCTGCTAGATACAACACCCAAGACAGTCGAGAGAGACTCGTCTTGAACACAGTGAGTCTTGGATCAGGACCCTCCCACTGGTGCCTGAAAAGAGCGAAGCCAGGAATAGCTCATTGTCTGTGCTCACTGTCAACCTGCCCAACCTGTTCCAGAGAGCAATCCCACAGCGCTGCGTAAAATAAGCGGGACTAGTCAGGAGGCAGCTGTAACCATCACCTCCTCTGCTTGGCTGGCAAAGGGCTCCTGTCACTTCCCGACCTCTCAGGTTACTTGCTATTTTAAAGGCAAAAACCTAGAGAAACAAGCTGGCAGACTGGCAACAGCCCACCCTGACAGTGCTCAACTTTAAGCATGAAGATAGGCACAGTTCACACACACAAAGATGATTCCAACCCCATTTTCTGAGTGATTGCCTTGACCACCTTAATAAAAAGCACAGGCAGTAAGACAGCTTTATACTCCCACAGTGGCCGAGAACCAAAAGACTCTGCAGCTACCCCTCACAAGAAACAGAGAATATTCTCCGGTTCTTTTGAGGTGAGCAGAAATCTTTGAGATCACACAAATAATCAAGGCGGAGCTGGAACGAGGACTCTGGAATCCCTAAGCACCCGGCATGGCACTGCTATCACTCTGCCCCCAACAGAGCAACATTTCATCCCACCTTTCCCTACCAAACGAAAATTATAACAACAATAACAAATAAAAATGCCATAAACTTAACTGATATTTTATTGAAACTTAACAAACCTGGCCATAAAATTGAGACTGGGAGGGAGGAAATAAAAATAAACAAACAGCCACAAACTCTAGTTCTGAAGAGCGACGGTGTCTCGGAAATCATGAGGAGCGCTGGAAATGTCACTTACAAGATATACACTGCTATTGGCAAGGGGTATTTTTACAATATATGTGCATATCTAAACGGTAAATATGTCTTGCTGCTGATGTGGATGCAGAGATAAATATGCGCATACCAATGGCCCTGCATGTATGGATGCATTTGGATCAGAGCTGTAATTGCAGAGCCCTCTGCACTGCTGCGCTGCTGCTTCAGCACTCGGCCGTCTGCGCGCTCACCATGCCTGAAAATTACGATGACCCAAAGTCTCAGAGACACAGCTAAGAGGGGCTGATGCACTCAGGTGGGAGAGGGGGCAGCAATTTGAATAGCCATGAAAATTAAGGCTCATATATTCTCCATCCAGGAATACAAGTCAAATCCTTCCACTAGAGGAGGCTCCATTGTTAATCTAAGCTGTCCCTCTGAAACGCTCTTATCCTGAATGCACCACAGGTCTTTGGTGGTTGCAATCTGGTCCGGGCTCCTCAAGAATTGAGAGGTAACAAAAGAGAGAAGCTCATTTGTGAGCTTGTGAATGCAGGAGGAAAGGGCTCTGATCTTGATGTGGAAGTCCCTGGAATTATTGTGTGTGGACAAAAAAGCCTGCCAGAAAACCCATGACTTGTAGCAGTGTGGAAGCGTGGTTCATCTTCAGCACCCAGACACCTTTTCAAACCCAAGACCTATCATCACTATTTTGTAGTGTTGAGTTTCTATCAGCTCAGCACCAGTTTCAGAGAGTGCTGGCAATGTTTGAGCAAACCATGGCAGTCAGATCCTGCCCTGGGTGAAAACCTACATCACAACAATGCCTGCTGAGAGATTTCTTCCACCCCTAACACTTCTGATGAGCAAAGCCCACTTCAATTTTGCCTCCAGTTCAAAAATCTTCACAAACTTGACTGCTGGTGTTTCTTGCACCACTCTTCCAGCTCTTCAGAGAGCTTCTTCTCCAGCTTCTCTAACGTCTTCTGTGTTCTCACAGTCTTGACTTCCACGTCCAATTCTCCAGGACCTCTAGTAAGTCCTTTTCTCTAAAGTATTAACAATGCAAATGGCATCAAGAATAAACAAACAGGGTAATGGTGTTCATTGGAGCTGAAATCAAGCCAACCTCATCTGCTGCCTCATACCATCTACCACCACCAAGAACCACTGAAGTGACTTTGGTCATGCCTACAAGATTCCTCACTGAAGTCAACAGCAATGACACCCATGCATGAAGAGAACAGGATTTATGCCTCCTGAAACTTTTCCTGGTGTCTCTGCCATGGCCAAAGATGAGAGAGAAGAACATGGTGAAAGCCACTGAGTTTGAAAGCAGGTCTAAAAGCCAGGGATGATCCAGGAGGATATTTGTTCTTTTCCACTTGCCAAACAACACTCAGGACAGTGAAGCCATGACCAGAACAGCCTCTGCTGAAGCACAGTCCTCTCCAGTGGTGTGTTCTGGACACAAATGGAGGAAGGCAGAGAAGACACCTGTGCCTGATGAAGTACATTTCCAGACAGCAGCTTCACAAGAAGATTTTTACAAAACAAAAGGGTGAGCAGGTAAAAAAACCAGCTCAGGACAATTCTGGCTGCTCTGCATTCAAAATTTCACTGCATGTCATCACCTGTGTGCAGCCCTTGAGGACTCTGGCTGGCAAAAGGGTCTGCCCACATAAAATAGCTTTCATTTGCCATGTGGTTTTTGTGCTGAGATTGTCCAGGCAATGAAAGTGAGGATGGGGAGTTGTTAGCCCAAATGAGCCAGACATCTCAGCTTATTTGAACATCTGGCTGATACAGCCCAACTGCGCGTATTCCGGATGAAAAGGTGTTTGACATTCAGGCCTGGGTGACTGAGGATGGGAGACCCTGCTCTGAACGTGCCAGATGGCCGGACAGATGCAATCCTTGCCCTTGTCAATGTGTGGCCAATCTCTTTGACTGACTGTGGCCATTCACCAGTCTCCAGTAACATGGGCATCAATGAGAGAACAGATGGGCCCGTGTAGCCACAGCAGAAATGAATTTAGCTCCTGTCCCAGGTCCCACTGCATCCAGTTCCACCTCCTCTTCCACCATCATGGTCCTCCAGGGACTACACTGCTGGTCACTTCTTTCTCATGACCTTTGCCTACTTTCTTTCCACATGGCCTATAATCTATTTAAACCAGAAGGTCCTACTAATTCCCAGAAAATCCTATCTTTGCTCAGGCTCCGTCCTCACCAAAGACTCAGCCAATGGTCTGGGAACAGAAAGAAGTCCATGGTGTAAAAGGAGAGGCATCAACCATCTTAGTCCTTCACCTCTTAATCCACTTCCATGCTCCCTCCAGGGAATTCAGCACATCTGGCGGCCCATGGTCCTGGACACCACTATCCAAATTTTTCTCAGACAGGTGTTTCAAATCTAGCTTCTGTACAGGTGTGCTTCTTGCTGCTAGGACCTACAGGACAACCTGAAGCAGGGATCACACGATTCCAGAGGTCTTCAGGACGTGTCTTTGTCCCAAAATGTGTAAATCCTGGGATGCTTGACTGAACTGTTACATCTGTGTGGTTCAGCTGTGGGGATCTCAACTGTCGGGAGATAAAAATCTCACGCAATTCCAGCTGTCTTCTCCAGAGAGGACCTACAAGGACACCCAAATCCATTATCTCTCCAAGCTGACCCAGAGCAACTGGGGCGTCCCCACTGCTCTGCGACTGCTGCAGCATTACAGGCAGGGCGTGGGATCTGGGCCAGGTTAGAAACACTTTATTTGCAGCAGAAGAAGGATCTCTGTGGCCTGTGAGCTCCCCTCACACTGCTTTAGCACCGCTGACACATCAGGCACGTGAAAAGAGGTCAATGACTCCAGACTGCAGACAAGTGAGCCACAAAGAGGACCCAGGAGCTCAAGTTTTCCCTGTTAATGACAGGACTGTTTGTCCTTTCTTGAAAGCACAGTGTTATCCAGGGATTATCTCTGCTGTTTACTGCAGGGCACTGGCCAATTTATCTCTGAAACAACCGTGTTACTGCCTGTGGGGAAGGCAAGGAAACAGCCTTGCACTGGAGCACTATTTAACTGGGCAGGCACTGAGGAAATGCTTATTCTCCTATGTGCAACCGAGATCCAAACCCACTCAGGCCATCTGAAGCTGTTCCCTTGTTATTCCAGACCTTTGGATCTCCCTCCAGTTGAAGAAAGGGGAAAGGAAGGAAAGCTGGTTCTCTTTGGTCCAGGCTGATGTGGGCTGCAGGACAGCATCACAGGAAGCAGGAATCTCCCTCAACACACAATTCTGCCCTCTCCAGCAGAATTCCCTCCAGCCTTTTCCACAGGGGGTGTAGAGACACCACCTGACCAGGTATTTTGTGTGAGCTCTTGGGAAAGAATGACGTTTTTGAAACTGCAGTTACATCTTCAGCAGTTCAGAGAATGGAAGGGGAACAAAAATCTCCAAACCAAAAAGAACCAAACAAAACTCCAGCAAACTGTCCTTGCAGAGCTCTGCTGCATCCACCTAAGCCCTCAGAGCATCTGAGCCAGAGCAGGCAGCCCTGGGCAAGGAAGAGGTGGGAGAGATTGTCCCAGCAGAACTTCTGGCCTGCAACACCTCTGCTCTCAGCGGCTCTGGGGGCAGACCCTCAGCACGTACCCTGGAAATTAAGGAGCTGTGTGCAGGGACTTCACCCAACCGAATCAGCCTTCTAGCACTTGACCTGTCCAAGCCATCTATGGGTTGTGCTCACTCCAGAAGCATGTCCTGATGGCAACCAGCATCTGCATGGTCTGCTTAGCATCCTGCTGCCCAATGTCCTCTTTGCTCCCTTCCTGCCTCTTAGCAGCCTGGTAACACCAAGCATCACATCCCTGGGAAAGGGCACCGTGAGCAGGCACCCAGCTCAAAGCTCATGAGTGGCACATTCCCAATCTCCCTCCCACCCCTAAAAAGAAAACAGGTACACAGATATTTGCATGGATAACAAATTACATGGCACCCACCAAGTTCACTTTTTCCCCTCCTTGTAAACAAATCCCAATTTTCCATTGCTCTTGGATCCACAGCCCCAGATCATTTTGGGGCCAGCCAGCCTTGCAGCAGGCACCACACATGAACTAAGCATGGTTCTCTAGCAGAGGAGTTAAAATCTGGGCAAAGTGCTCTGTGCCTTTGACTCTCAAAACAAACAAATGGAAACCACAGCAAACGGGAAGGAAAGGGGGAAGGGGAAGGGAAAGACCCATGAATTTCTCTGGATTGCACTGACACAAAGGGAAAATAAAATTCACACAGAGCACACTCTTGCAGGTGATCCAGACACTGCCATGTCAGCAATCAAAGAGATAACCATAACAGAAAGAAAATGAAAGGAAATTTGCCCAAAACAACCCCCAAAATGGCATGAGCTAGGACATCCCAGAAATGCTGGGGTTTATCCATTAGGATCACTCATGCTGAATTTCAGCCCCAGTGAAATAAAATCATTATGCAACAACTTTTCCATTACTGTTTTTTCTTCCCCCAAAGTACAAGCAATCCAAGCAACCATTTTTGTATCATATTTCTGGTTTTGTGTTTACCATCCATGCACATAATCCCCAACACAGCACCACCAGTCACAAGGTCTGATCACATCCTTTTTTCCAACAAAAAACAAAACAAGGAAGGGGAGGAGGTAAAAAAGGAGAAAATAGGGGGGGAAAGCAAAGAAATAAAGTAACCCCCACAAAACAACCCCCCAGACAAAACCCATTTCCCTTTTCAATTTTTTTTAAGACCACAACAGTGAGAAAACCAGACCCAGGGAATAAAAGCTGAAATAACCAAAAGGAGAAAACAAGTGGGAGATTAGAGGGAGAGGGGAGAACGAACAAAAAATCGAACACTAACAACCCAAAATAAAAGAAAAATAAAAACTAACCAGCTGAATTGGGAGTTGAGGGTGAGTTAGCCTGGCTTCCATGGGCTGACACATTGGTAGCCGTGACAGCCGTTTTGGCAGCATAAATATTGGCTTCCTCTTGAAATTTACCTATGTTCTTCTTGTACCGGATTCTCTTATTTCCAAACCAGTTTGATACCTAGAGCAAGTTCAAGAGAAGACAAGGACATTAAGGTTTCGGCTCCGCCAAGTGCACCTGGGTGAGGAAGGTGGATTAATTCAGGTTAAGCAGTTCAGATTCTTTCCCCCCCAAGCTTTCCTAGCCGTGGAAGGAAGGACCTTCCACCCATGTGTGCCACACCATGCTCAGTAAAGGCAATGGGACCTCCTTGGGAGCACTGGGTTTGTGTGGTTGTAACTGGTTCTGCTGTAGATGGGATTCTCCACAGGAACCACTAGAACCACCCCACAGAAATCTAAGATGGATACAAAAATCCATGACAAAGTCAAATGACCCTGAAATTGCACAATTTGAAAGCAGGTATGTGTCACTTTGGAACTTTTCATTTGCCTTCTCCTTAGTATCCCTTTGACAAGACAGATGCCCCTAACTCCCTTTGGAAAAGCCAGTGCAGCTTTTAGTGAGAACACTCAGAGAATTGACTGGGGCCTGGCTGACACATAGAATTGCCTGGCTATCACTGAAGCTCTCCTTTGATCCATCTGAAGGAAATCAAGGATGCTCTTTGTCCAGCTGGGCTCAGCTTTGCAAGGTTTAGCATGAGCCACCGCATGAACCAGGAACTTCAGGGGCAGGATGAAGAGGGAGCACAAGGCTCGTCCTAAAACCTAATTTTGGTCACAGGAAACAAGTGTCTCCCCTGGAAAGGGGTGGGAGATATTTCCACTGTGTTTGCTGAGAGACGTGCTGATGATATTCCTGTTCACTTGAGGGCACTATGTCACACTGAACTATTCCAGAGAAGACATGGGAAATAATCAACCTACAGCTTGGGAAACAGCTCTCAGCTTCTTCTTCATCAGCACTGAGCACAGAGAATCAGGGGAATGTCTTCCTGTGTGCAGGTCTCTAAGCAGGAGACAACTTCCAGCCACTACTGACCTTGTCAGAGAAAGCTCATCAGGATTAAGGGAATGGGCAAATGTGGACGATATTGCAACTCTCCAGGAAAGCTCCAACACTCCAAGAATTGCTTGGAACTGCAATCTTGAGCTACCAAGACCAGCCCCTTTGGTGGGATTCCAAGGACATTCTCTCTTTGCTTGCTGGAGAGCAAGTACATCAGTGCTCCCCCTTCCAAATAAACTGAGCAAGTGCCAGACACACAGAAGACAATAACAGATGTTCATCCTTTGAAGCTCATGACTCTTTTTTTTGTATCTTAGGGAAATTATTTGGGCTTGGGTGTTGATAACCGAAACCCATAAGCTTCTATTCCTGTGATGCTTTCTATCTGCAGTGCTATTAGATCTATCAGCAGCTTCCACACGGAAGTGGCTTCATCTACCAATTTAATGGCTATTGAGCTGCAGGTATCCAACCCTGCAGAGCTGGAAAAAGAAAATACGCCCTGCAGAGATTCACATCAGCACCCAACTCAGATTTGCGAGCAAACATTTTGATGGCACCAGGAGCTGGTGCTGTTGGCAAGGAGCTCCATTCCACCTCTTGGTCCAGCTTTCTCACTAATGACATTGTGCTCCTTCGTGATCTTTCCACTTGGCTGTCTGCCTCTGACAGCTTTTCTGGCTTCAAATCCTGGAGCCAATGCGTGAACTCTGAGCACCACAGGGCAGGAGGTTGGAATATACAGCCACCACAACCAATATGCATTTTAAAACTTGTGAAGAACCTGCCTAATCTGGTGAGACTCTGTGTTCAAATCAACTCTGCTCATGACTTGCACACATTCATGTCACCCATGTTCCAACTTAGTCTCAGCAAAACCAGACCTGGATGTGTGTTTGTTTCTACCTTAACTGGATGGAGAAAGGAGGCAGATCCCGGAAACAGGCACAAAGCAGCTTTGATACAGCATGGTCAAAAACACATCCTAAGTGCAGCATTTCTCCTGGGCACTTTGTTTTTGCAAGGGAGAAGTTGTAAGTGTGAATAGATGAATTAGAAGTGAGAGGGGAAGCATCAGGACAGCTGGAGCTTTACTTAGGCCAATATGTGCTGTCTCTTGTAGGTAACTCTGGAAGAAGCAACGTTTGGGTCTTCTGACCCAGGGGAGGCAATCGGAGTCACTCAGCAGGCACTCAGCACGGTGACGACACCTACCCTCGGATGCTGCTGCTCCTGCTGAAGGCAGACACGCTCCCACAAGGACACCAGATGCTGCTGCTGTCTGCAGTTTACTCAAGTGACAAGCAGGCACGTGTCTGGGGTTGGGAAGCAGCCCAAGACAGGGAATGCCATGAGAGCCTGGAGGGACCGCTAAGCTCACGTGAGGACAAACCTACCACAGCCACATGGATTGGCTCTCAATCGCACAGCTTGCTCCAAAAAGAGGGGAAATAAAGAAGGGCAGGCCTGAGCAATGTATGGCTGAACACTTCAGGGACTGACTGTGCTTCTCACAAATCACAGCAGCTCTGGGTCAAAGCTACAGACTCCAGGAACTACATGGTTGCCTTGAACATATGGAAATAATTCATTTTGTCTTTACTGACCACCACGTTTGGAGGGATATGCAAGTCAAGGAGATGTCAAGTTCTGCAGCACAAGGGTAATGACTGAGAGAAATGACCCTGCGAAAGCCTGCCCTTACTGAGCACAAATTGTTAAGAGTTATACTCAGATCTTTCCCACCAGGACCATTCTATCCTATCAAGCAAAATCTGCACAACTCTTCCTATTGCTTTTAATCCCTTAATCCCCTCAAGAATGGACTTTCAGCTCAAACAAGCTCTTCTTGCAAGCCAGCCCAGCATCAATTCCTTAAGGAGACTTTGCCTCTCTGGGTGTTGCCACATCATTTTGGTGTTGTCAGCACCTTGGCTTCACACACAGCCATCGCTTCATGGAGTCTTAATACCTCCTAAAGCCTCTCTCAAACTTTCTTTTTCCATCCATGGCTTCAATCTGCAAGTGCCATCTGCACTCCCATCCACTCTCACTAACTTGCACTAAACTGATTTAATAATTAAATGCTCAGCACTGGACATGGCTGACTTGTCTGAGGTCTGGAATGCCTTTCACCATGCTGAGGTTTCCCATTAGTCGAGGCATTGAGCTCTCTCACCTGTGAGACTGTGATGCCACATTTCTTGGCTAGCTCTTCTTTGGCTTCCTCACTGGGGTAAGGGTTGCTGAGATGGGAATAGAAATACTCATTCAGGATTTCCGTGGCTTGCTTGTTGAAGTTTCGTCTCTTCCGCCTTCACATGAAGAATGGGAAATAGAAGGAAAAGGAAAGGGAATGAGCACCAGGGATGCAGAAATAGGAATGCAATTTTAGATACTCTTGAATTTCCCACTTCCCTCCCTCCTACCCATGCTTCTCTGAGCATGCAATGCAAGACTCATGGCCAGGAAGCTTCTTATCTGCCCCTTGCTGGTGACCGCTCTCATCAGCACCTTCCAAAGCAAGCAAGTGTCCATCTCGAGTCTATCACTGTATCCTCCAGCTCACAGGAAGAGTCTGAAAACTGGCATCCAGCTCCTCCACCTGGGAAGGTGACTCCTGACACCTGGCTGTCATGGCCAAAGACATCAGTGCTACTCTGCAAAGCCCTGTGCTGAGGAAGAAGAGCTGGATATATCCTTGGGGAAGTCTGTTCCATTTACACCTAGGCATTATTACCTGTCTGCCATCTCTTTCCTTGTACCCCCCCAGTGTAGCTGCCTCTCCTCTCCATTGCAAGGCACAGCCCAAGCTGCAGTCTGCACCTAACCAGCTTGGGAAATGAAATCATTTTACAGCAAATTGAAAATCTGGGACACTAGAAACAGTGGGAAAAGAATAGAAATCTAGAGGGGACAAGATGGCCTGGAGGATAAGCTTTCATCCCTAACTGAAGTGCATGTTTTCACCACAGAGGGTTGTTGCAATATGTCACAGAATTTTCTTCTGCCACAGCAAAACCAGGATGTGCAACTCTCCAGGTACAGCTGGGAGCCTCCCTGAGACAGAGGCTGGATGGCTTGAATTGCAGACCCCTCCCCTGCTGAGCCACAGACAACTAAGGGACACAGAAGGCAAAAAACCCCTGCAGCTCAAGACTGAGAGATGTGGCCCTTCAGCCAGCCCTCAATTTACTCCAGAACCAACAAACCTGACCAACAAACCTCCCAGGGCCGAACAATACTGCAGAAAGGTTGGGTGGGGCAGACTCACCGTGCGTCCAGAAATCGTGAGCGCAGGATCATGACGGCTTCACACGTGCTCTGCTTCAGCTGCATCTGGATGGAGCTGAACTTGCGGTGGATGATGCTCACCATCCGCTCGATCTCCTTGGGCGAGATGGGCCGGGTCCGGCTCTGCTCGCGCAGCAGGTTCATCACGTGGGTGGTGAACTCATTGCACGCCTGGGATGGCAAGAAAAGCAAAAGAAACCCCAGGATGGGAAGGTCATTCGATGGTGTCGAGGACAGGACAGAGGCAGCACAGCTGCAGAAGGACATGTGAGTGGAGGTTGCACTGGCTGGGGCTTTTCAGAGCAGGCTCAGAGCAAGAATGTGCTCGTGCTCAGGGGAGAGAGAAATTTCTCTGGTCTGCCAAGCACAGGGCATGAGAGACTCCCAACAAATGTGCTGGGAAAGGCAGGAGCCAATTTCTTTGCTCTCAGGGGGATCATGAATGGAGCTGGGGCAGATGAAAGCCCTAGGATTCATGTAAAGCACGAAGTTCCAGCTACTGTTTTTCTGTTTGAGACGGAAGAGCTACAGATTTATCTGAGTAGGACCATGAACCTTTTGACCCACTGCCCCTCCTCCCTCCAGCTTCACCGCATGTCCTGCAGGGACCCTTGTGCTTCACAGGAGCAGCTCCCAGAGAGACGTGGCCCTGCTCCGTGCTCTTGGCACATCAGATAAGAAGTAAATAACGATAATAATCAAAGCCTGAGTGAGGCAGGAGCCCTGACAAATAAGGGCAAGCAGGTAACAATCCCAATTAGTTTGCTGCTGGCACAGCACTGTCTGGCTGCTCCTGCTGTCCCCACGCTGTACCGTGAGGACAGGGCAGTGAGAAAAGCCAGGGGACAAGGGAGGGGTCTTGAGGCCAGATGAAGGCCACTTCATTGCCCTCTCCCCCACCCCCATGAGCACCTCATGGGCAGGATGGGATCCTCTGATTCCCAGAACCCAGCCCTGAAAACCAGGTTGAGAGCAGCACTTGGACATTGATGGCTGGAGAAGCTTTTGGTGCTCCTGGACATGGGCGGCTGCTCTGGGGATAGTGTCCCCTGTTCCCACCCCATGATGGGGAAAAGGGGGCTGGCAGGAGAAACAAACACTGGATTTGTGGACGGTGACATGGGCTTGACTTGCTATGTCTCACCCCACCCTTCCAAGCTGAATTGCCACCACGGCTCAGACCCAACAAGGAGACACCCCCAAGGCCAGCAGAGCCCCTCTAACTGCCCATCCCCAGCTCCAGCCCCTGACTTCCATCCCCCGGGGCAAGTGCTGGCTATGAGAGCTCTCAGCCAGGCATCCCTTTGCTCCAAAACACCCCAGCAACTGCAGATCATCTCCTCTTGGTATGAAACAAAGACCAGTAAAATCAAAATGACCATTGAGTGCTGCGCTGACCCAGGAGCAGCCAGACACTGAGAAGGCAAGGGCTGAGCTCCCAACAATGGGATTAGAGAGAGTGGGATGGAGTGGGAACAACCCTGAGCCCTGGTGTTGCAGGACTGTGGGTGATGGTACCAGAGATGGGGATCAGCACTGCTGCTTGCAAAGCGACCCAGTGACAAACCCAAACCCTGTCAGTGGGTTGTGAGAAGGAAAGATGTGGCCCATCCCACCCTCTGGGCCTGGCTAAAGGCTTCTCTCACCTGGGTGTCTCTTTGGGGAGCAAAAATGAAGCAGAAACAGAATCAGAACATCAAACAAACAAAGCTCCTGCCCAAGGGGAGGAAGAAGCAGTAGGTCCTTCCCTGAAACTTGTCCCTGTCTGTGCCAAGCGTCTCTCCTTGGACTTGAGGACAGAGGACATGAGGTCTCTCTCCCCCTCTTCAGCCTGGGGCCTGAAAGACGAGCCCTGATGTGCTCTCCACTCCCATCCATGTGAGATGGCTGAGGCTCCCTCTTGTTGCACATCCCGGTCTCCGTGCCTCAGAGGAGTGACAGCAAGGGCTGAGGAGAGCCACCAAAGGTTATCCTTCCAACCAGCCCGCTGCCTGCTCCATGCCTTTCATGGCATGGCTGTGCTTGTCTCCTCCAACTCCTCCAGAGCCTTGCCTTGCTACCCTGACTCCAGCTCTAACCCCGGGGCACCCTTCCCTCAGCTTGGCCAACACGGCCATGGGGGTGAGACATCACCCAGCCTCACCACACATCCAGTTAGCCAGGTAAAATGGAGGCTTTTCCTGACTCTAAACCAGAGACCTGAAACCCTGCCTGGCCCGTGGCAGTGGAGCCTGTCCTGCACCCAAAGAGGACGGATGCCTTCTTGCTGACATTCACAAACCACAATCTCAGGGTAGAAACCACAAGGGCAAGGTGAGCAGCCCTGAAGAGAGGTCTGCAACACATCTGGAAGCACTTGAAAGGAACTGGTATTGAGCGTTGACCTGCAAAGCTCTTCATGAAATTGTCAGTGTTACCAACAGCTGTGTTTACGACCCAAGTAGTTTTTCTTTTTTAAGAATAATTTGCTCCAAAAACAAAGATTTCTCTTCCTGGAAAAAGAACTTTTCAAGCAGAAAATATATTCAAGGAAGATTTTGATTCAAGTCTTGCTTGGAAAGCTGTCATCACCAAGGCCAGCATGTCAAGAAGGCCTCCTCCTTCATCTAGCCAATTTCGGGCAAGGTATCAAAGAAGGAGTGAAAATGAAAACCCAAGGGGCAACTCATACCGAGCCCCAGCCTAAACCCCCAACCCTCCCAACCCTAAAAAAGCATGTTCTCACTCCCATGCCCAGTTGCATTTGCCCATACACTCCCAACAATAGATGTCAGTAGTGATCCAGGCTGTGTGGATCCACGCCACCACACCGGCACCGAGCCGCAGCTCTCCCATTCTGGCTGCTGCTCCCACCACCCACGAGCACCGCCCCTCCGCCACGAAGGAGCCTGTTACCTGCTCGTACTTCTCCAGCTCCGTGTGGTAGATCTGTCGGATCTGGGAGAGTTTGGCTCTGTAGTCAGAATGCTCCACCGAGTTGTCGGAGCCGGCTCCTCCGGACGCGGCAGCGGCGGCAGCAGCGGCGGCCGAGCCCCCTCCTTTCTCGGGGCCCGCCACCCCCTCGGCCAGGAGCATGTTGTCTAACCTCATCAGCTGGGGGTCCGTGGGCTCCTCTTCCTGCGCCCCCCGGATGCTCAGCACTGCAGGAGACACAATGGGGAGAGGAAAGCCTGAGTCACACCCGGGGCTTAACTCAGGGATGCTCATCCCAAGTTGGACTGACCCTACCAGAAGGGGTTTTCTTCCTTCCCAAAAGGCACCCCAAGAGGCAATCTGCATCCTGATGCTCCAAGTGCTCATCACCAAGCACAGCTAACTTGGCTTCCAGGGGCACTCCAGCTCCCTGCTTCTCTCCCTACGCCTTCCCCTCCTTCCCGCAGGACAGAAGTAGGGCAGAACTGGCAGTGAGCTCACCGCAGAGCTAACCCAGAAAGCCACACTTTCTGCTCAAATAAGCAGCAAAACTCCTAGCAACAGCAACCAAAAAAACCAATCAATGTACCCATTCTTGCTGCCAGAAGCGATAGGCACCATATCCCGACTCAAGCATGAGATGGGAAGTTGGAAGTCTCTAGGCCTGATCTCATCTCGCTCAGGGGTCCTCTCATGTCACCCAACATGTCATTTACATCAACCCCAGATGGCAGAGAAAGATGCACAGAGCCCAGGGCAACCATGCCTTGGTTTCCACATCTTGAAATACAGACTATGGAGTGGGCTTGAAGTCCATGCTTTTAGCCACACACTGGGAACACATGCAAAAAAAGGTAAGAAATAAATTTTATTCTGGGAAAAATGCCTTTTCTTTAAGAATCCAGTTGTTCCACTGATGTCTAAACCATGCTGAGGAAAGGACCAACAAGGAATTAATCCTCCCTGAGTGACTTTTCAAAAAGAGACTCTTCCTCCCCTCTTTGTGCTCCCGCCTCAATTACTGCTCCAAGTTAAAGTTCTTCTCCTGTGAGGGCTTTCCTGGGAAGAGATGGGAGCATCCCAACTACTTGGGATGACCCAGGTCTGAAAAATGGAAGTGCCTATGTGCTCCCCCCATGTCCCCCTACACAGTCTGTGTTTGAACATGGAATGATAACTTGAGATTTTCACATGCACGGCTGCATAATAAATGACATAAATAAAATGAATCCCCGATGAGCAAATTAAAAGGGCATTTCCTAAGATAAAACAATCGTATTTCCCCATCTCATCTGGCACAGAGGCTCTGAGCACGCACACCCCATGAGCACACACTCTTTGCACATCCAGAGCTGGGAAATGTTGTGCGGATTTTGATAAAGCTGTGCCTGCTGACACCTGAGATGAATTTGACACCCCCCAATCCACAGCACAAACAAGAGCAAGTGATTCTCCCTGTCATTTAAAATAAAAAAGGCAGTGGAAAATCAGCTGGCAACAAGAAGTAAAACTGGAGCAGCTAAAAAACCCCAGCCACCACCAAGTATGGTCTTCCCCACTCTGCAATAAGTTACAGATACAGCTATTTTCGGCATAACATTGAACTAAAAGACCCTGTTGAGAGGTTTGGTTAAGACTAAAAAGAGGGTTTTTTTAAAGCCTCAAAGCCTACTGAAATTACTGTTTTCAGGACATTTCATTCATTCATTTGATTTTATTTTATTCATACATTTGGATCATTTATTCATTCATGCATTTATTGGCATTTTTGTGATTAAAATATGCACTGTCAACAAAGGTGGGAAGGTAGGCAGAAAAAAGCCCAAGAACAGTAAAACTGGAACTAATAATAAATAATTCCACACTAGGGAGGATCGTTTCTATATGGAGGAATGAGGGCAGAGTGCCAAATTTGAAGCTGAGCCCTGAGGAGACAGGACTAGCACTTCCCCCCCACCACAGGAGGCTTCCCATGGCACCCAGCCACAATGAATGGATGCAAGGGGAGAGGACAGATTTCATCAAGAAAATGGTTTGGGGTCTACAATCCATAAACTGAAATATGAGGCAAAAGTAGCCAAATTGCTTAAAAAGAGAGAAGGAAAGTTGACAGGCTGCAGTAGGGAGAGAGAGTTGCCATGAAAATAAAGAGAATAAATTCCTATTCTTCCAGGGAAAAAAAAGGAAAAAGAAAAAAGAAAAAAGAAAAAAGAAAAAAGAAAAAAGAAAAAAGAAAAAAGAAAAAAGAAAAAAGAAAAAAAAGAAAAAAGAAAAAAAAAAAAAAAAAAAAAAAAAAAAAAGAAAAAAAATCAGTCAATTAAAGCACATCAAAAGCCCAAATACAAAAGGAAAGCAACACAGGTTAAAAATAAAAAAAAATATTAAAAAACACCTCAAATAAACAAATCAAAAGCAGAGTTGCCAAAACAGGCGCATCTGGATTTCAAAAGGGAAATATTTTTAGATTAAAAATCTCAGGAATCATTGACCTGACAGGTAGGCACGAGTGATTAATTAGTTTATGTTTAGAGAGCTGCTTCCTGATGAAAAGTGCTGTATATTCCCAGGAGCTTTATTCCTGTGCCACACGCACAGACCAGCACCCGCTGGGTGGGTGCACTCCCAGCACCTGATGGAGGGACATGTGTCCCCCACAGTAGAGACCTGAACCCAGCCAGGGACCAGAGCCAGCCTGGGCTTGGCTGCTCACTCAGAATAAGGCATGGGAGTAAATAAATGGAAAGGCCAATGTGTCTAAGCAGGACTGATGCTGCTTATTTATCCCTGAAAGGCTGTGCTCAGCCGAGGAGAAGACAAAATGATTATTTAAAAGCTCCTTTTTTATCTTCCCAGTGCTGGACCCAGCTCTGACACAGCTCCTGCCAGGATGCCTGGAGTGTTGGGCTCCTTGGCAGCTCCGACCCTCCAAACTGCCCCCCGTGATAGGATGAGGCTCTGCTGGCTGGGGGGGTTGGGATGAGCCAGAACAGGCAGCACCCGACCTGTAGTGCCTGGGCAGCTGATGGCCAAAGAACCCCGCTCTCCCATCGAATTAAAACAGAATAAATGAAGCAGAATGATCCTCAGTGGTCCAAGGGGCTACAGCCACGTAGAGATCCACGCACCCCCCATTTGCTGCTCCTGATTGAAAAGAGGGGGAAAAAAAGGGAAGAACAAAAAAGAAAAATAGCGACTGGCAGCTGGGGGGAGGAAAATCCCTGCAAGACTTTCTGTCCTTGGCTGCTTTCCTGCTGGCTCGGCAGCCTCCGGAGCAGTGGCAGTTGCCACTAGATGGTGCTCAGCCCTCGCCCAGGTCCCCTGCTGATCAAAATGCATCTTTATATGTAAATATATACACACGCAAATATATATTTATATATATATCTGTGTGTGCGTGTTATATATATAGGGGTGCATTTTAAAAGCAAACCCAAGGTACACGCCCTGTCCCTACTTGCACCGCCCAGCGGTCACGGAGCAGATCCAAGGAGCACGGCTGTCACAGGGTCACCATCTCCGATGGCAGCAGCAGGAGCAGCTGGGGACCATGGAGCCACCAGCCTGTGGTCTGGTCATGGTCACCGCCAGGGTCACAGAGACCCTTCCAGCAGCTGGAAAATGGCTCCCAGCTCACACACTCGCTCCTTCTCCCTCCTGAGGAAGGGATCACAGCCACCAGGGTTCAGAGGACATCGACATGTCCCAGGCCTGGGCTGGCTCGGTGGTGTGGCTGCAGTGCAGGACACGGGAAGAGGTGACAGTACTGACCTCAGAGAAGCAGGTGAGACAACAAAATCAAAAATAGCTCCTTGGCTCCTCACCTGCCTTGTGATTCAGGGACGTGGGATGGAAACTGCCTTGAGCCACCAGAGCTTCCAGATGCTCCAAGATGCTTCCCACCAACATCTCCAAGGAGCACCTGCAGAGCAGCCAGCTCCATGCTCATGTGAGATGTGCAGCCAGCACCCCACACGTCCCCACACCTTGGCACCTGTGCCTGGTGTCCCCTGAGGTCACACAGCCTGAGGTACAGCCAAAGTGAGGGGCACAGGGCAGGAGAAACAGCCCTTGTCAGACACCTTTGGAAAGGACAGCACCCTGGGGATCGTCTGGGGCTGTGAAGACACCTAAGAAATCCACAAAGGAGAGTACCAGACTCCTCTGGTACTCCATGCCACCATCCCCTACCTTATTTACTCCCTTTTCCTAGCAGTATTTTTCCAAAGGAATCTGGAAAACTTAGGAGCTGAGCATACAGTTACCTCCCTTCTGTAAGGCTACAATACTTCCACTTAGCAACTCTTTCTTCTTCACCCCTTCCAAACCCTCCAAATCAGAGGTGAGCAGGCAACACAGACAGAACTACATCACAAAGGCAATCAGACATGCTGGGGGTGATGGCAGAAACTTACAGGAGACTGTGGCTCAGCAGAGACAACAGCAAAGGACCTCCAAGCTCCATCTTTCTTCTAGAAAAGGTGATTTATCCCGCTGTGGTCAGTGTCCTCAAGATGTGGGAAGCAGGGGGCTGTCCAAGCCAGACTCCCAGCATGGAATATACCCCCTCACAAGAGGATACAGGGTGTGGTGTAAGACATGATGCCAACCCAGGTTGTGACAATGAAGGAATGGGACCCCCATAGCCAGTGCAGCTCTTTCTCTGCTGACTTCAGCAGTCAAAAGTGTGGTTCTGTGCAATTTCTGTGACTGCTTGGTTCAGATTCCCTCTGATGACATGAGCTGGCAGTTCCTCTGCAGCCCCATTTGCTGACACCACCAGCCAAGGGCTGGACCCAGTGGCTGGGCATTTAAACAAACCCACCCTACAAAGAAACCTGCTGGGTGGTTTTAATGAGTTCGGGAGGAGCGCTCGCCCTCCCACCCGAGCTCGGCTGCTTCTGGATGGGTTTTTTCATGGTTGTTTCTGCCCATTCCCAACTTGCTGAATTGCCTTTCCAGGGGGACATTTTAAAGGAGAAGGAGATTTCAAGTAAATGATTGCAACTTATCGAAAATAATGTGCTACTTAGCATCGGAGACAAGCATCCTGGCAGGCAGAAATGGGAAGCAGTGCCGGAGCAGATGGGAGCAATTACGTTGTGATTTTCAGAAGGGTTTTCTTTCCTGCCTCCACTGTGCCTAAGATGTACTGGGAGGGGGGAACAACCCACTCAACAACGGAGTTTCAGGAGAGGCGGACAGACAATTCCTCTGTCAGGCTGTGAGGGGCCTTTGGTGTGACTTTCTCATGGGGAAACCAGAGATGCCCAGCGCTGGTGGAGCACTTCTGGCTGCTCTCACTATACTCAAGTGGGTGAGATGCCTCCTTCCCCACTATCTATCCCAACAACACCCAACCCATGCACCAAGGTGTAGCCCAAATCCCTTCCCAGACCAGTGGCTGCCTCTGAGGGTGGTACAGACAAGGAAGACATGGCAGCTCCTCCCTGGGAACCCCAAAACACCTACACACACCCACACAGCACACAGCCTGGCTTTAAAACACACCTGGAACATCTTCCAGCTTTTTGGGATTTAGGATCAGCAACATTTGCCTGGGGAGACCCAGCTTCACAAGCTCACTGGAAAACGTTGCTTCCTTTAAACATATTTTTTTACAGCTCCAGGTCTAAACAACAGCCAGCAAACACAGGGACAGCTGCGATGCCAGCAAATGCCCCTCCTAACAAAACCAGTATCTAATAATCTTATTTTAAATCTATCTCAATATTTCCTGGAGCCTGAGACTACATTTGTGAAGGCTGAGAACCAAAAGCATTGAACTTGGGACAAGAATACTCTCACCGGTCTCATGTTTGAGGACAGTTACACACTCAGGGATTGCGTCTTCCTCATACTTTTATGCGTAATCACAGCCAAATCAGGAGAACTGAGGTTTGCTTCCTTGGCTGATCCATGATGCCACGGGCTTGAGCTGCTCTTCCCAAACGTTCTTTGTGCAGAGAAGTCCCCAGACTCCATGTGCCTACCTAAACTCTTGGTTTTTTTTCCTATCCAAGTGTATTTGCAGCCTACTTTCTTCTGCAACAGCAAATCCCCCACACCAAGGAAAATCCAGTGTCTTGGATCTTAGAATCCTGGAATGGTTTGGGTTGGAAGGGATCTTAAAGATCATCTCATTCCAACCCCCTGCCATGGGCAGGGACACTTTCCACTAGATCAGGTTGCTCCAAGCCCCATCCAACCTGGCCTTGAACATTCCCAGGGATGGGGCAGCCACAGCTTCTCAGGGTACCCTGTGCCAGGACCTCCCCACCCTCACGGTGCTCTCTTTTGACACAAAGTTGCCTTCAATATCCAATGCTCAGAACAAATAAACTCTCAGAGCTTTGTGGAGGCTACTAAAGCATCCCTAGCTGTGACTTCACACTGCCAGGTCAAAGGTCCACATGACAAAACAGAAATGCCTTCTTGGCAAAGCACACAGTGCCCACCTTAAATGGGAATTACAGTCTTCAAAACAAAGGTGGAGCACTTCAATGTCAAGTAATCACAGGAGTTTTAAACCTTGGTTGGATATATTCACCGTGTTTACGTAAAGCCACTGAGAAAACCAACATCAAAATGCATTTACCTATTTCCAACACAAATAGAAGCTGGAATTTCTAAATACACAGACACACGCCCTTTCAGGGAGCAGGAATTAAAAGGAGCTCATGTTTTTTTTCTTACAATTGACATTAAAGTTCCCCTCCTCACTTCAACCTTTCCAAAACTTACAAATGGATGAACAGATTTTTGCTCAGATTTTCCAAAACAGCCTGCCGTGAGATGAGGCATGGAAAAATTCAGCTGGCAAAATGGCTTTTTGTGCATCTACTTATTTATTTATTTCCCAGAAAAAGCAGAAACTCTGTGAAACCGATGGGCCGTTTCTGCCACCAAATTTCACTGCCTAAAGCCATAAAAAAGCCCAAAAATCCCAGCAACAAATCAAGAGAGGGGCTTGTACCCATAAGCACTGCAAAGCCACCCCGGACCATTGTAAACCCACATCCTCCCCCAACACAGGAGTGTTCAGGGCTCTTTGGAAACAAAGCAGAGAGATGTTTTTAAAGGTGGAGAATTGTTCCTTTAGTCCACAACACTGTGACAGGATACCCCCACAGAGACAGGAGCAAGTCACATCAGTTCAGAGTAATGATCCGTGTAGCACTAGAGGTCAACTCCAGCCATGGCCAACAAGCCCAACTGGACACCCAACCAAGGCCATGTCCAACAATAGAAGCATCAGATGCTCAGGGCAGCAGCACTTCCCCCAGCTCCCTCCTACGCACCACCAGTTTGGAAATTTGCATCACAACTCGAATTCAGATCAATCAAAAACGCTTCCTGAATGAAAAATGAAATCTCCTCCCACTTCACTTTATCAATTTTTCTTCTCTTTTTTTTTTAAATGAAAATTTGGGTCAATTTCAAACCAATCAAACTATTTCAAAGAAGTAACTTTAAAAAATAGTAACTTCTCATCTTTCAGGGGTGGTGTCCATACTATTGGCTGAATCCAATGCAAATTAAAAATAAAATTTAAAAAAAAGCTGAATTCCCCTCAAACCTTAACTTTGGGGTGTGGGAAACAGGAGAAGTGAATTTATCACATGCCAGAAAGTTTCTCAGCTCCCAGCAGCAGCACTCCATCACTTCAGGAGGATGCAGCTTGCATGTGCCACGGAAGCTGCAGAAGAGAGACACTTATTTCACAGTGCTGGCAAAGAGTCTGCACCAGTTTTCTCCTAACCCCATCCCAAATGCCAAATGTGTTGCCATAGCAAGCGAGGATCTGGCAGCAAAACGATCAGAAGATCTGGAAAATTATTACTAACATATTTTGTGAAAAAAATATCCCCCCCAAATAGGACAATGATCTAAAATAGCCACAAAAAAAGGGCACAATGTTGCTGTGATTACTGAAAATCAGATTCTCCACGAAATGTGACTCCATGGGGAAGCTGAATGAACACAGATGAGCTCGTCTTTCCAGCCCTTCCCTTCCTCCTGCTCCTGCTGACCAGTTTAGCTCATGGCTAGTAACTGAGCTTGGTATGGAAACTTCTGACACTCACCCGACATGCCCAGTTATTGCTATGTTCTGGTCAACTGAAACATTGTGGACCAAATTTAAATATTTTCTGTTTTTCTCTACAGTCCTGATGCCAAACCTATGTTTCCTCATGGATGCTTTGCTGCAGGCTGGTGGGCTTTGGCAGCAGGACTCCCAGCTGGAATTTTCAAAGCTAATATTCAGGGACAAGGCAGCACCTCTTGCACCACGTGCAGATCATTGAGCAGAGGGGTTTAGCAGCAGAAAGCAGGCTGGAAGCGCTTCCAAACATTAAAAACGAGGCAACCAGAGCCAACCAGAGCCAAACACCACACCAGTGGACAAACCACCTCTTCCCCTGCCACTCACAGCAGCTTCAAGCCTGCCTCTGCCATGTCCCACAAAGCGCAAACCCTCACAACTCCACCTGATCAAGCACATCAGGTTCCCCCAGGAACACACTGCAAACACCCCATCAGCCCAGAGCCAAACTCTGGGCTCAGAGGCCTCAACACTGTCTTACTGGCACACTCTGTCCTTGGAAGAGCACAGACAAATTTTGGCCACACACAGGTCCCCTCCCCATGCCATTGAGCACACCTCACAAATCCCAAGGCCAGGCTCATGGGCTGGCCAGGAAGCAGGCTGAAGCTGGCTGGAGCAATCCCACACTCTTATCTCACAAAACAGTTTTCCCTTTCCTGAAGCAGGGCAGGATTAGCAGGCTCCAGCCACAGGCTTGAATCATAATCAATCCCTTATCTGCATGGGCAAACCCAGCACATCTCAAACTCTCCAGCTGCACTGACTGCACCATAAGGGAGAGATGGTGCACGGCCACCCAATCTCCTCCACCCCATCCCGGCCAGGACCAACCTACAGCTACTCAGAGCAGCAGTGGCAGGAGTTACAGGAAAGCAGAGTGAAATTCAGCACTGCTCTGCTGCTGGGCCAGACTTGAGCAGAAGATGTGACCCAGCTGATTGACCATGGGCTGGCCTGGCTCAGGGGAGGGGCATAAATCATGGAGAAAAGCTTCAGTCCCTCCAAGACCACCTGTGCCAGGACTTCACCTTTTCCTGGTGGAGTTTGGGAGATGGACCCAAGTCTTGCAGCACCAAGAGAACAAATGGTCACTGAGGGACAGAATAAGCCATCGTCCTCTCTCCAGGTAATGAGGAGGACCTGGTGCTCCCCACGCCTGGAGCTGCATCCCAGTATGGAGCATGGCATGGACTTGGGGCTGCCTAAGCGTTGCAGGAACAAATCAGCAAACAAAGGATGGGATTGCTCCCAGGTCAGGTCCAGCCATAAACCCCCTCCTCTGAACGGGGAGTTGGGCTGGGATCTGCACAGTGCTTTGCATATGAATTCTCCTTGCTGAAAAGAAATGGGTTCTTTGAATGAGCTGAATCTGTTAATGAGAAGCTGGGGCCTCCAGAGCTCCTCTGAGGACAAGGGTCCCACTTTGACCGCCCCAGGCCAAGCCCTGAAACCCGAGAACAAACAAAGAGATGTTTTCCCCCAGAAGGAAGCTGCCTTTCCAGCCTGCTCCCCTCTCCAAAGGTCATCTCCCCTGGACACACACACTGTCTGCAAACGGCTGCTCAATGCACACAGTGGATTGGGCAGGAGAGTCGTAAGTGAAAAGACTGGCAGAAGCCCAGGCTGAAAAGCTGCATTTCAGATTCCCTTCTCCTGCCATCCTTCAAAAAACATGACCCATGAGACTCCATCCAAGGAAAGCTGGCTTGGAGCTCATCAGATAGCAATATCCCACTCAAGTCTCAGGTTTGCTAAATACTCTGAAGGTACCTGCTGTCCATTACACTTCCAAGAGTGCTGCCACTCTGCTGCCAAGTTGATGGCCTTGCCATGGGCTAGATTCAGGACTTGTGCAATATAGGAAATATTTTCCAGGTCTTGGAGCCAAGCCATTGGAGGAAATACACTCTTTCCTCCCTTTCTCTCTCCCTAAGTGGGCAGCACAGAACCACAACAGACATCTTTACTAAAGCTGAGGGCAGACATGGAACCACTCCCACTGCAGAGCACCCTGCAGCCATGTCCTGTCCCCTCCACTGCCAAGGGACTTTCCTGCCCTCCACTTACAGGCACACTCTCCACCCAGAACCACCTTCCCATTTCCAGTAGCAACCTTCTGATGAATCCCAAGAGCTGAGTGTGGCCCTTTTCACTCTTCTGCTCACTTCAAGGCAGCCTCATTCCCTGGTGCATTCCCTGGTGCTCGAAGCAGGCAGCTGCAGGAGCAGTATATATACTTTTTCCTTTTTTTTTTTT
>VZTX01011066.1:112914-122914 GCA_013400915.1 Pardalotus punctatus
TGTGCGGCATGAAAACAAGAGGAAAACACAGGAGAAGGAAAATGCAACTATTAAGCAAGGATTCTCCACCCAGGACAAATGCAAAACTCAGAGATGGGTTTTGCAGTAGGAAACCTATTGCCCTGGCAAAGAGGAGACTGCTGAGTACGAGTGGATCAGAAGTGCTACCACTGGTGACAGTCTCCTCTGAGGCTCAGCCATGGCCCAGGTTACTCTGCCTTGTGGAGGCTGGACATGGCTGGTCCCTGACAGACAGGGTCTCCTCTTCCAGAAGTATTAGAAACCATCCCTTTACACATCCACCTCTTCCCAGTCATGGTAGCAGGCAATTCAAAGTCTTCTCCACAAAAAATTTGAAATAAGTTATATGCCCATGAGGATTGGTCAAGCACAAAGCACAAGAAGCACCTACAACCAAAAGTACCAGAAATCCCACCCCAACTCCTGTTGCATCCATTTAAATGCAACATATCCACCACTGGACAATTTCAGACACCTCCTTTCAGTGTTAAGAGACGTCAAAAAGGTGACAGGACCAGAGCCAGCCTCCCTGGAGCCTGTATGCATGTCATCCCTGTGTGTTTTTGAAGTACCACAACTCTCCAGAACCACGTTCCTTTTAATGCCCTGCAGACTTCCCTTACACGCAGGGTCAGTGGTGGAGTCACCACCCCTGGAGGTATTTAAAAGATAGGCAGATGTGGCTCTTTGGGGCAGGGTTCAGTGGTGGAGTTGCCAGTGCTGGGTTAACAGATGAACTTGATGATCTTGAAGGTCTTTTCCAATCTAAATGATTCTATGATTCTAGATCTTTCTCTCCATGCCATACAGAGATCCCACCAAATCCTCCTCTTCTGTTTGCTTGGTTTCCAAGCTTGTCCCACCCACAACACCACACAGAGGTCTGCCCAAGCCCAGACACTCCACCAAGCGCCCATGGACAAGATGCTACCCTGAACCCAGCTCTGTTGTGATCCAATGATGGCAGCAAACAAAGGAGCACATTTTTTGCACGATGCTGAGTCCCTCGCGCCACCGCGCCGACCTGCTGAGCCTGGCGTCAAACCCGGTCCTCGAGCGCGCCAGACAAAGCCCGGCTCTTTGAGAGGCAACAGCCGGTCGGCAGTGTTTTAAGGCCAGAAAACAGCTCTGAACGTTCAGTTCCTTCTTTAAATAGAGGCCCCTTCTGTAAACGATCTGTTTGGGCAGGAGGGAGAGTGCAGCAAGTCCAAGCGCTTGTGAAATAGGATCGGCTGGTTTTGCTCCTGCTCCATTCAAAACATGTGGGGGGAAGAAAGAAACCCAAAACTGGCAAGGCAAGACATGAGGAGAGAGCCCCCACACGTCCGCACTGCTGGGAGGGTGCGAGACACCAGAAAAAATGGGAAAAAAATTGAAAACAATCAATTAGTGGCATTTCAGTTTCGAGGCGCCTGTGTGCGTTTAATTATATTCCATGCGAGAGGCTGTTGACGCAGATTTCCGTGCTGTGGGGCGGTGGTGTAACGGGATCCGGCTCAGCCTTCCACCTTGGACAACCCCGCTCAGGGCTTCACCAGCGAGCTCACCCATCCCCACGGGCACAGGGGCCTCACACCCAGCCCCACGGGCCAGGCAGACGGACACACAGCTCTCCCTGCTCCTGCGAGAGTGGCCCCACCAGAACCGGCAAGGAGATTAAAAAGGGAGCAAGAAAAAAAAATCTTTGCCCAACTCCGGCTGCGTCCCAGATCAAAGATCATCTCCAGCGAGGCCATCTGGTCCTTGTAAATGTAAAACCAAATTGAAAGCCCTGCCCTCACCTCCTCTGACTCCCTTGGCAATATTGCTTTTACCAGCCGGGATGGCCAAGGAGCTCGCAAAAGGCATCTGTATGTAATAGAGAGCCCCCGTGCAGCTGGGCTGGAGGCTTCCACCCCCCCTTTTTGTTAATCACCAAGCAGAGGTAAATGTTTTCTTTGGCTCTCTAGGGGCCCTTTTATTCCTAGGGCCTTTGGGAAGAGTCCATGGCAGCAACCCTGGGATGGAGGAGGGTTGTTCTGCATCCCCACTGCTTCTCTGTGGCTGTGGACCAGGTTGCTGACCCTGTCAACAGGGACACACTGGGAGAGAAGATGACCCCACCACCCCAGCAGTGTCCCCACCACCACAGCAGCCATGCACAACCCTTCTTCCCCAGCCTAAGCAGGCTTCTCCCACCACCACTCCTGGTCTGGGATGCAAAAGGGAACGCAGAGCCCAGTAAATAAACAGCCAGAAAGAGGACTGAACTAAGCACTTCCAAAAAGGGGACACTGAGCCAAAAATTCCTTGTGAAAAACCCCACCACTGCCAACTCAAATACTCCAAACTCGACTTGAAAGGCAAGTGGGATCCGCTATCGAGAGAAGAAAGCTACACCGGAGACGTCGCCGGCAAAGAAGAGGCAGCTTGAGGAATTCTTACCCATCAAGCTTTATTGTGTTATTCCAACTAAGCACAGACAAAAAGACAAATCTCAGCTCCCTACTTTCATTTATAATTGAACCCAGTCCAGAAGGATGGAGCAAGTACCATCTGTAATGCAGAGTGCATTAGCAGCCGGCAGAATGAAATATTCAAATTACTGTAGGCTACCTCGCATTTCAATGACAGGGTTACAAAAACCTGACTTGTAAGTGGAGATTGGACTGGAAGAACAGAAAGTTTGTTTCTCCAGTGCATGAATTAACCTAACAAAATGTTACTTTCAGGAAAAAAAAAAGCATTTGCATAGGTAATTCTGCTACACATCCCAACAGGCACATGAGAAAAAAAAATTATTCCATTTAGCTATCCTAATTGATATATTGTCTAGGGAGATGAAAAAACTCCTGGAAAAAAGGGCAAGGCTTTTCCTTTTGGTTGGAGACATCAAATAGATGTAGGTGTCACCAGCATATTCAGGTCCCATACACAGGGATGCAGGGCAGCACGAATGTGCATCCCTGGGCTGTGCTAGTGCAATACCTGCACAGGCTGCAGCCTTTTGATGTGTTGCACAATTTGAGTATGCAAATCACCCCTTGATTTTTGTGCTTGTGCCTGTGCTGGGATCCATTCGTTTTGATATCGTTAATCAGGGCTGCCGAAAAGCCTGACACAGTAAGTGGCTGTAGCCCCTAGCAGTAGTCAAGATAGAGTGACAGGCTCCATTTAAGATGTCACAGCATATAATAAAGTGTAAAACTATACTTAAAATAAACGAGATAGAAACAATAAACTTGACTCTGGGTTTGAACTTTCTGGGAGAGCAGCAGAGATGTGAGCACATGTGTGTGCAAGCAGGCACGGGGCTGGGAAGGCTGGAGGGGACAGTCCCCCACCTGCCTGCTGCCCAGTGAGAGCAAGGAGATCTGCCTCCCACGTGCTCTGAAGGATCCCAGCTTCTCAGCAACTCTAGCATGACATCCAGTCTGCATATGGGACATCTCTGGCACTTTGGATATGGATGTAAAGGAGGAGGAGGAAGAAGACAAGGAGTCATAACCGGGATCTGACAGGGACTGAGGGGATGGCCAGGCATGTGGCATGTGACATCTCTCCATCAAGGAGAACACCAAAGAACTGAGCTTTGCTTCTAGCAGCTCCACAGAGAAGAAGGGATTTACCCACCTGAATGGAGACTGGGACAAGTCACTCCAAGTTACCCTTCCATCTTAGGCAGCCAGGGAGCATCACCAGCTCCTGGCCATGCTCCTGGGATGTCCCTTCCTCTCTAACCTCAGATGAGATGGAGAAGCAGCAGTGTCCTCAGCATCTCCACCCTGGGCTTGGCCACGTGCCCCAGGACCAGAAGCCACAGCAGATGCTGGAGGCCCTCCCTTGCAGGATGAGGATCAGGCCCATGCAAGGTGGCAGTAGGGGGGATACTAAAAAAAGCCCAATTTTACTCCCCAAATAACTCCTCTGCACCCCGAAACCTCTTCCATGCCTGAGAGCAGCTCTTGGTGCTGAGACAAACCAGTCACTCTCCATCCTGCTAAGCAGTTAAATTAGAGAGTATTCAATTAATAACAGCTGAATATTCTGTCACATTTAGGAAGATGTATGGTAAGACAAGCGAGTTGTGATGTCTGTGACAGAAATGATAAAAGTTCTCCCGACACAGCCTGGCAGATACTTGGCTGCAGGAACCGCTTGCTCTCATGGACTCCAGCGTCAGCACAGACACCAGGCCCAGCGCCTCCTTCAAAGGAGAGACACTCCAAATTGCATGGGAGAACCGCTGCCAAAATGGCTTGCAGGCAGCTCCCTCCCGCCCTCCTTCTGGAATCCATCTGAGATGCAGGGACGAGACCCCGGAGAAGACCTTGACCGAGAAAGGCTGGAGGCAGCGCCCGCCAGCTGCCACATGGCAAGCAGCACTCAGCAGAAGCTCAAACCTGCCTGTGTCACCTAAAGACCACCCCGTAACACTCTTCCTGAGCTGCCTCAGTTTACCCTTCTGCAAAAGGAACTGTGATCATACCCCAAGCAACCCACCCCAGCAGGGACCAGGGCAGTGCTGGCATGACACCATGACCATGGACAAGCACTTGCTGTCCAGCAGGACATTCTGCACTTAATGAATGGATGCTGCATGGTCAGGGGACACACACAGCAGGAGTGCTTTTGAGGCTGCCTCCTTTTTTTCTGGGGGGTTGTTTTTCACCGGTGTTGTTTGCGAATACAGTTTTGTTGCTAAGAAACTACCTTCATATTGCTCGGAGAGCAAAGACAAAGCAACCGTCAAAATAACACCCTATTTTGACAGTAGCCAGATCGTAACCATAAATGATCCATTTTCCCTGCTCTCCTGTATGCTCATTAATGTGATCTAAATACCATAATCCCATATATAACCCGCACCCTATATGTTCACATGCACACTGGTAGGACCCCATGTGCAGGGGGCTCCACTGCATTCATTCATCCCCAAGCAAAAGCTGAAAGAAATTAGACCCAAGAAGAGGAGGGGGATCCCCAGGGAGGCCCCAGGGCTCCCTTCTAGGCAGGAACATAGCACAAGGTCTTTAAGCAAGAGATACATGAGAAACAACCAGGAGAAGGTAAGACCTCCACCCATGGCCATAGCAGATGGCACAGCCCTGGTTTAAGGAGAAATGCAATTATCCGTTGGGTTTGGGTTTGTTGGGTGGGGCTACTATAAGTCCCAGGGCAGAAAACACAAGGGGAAAACAAAATCCATTCAATGCTCAGTTTTCAGCATGTCTGTGCCTTCTGCTACTTTAAAAATGGGCAGATCCTGTCACATGTGGAAGATCAGAGCACTCCCTCACCTTGATACAGACCTGTTCTCAAGCCAAGTCCTCAGGATCCTGAAAAGCACTTTGCCAACACATCCTCTTCCTAGGGCAGGAGAACATCTCCACCTTTCCTGCTAGAGCATCTCTGGGCCCTCTTTGCTTGTCCTGCAGCAATCTGGATGGCTCCCAGAAATGATGTGAAAAGCAATGTATCCCTCAAAAAAAAAACCAAAACCCAAAAAAAACCAACAAAAAACAAGCAACCAAAAAAAAAAAACCCACAAAAAAAACCCAAACAAACAAAAAAAAACCCCAAAAATTAAAAAAAAAAAAAAAAAGGGCAGGAGATGGGCAAAGGCACATCCAGGGCAGCTGCCGGAAGATGCTTCCTGGTCTGATCCAGGACCATCCAGAATGACAGAGTGCTGTAGTGAGCTGCCCATTCTGAAAGCAGGAGGAAAGCAAAGCCCATGGCGTGTTTGCCATGGATCTGCCATTGCTGATTTGCTGATTTAAGGGCAGAGGGAAAGGCAGGTAAAAGGCAAGGCTGAAAACTGCAACCTATTGTACCAAGGCAACCCAAAGGGTCTCCTGAATTTCAGCAAACTCCTGGCGCAAGAAAGGATGTCTGGAGTCACAGCACAGCCATGGTGGCTCTCACCACCCTGGCAGGACAGCATCCTTGACCACCATCCACCCCTGGAAAACACCATCTTGAGAACCATTCGAGAACACGAACCCACTGCCAGCAAGTGATCACCTGGCTCTGATTTACACCTCTCTGATTTATACCCCTCCACTGGTGCAGGAGCAACACCTGCAGGCAGGGACCACCGGGGCTTGGGAGAGCAGTGCCTGCCTCAAATGTTTCTTAGGGCAAATAAGGAAGAAATCTGAAGCTGTGGGAAGCAATCCTGCAATATCTGGGTTGTTTTTCCTCCTCTCCTGGGCCAGCTGGAGCACGGTTCTGGCTGATCCCTTGCTCAAGCACAAGATGGTTCTGCACGTACTCAAACCCCAGCCCAGCACTGAAGGGCCCATCTCCCATGGAGCAGCAGCTTGCCACGTGTGCTTTCACTGCCAAAACCCCGAGCTCCACCCCACAGTAGGAGAAAAAGGGAAGGGCGAGAAGAGCTCTGCTAAAACCCACCAAAGCCTGAACATTTCCCTGCAGCAGAACAAAGCCCTTGGAAATCTCTTCTCCGCTTGGGTCCCCCGACCCACATGAAAGCAGCATTTTTCTGGGCTAATTACACAGGCTGCTCTAAGCCTCCTGGCAGAATCTGAGCTGCAAAGGCAGACATCAAAGGGCTCCCAACTTTAATATAGAGAGCAAAGACAGAGCAGTCCACAGGAGATCTCTCCCTGTTGCCTGCACTGGCCGCCTGGGATGAATGTTGGAGGTGCCTCAGCTCACAAGACCCCCCAGCGAGGACAAATGGGGAAGAGGGATGCAGTTTTTATTTGCATGGCAGGCTCCCAGCAGGCACAGACAAGGAGAGGGGGCTGGTCCTTGCAGGACCAACCATGGTCCCAGCAAAGCTTTCTGAAATCGTCATTCAACAGAAGGACACCGGTGGAGCCTGTCTGCTGTCTGGAGTAGGCAAGTTGTGGGGCACTGGATAGAGAGACCAAGGTCCAGTTGTGGAAAAGGATGAGACAAGATTCATTGTCACATGTCTGACACAGGTGACTGCCATCATAGGTGGTCCAAGCACCAGTTCCAGGCATTGCATGCCTCAGTTTTTCCATAACTAATGCATCCATTGCACCTGCAGCTTCTGAGATGGCATTTTCCACACAGGTACTTCCCCCTAAAGAGCAACTTTCTAGAGGAAGCCTTTGTCCTGTTCAAGCAGTCACAGGTTGTGCCTGCAGCTCCTGATGGACAAGAAACATGAGCTCTGCTGCTTCCTGTTCATTTGGCAGAGAGAAGATGCCTTTGCTGTCCCCTTGAGTAAAGGGACACTGGGCACAAACCACCAGCATCTCATGGCCATCTGCGCCACTCCTGGCCCAGAAAGTGGCCAACTCTCCCAGCCTTCAGCATGACACCCTGATGTGTTGGGCATGATCTGCATCAGAGATCGCTGGGGAAGATGAAGCCATCCCACCAGCTCCTCCACCCCAATCTTTCCTCCCCTCCTTTGAACTTCACGAGGCCTTGCAGCACAGCCAGAGCATGCTCCACAGAGCAACCAGCCCTCGCTCCTTCCTTCTCACTGATGAGCGCACAGAGATGCCTCCAAAACAGCAAAGCATGACCAGAAATCCTGTGGGTCTTCAGGCTCTGGTCCTTCCATGGGCAGCAATCACCCAAGAGTGCTGCCACAAGACATTTCTCCAGTGCCTTGGAAAAGGACAGGGGCAAGGAAATCCTCAGGGGATGCTCCGATGTTTGGGAACATCAGCATGCACCAAACTGTCATGTGAGAGATGCTGGCCACACTCCTGAACCCACCCTGGTCCAGCCCTTGGTCTCCTCCCTTCTCCCCTGATCTCAGACCCAAGGGCTCAGGGGCAAGGCAGAGGGCTGGACCACACTCCAGCTTCCTCCTGGAGAGGAGAAGGAAGATGAAAGGAGGGATGGGGCTGGGACGGCCGAGCGTGGGATGCCAAAGGAAGGTGTCAATTAAAGCAATGAGGGCCTCTGCATCCCTGTGCCTGACAGCCAGGCTGAGCGGAGCTGACAGCCGGAGCGCCGGCTGGCTTCCCCGTCTCGCTCACCGGAGCGTGCTTCCCCCGCGCACCCCCGGCTCCCAACCGGCGAGGCCAGGCCATGTGGACACCGGCAGTGGCATGGTGTCCCTTCTCCTGCCCCCAGAGATGCTCCCGATAATGGGAATTATCTTAATTTGGGGCTTAAGCAGGCCACAGCCAGCCTGGAGGCGGATGGCAGCGGAGCAGTTGGGGCCGGGTGGGATGGCACAGGGAGGCGCTGGGCCCTGCTGAAATAACTAATGAGCCCTGCAAGGTCTCAGGCCCTAATCAGGGTGGCATCAGCCGAGTGCTGGGACGCTGGGAAGGTGGAAATCCAGCAGACGCTAACTGGCAATGCAACCCCTGGATGGGCCGCCTGCCTCTCTGCTTCCCCTCGCCTGCCCCCAGGAATCGCATCGGGGAGCCCCTGCTTCACCCCCTGCCTGCCCTCCCTGCAGGCTCAATCTGATTACTGCTGATACACATCCCCTCCTGGGCTCCAAAACACGCTCTTCCCAGCTGAAGGATTCGCATGGACACGGAAAACTTGTCCTGATTGCGGCGTTAATGGTCGTGTGGCCCATGTCATCACCGAAATGGCCTTAGGGGGAGAGTTGATGGGTCTCTGAAGTCATCAGGACTACCCCACCTCATCTTGCTCCCCTTATTAAAACCATTCATCCTGGGAGCTAAATGAATATGTTTCATCTTCAAATGCTGAGACACAAGAGCAAGCGGGCAGAGATCTAATAGAACAATACCCATCTAATCATGCCGATTTTTCTCTCCCATCCTGCCTTCATATTACACGCGTGGCCACGAGAGCAGGCCGGAGCTGCAGGCAATGGGTGAAGATCAGGCACAGTCCACTCACAGCTTTGCTGCCACCATCACAACGTCATGTCCCCCCTTCCAAGGCTTTTCCTCCCTCTGATGCGATGGAAATGGCCCCAGGACTTTTAAAACTAATAAGGCCGATAGATACAGAGCCTAACAAGTCTAAGAGAGCCAGGGATGCAGGGCAGGCCCTGCGCCACCAGCAGACACTTGCTTCCCATGGGAACACTACACACTGCACTGTCCATGAATCATTTTGGCGCTCCTTCCTGCACCCACCACAGCTTTTCACAGCTCCTGTTCCCTTAGATACAGGGTTGATTTCTTCCCTTGTTTGCTAAAGCACCTTTTGCTTGTGCGACACTGGGGGAAGTGTAACACTTTTGCATCTCTCACATATTAAGGGACTTCAGCAAGGGCCCCGGCTGGGGACAGGGCAGTGGAGAACACGGCAGGTGGGAGCATCGGGAAGGGCTGACGATGGGAAAGGTATTAATCTGTTGCATCTTTCCAGAGCCTGCCGGAGACGCTGCTGGCCTCCCCTTCCTAACCAGGGTTTGCACAGCAAATCCCTGCTCTATCTAATTATTAACGATAATAACGGTGGCTGGCTTGCTGGATGCCATCTGGAGCCCTGCCATGCCTGCCCGCCAGCCTCGGGAGGGCCGGGCAGGGGGTGATCCGTGGGGCGAGGGCCAGGGCCAGGGGCCGGCCGGGCGGTGGGCACCAGCTCGGGATGGCCCCGAGGACCCGGTGGGCCCACCCAAGCTGCCGTGGTTGTGTTCGCTGCTGTGGCAGGCTTCATAAGGCTCCGCTCTTTGACTGGCGTTGAGTTTATGTGAAAGTAATTAACAGTAATTAATCCTTAATTACAGTAATTAGCCAAGTCGCAGTAAATTAAACCACATCTGGAGCAGATGAGGGCTTCCGAACGGGAGGCTAGTGCAGGCGACAATCGGAGAGATGCTGAATTCATCTGACAGCATCTGATTAAGGCTACCTGTTGCAAGCAGCTCATTTGCATCGTGTTTTTGTTTGTGTTTGGCAGTAAGCCTTTCTGCCGGGCACCCCTCCCACACCCACTCCCCCTGCCCCCTTCTACCTCCCCACCTGCCCCCACAGAGCCGCCTGGGTCTGCGAGGAGGAGGCAGCAGCTCCAAGCCAAGAGCCCAGGGTCTCCCACCATCCCCACCTGG
>VZTX01011066.1:124029-187743 GCA_013400915.1 Pardalotus punctatus
AAAAAAAAAAAAAAAGAAGTGATTTCTCCACCTCTGCTTTGACACTGCACTGGACAGGATTGCCCTGTACCACTGAAACCCACTAAGTGCTGAAACAGTCACAAACCAGTCAGTGTCTATCAACTGTCCGGACAGAAATACATTTTGCTGTCCCTGTCTGGGTTGGAGAAAGGGGAATTAACAGCTTCCCTCCCCTCTCAAGAAGAAATGTGGTGTTCCTCAGCTCCCAGGGCCACCAGCTGCCAAATGGAGCAGGAAAGATTAAGCAAACTAAACTGATGCTGCACCAAATCTCCCCTTCCCAACCCAGGCAGATCCCTAGACATGGATGCCGCTCAAGATGGCTGCACCTGGAGCAAGAACAATGTGTGCCTACCAGGAGGGAAAGGATGTTGCAGTCCACTTAAAAAGGTGGGGAGGGGTCCTGATTCACACCTCTAAAATGAACTCACACTGTCCTCTCAGTGCAATTTTACTTTCGTTCAGTAGTTTTTCTAAGTAGATATTCCATCAGCTTTGTGCTTGAGATCCTTCACAGCCATGGCATTTACAGCAAATCACATTATCTTGCTGCAGCCAGATTTTTGGCTTAAAAAAAAATTTAAATTCGTATGAATAAAAGATTGCCTCACAAATGTCTTCAAGAAATTCATGCCCCAAATCCACAATGCCAACATTTTGCCTTGCACAAAAATAACATAAATTGGGAAGCTGTAGCTGAATGGGCAAAGCCCGCTCTGGCCAGGCAGAAAGAGAGCAGTGCATTGCTCTGCTGCAGAGGCAATGATGACCTTGGATGATTTAATGGTAGAGGCAGGAGAGTCTGGCTGGGCCTGTTTCTCCTCAGATGCTAAAGGTGCAGCCTTCAAAGCTGCAAAATATGTAACATCTCAGCTTGGGTAAACAAAAAAGGTTTCAGTGCACGGACAACTTGACACTCACAGGAAGACTGGCATTTCAGACCCAGGTGGATGTTTCATTTCAGCTTGTGCATGTCTTACATCCAAATTTCCTCCAATCTCACCTGGTGCCCAGCACACACAAGGGAAAACCCTTCTAAGTGCATTGAGACGCTCAAAAGAAATGGCTCCCAAGACAATTCCCAACTGTCCCATCTTGGATCAGGATGCAGTGAGACCCCTCTCCCAAGGAGACAGCACGGATGAAGCTGTGAAACGTCTTCTCAGTGACAGCAAGGACTTGCAGGAATGTGAGGACTTGCAGGGTCAGCGTTTCCTACACAACATATCACCAGTATTGCCATTGGATCCAATTAGATAGAAGGCCAAAAGCTCCCAAAGCCTCCAATGCTGCTCAGCCCAGCTGTTCTACCTGCTTGCAACTGGTACATTCCAAACTTCCAAGCCTACATCCTTCAATGGTGGCCCTGGGAGTCCCTTTGGCTTTTACTTAAGGTGTTGGGAATACTCATCTCTGCTCAACTACAAATTACCACCAATGGAAACATTCCTGCCCTGTTGGTGTAAACTGCAAACTCCACCAAGCTGACCCTCTCCACCTTTTCAAGCCCAAATAGTCCCTCAGGACTTTTCGCTGCAGGAGCTCTTCAAAAAGCAACCCAGCGGTTGCTCCATTTCCAGTAGTTTCACCCCAGCTCAGATGAGAAAACAAATACAACCACAGGAATACTAATGAAGGGGAGAAGCACATCTTGCTCCTCCTCTCCAGGCGATGGGAGGCGTAGTCACACCCAATGACATTCCCCAGCCAACAATTACCACCATTTTTGGACCAAATGCTAGCATAGAAATTTAAACCTGAATATAAAACGTGTGTGTGGGGAAGCTCTCAAAGAAAACCAATTAAAACTGAGCCTCTAATGCCATATAGGCCAGGAGGGCAGCACAGCCCAAGCACCTGGGCTGGGGAGGTGAGAGGTGGCAGATCTGCCCCTTGTTGCAGACCAACACATACATTCACGTTTCACAGCCATGTGCGTGCTCCTTTCAGGCTGAAGACTCGGGTCCCTCCTCATCTGCACGGTTCGAATTAATTATACACTTTAATTTCATGAATTATTAATTTGATTCTGACTCGGCAGCTTACGATTATCCAGCGCTACAGACTACGCAATTCCAGCTTCATTAAAACATCACCAGCTGCCTGAGAGACAGACATTAAATAGCAGAGAGTAATAATAAAATTAAGCTCCCTGTGCATAGCAACAGAGTCTTCCCCAGCCGCACGCGGCGAGGGCCCAACTGGTTAATAGGCCCTTTCCAGGAGCTTTATTCCCTTCCCGAGGCTGGTCCCACCCCGCTCCTTCGCCGGAAGGATGCTGCTGCTGGGATGCACGGCAGCAGAGGACTGGGGTTCTGCAAGAGCACCCCAGGGATAGGGGGCACAGCCAGTGATGAGGGTGAGCAGCATCCCCCTCCCAACACCCTCCTCGGTGCCCGCAGCAAGGACGGGGAGGGCTCCGGGGTTAACATCGCCTCCAAATAAATAAAGCCCGAGCGCTGCCTCCCAGCGTCTCCCTGGCAAAACAATTTATAGAGGGAAAATGTCGGAATTTAGACATTCCATTTAGCTGCTTCAGAAATCTAAGGACCCCAAACCTTGTGGGATTTGAGAAATCGATGGAATTAATTAAGGGAGATGTCCAGCGGTCTCCGCTAAGTAATCAGCAGGTACAGTAGACCTGAAATTCTATAAAGAAAAATGGGAAGGGATGACATTGAAGGAGGCAGTGGGGATTAAAAAATGAGCATCCGAGTGGTAAAGGCGCACACCCATTGATCGCTGCATTACGGATTAAGGCTTCAACGAGCAGCCAGAAGATTCTGTAGCAGAAAATGGTTACAGAGGATGAGCATGAGCAGAGCGGATATATATAACCTCTGACAGCCGGGAACAACTGAGACGGAGGACAGCTCTGCGGCGAACCCCAGAGCAAGAAAGTTTTGGGGAAGGGGAGGAAGGGGAAGCGGGGGGAGCTCGGAGGGAGCCATTTTGTGCAAGGGAGACCTGCCCAGGAGGAGGGAGCGGGGTCACCTCGGGGAGGAAGGCACCCAGAGCCAGGGCCAGACAGGGGACATGGGGGTGGGCAGGGATGTGGGGAGGGAGCACTGGCATGCTGGCCTGAGAGGCTGCTCCATCAGCAAACAATTAATGTCTGGAGTGAGGAACAGCCCAAGGAGGTACATACACACACAGAGCCTGCCTGTCACAGGGCTCTCCAGAGCATGCTTAACCTCCCTGCCCTGCTGTGGGCTCTCACTGCCTTCAATCCTATCCTACTTAGCAGTCCCATGCTTTGGTTTCCCAACCATTCCACTTGCCATGGGATGACTCCATCCGAGCCATGGCAGCAGCATCCCCGATCGCTGTGCCCACAGCACAGCCCCAGGATGTGGAGCTACCTGCCCACAAAAGCCAGGCTGGACTCTCCTCCAAGGGCAGCAGCGGGGAACGCTGTATTCAGGAGCACCATCCACCCTCGGGAAGCAAAGAAGTAGGGCATGATCATGTCTTCAGACACTCTGCGTATGCACAGGAGAGGAATAAAGCAAGATCACCCAAGAGGTGCCACCCTGAAACCCGTCAGCATGCAGCCCCCCAACACTAGCACCACACGAGCCACCATTTGGGACCAACCAGACAGGATGATGCTGCTCTAGAGGTCCCAAGCATCGCCCAGACCACAAAACCCGACAACAACATTGCATAGCAGCTGGTTCAGACAAGACTTCAACAGTGTGGTGAACTCAATTTTCCATTATTAAAACAGAGCTTTGCTGGGAACAGTACAGCTGCATCCAATGCCTTGTGTGAACAGAGCTGCTGCCTGAAGGAAGCCCCTGGGAAGCAGCAGCACCCCACCCAGCCAGCCTGCCTGCCTTCCTGGCCAAAACTGAACCGGGATTGTTGGAACATTTCAAAGAGAAAATTCGAAAATAAAACCAAAGCCCCTGGAGCCACATGCAGCAGCAGCAGCTTCATGTCTGCGGGGTCGCAGGGCCAGCCCCCCATCACCCTCCCGTCTGCTCCTCATCCATATGCATCGTTGCAAGCTAAATGTCAGTGGAGCCAGCGCACAGCCGGAGGGGACCCTCGCTTCCCAGGACAAAGGCAGGCGCTTTGGGATATGGCAGGCACAGACCGGCCGGGCGCAGGGGAGGGAAGGGCTCACCCCACACAGGGATGTGGCTGTGGGCACCCACATCATGCTTCAGGAGGCAGCTGCAAGATGGAGATGCTGGTGAGGCTAAAGCACAATGCCAGTGAAGGGCTGTCTGCAGCCCCATGGGGTCCCTGGATGGTTCTAGAAGCCCCTGTGCCACTCCCCCGGCACTGCTGCTCCAACCACCAGCCCTCCCACACACATGCGATGAGCGTCTCCATCCTTCATCCCTCAAATATCTTGCAAAAATTATGTGGAGACCTGAAAAACATTCCAGGCAGTCATGGGCATTTTGAGCCAAACTCAGTGAGAGAAAGCTGGATGGGGAAGGGTCCGCAAAAACATCTTCCCTTCAGTGTGAGCTGGATCCATTTCCCAATCCTACAGGAAAACATACTGCTGTGCTTGGGAGGGCAGCCTTTATGGAGCACTTGGGTGACCCCCCATGCTGCTCTGGGAGACTACATTGAGAAAGACAGCATCGCCTTCTCCACTGCTGGCACAGGGACACAGAAACCCCACTGTCTGTGCCGGGAAAGGCACAGGAACCAGGGGACACAGCAGGGGCAGCTGCCTGCTCAAGTTGAAAGCTGAACACCATGTCCCCAGACCCAGCACTACAAGACACAAGCAGAAAGAGCCCACGAATGCATGAGAAAGACAGGTCTATCAGGCACAGCAGCATAAACACAGCTCATCCTTTCTCCATTGTCCAAACTGGACTTTGAAGGCTGTCTCTGCCCCCACATCCTTGGACCAAGCCAGATCAGCTCCAGCCTCAGGTGCCCTCAAGCCAACCCCAACCTGCCCCCCAGGCAGGAGCTGCCAAGCCCCCAGCCCGAGCCAAGTGCAACACCCAGGAATCACACGTGGGAGGCCTGGCGGGTGCCCGGCGACACGCCAGGCGCTGTGTGTTTTACAATCCATGTGTCGGAGAGCCCTGAGCAAAAGCTGTAGCAGATGCAGAGCATTCAGCAGATTCCCTCCCCTGGCTGCATTACAGCGGGAGGCAGGGAGCAGCCCCAGCCCTCTGCCCCCCGCCTCCCCAGCCCCAGCAGGCACTTGGCATCCAGCGCCACGAGCTCCCGGGGCCGGCGTGCTCGTCGCCACAAACATCCTCCCTCAAAGCAGGACGCCTTCTCCCATGGGGCAAACATTAGTGGGACAACTGGAAACGTTCAACTTGATTATAATGCTTTAAGAAAAGGTCACGGTGAAATTTCAGTGCTTTACCTTGAGCTCTGTTTGTTCTCTGCAGGATGAGATGGGAAGAGTCAGCTTGCCCTGGCTCATGGCATCTGCGTAGCTCTGACTGCATCTCATGGGCCAGCAGCGGGCTGGAGAGCCATAGCAAACCCCCCAGCCCTGGGGACTGAGATAAGTCAAAGCAGACGTGTTTGGGGGGGCACACACTGGACCACCACACCACAGTTGGGTCACCATGCCACTGCTGGACTGTGTTTTCCCTCCAAAAGATGTCCAACCCTGTGCAGATTTTGTACTGGGATTGTATTTCTGCTGTCAAAACAGGTCAAATACACCCAAAAAGCATGGAGAAGCATGGAAAAGCAGCCAGCAATTCCTAGACAGTATCTCTGTCAGAGTTGGGAAGGTTTTCCAACACGCCAGTTGGCCTCATCTTTTCAGCTCTCAAAAGGAGCTGTGGCCAAAGCCGCGATGAGGTGGCAAGCACTGCGGGACACAAGCACCACTCCAGCACTACCCAGACCACCAGCGACCCTCAGTCACCATGTCAGCCCACCAGCAGCTCCCCCGCTTCTAGAAAAGCAAGGGCACTTGCAAGTACTTGAGAGTGATCGGGACCAGGTCTCAGCCCTCACTGAGCTGCATGAAACACTCAGGAGCACCTCGGCTTCCCCAGTCCCTATCCTTTCACTCCTGCACGATTGCTTTGGGATTCATTAACATACCACTTTGCTCTACAAAATGAGAAGCACAAAGACAACCCACCAAAAGGCCCACAGCTGGTGCAGACAGTGGCCAGGTCTCCTCAAAAACGCATGGACACAGAACATCACAGCCTGGCATCCCTCCTCCTCTGCACATCGGAGCAGGAGCAGCTCTGACCTTCGGGAGCAGTGAAGGGTTTGTTAGCAGTTGGGCAAGAGGAAAAACCAAGGTCAGTTTTGTTTGTGGCCAACTGCCCCCAGCAACATTTCTGTTGCAATAATTAAATCTGTCGTCCCAACAATTTGCTGCCAGGGCAGTTCTCAAAAGGTCTCCAAGCAGTGCCAGAAGATGAATGCTAGTGGACATGGAGTCCTCTGCACCCCCTGGGCTTCCAGGTCCAGGCAGGTGAAGGGAGGAGGAAATGCCACCAGGACCTACATTCAACTGGGATGACTCCCTAGGAAAAGGCAGCCAGCAAAGGGTTTTTGGCAGAGGTTTTTAAACAGCCAATTTCAGCAAACCAGACTGAAGCCCGAGCTGCTGGGTGCTCTTGCAGCACCTGGAGGTGACTGGGAAGGGCTCAGCACCCTTCCCTGGAGGCAGCTGCATGATCCAGCCTGTTAAGTGCTCCCCAAAGGAGAAAGGGTTCAAGATGCTAGCACAGTGCAAACGATCCTTTCCTGACACCGCCAGAGTGCAGGGCCAGTGTGACTCTCCTCCAGGAGCTGGGATGGAGCTGGTGGGTCCCCTCCTTTTATTGAAAGCCAACTCTGGCCAAGGTGATGCTACCTCCTTGTCAGTGGGGCTATGGCGGGCCCAGGAGGCAGGCGGACCCTCGTCCCCACAGCGTTCACTCTCGTTTTTCCAGAGCACACAGACACACCTGCCTGTGGAGCCGGGATGCTGTATTCCCACCACTCCGGCAGCGCCGCTCGCAACAACTCCCAGCTGCTGCCAAAAGGTATTTTTAGCTGCATTATTTATTTGAACACCTGCCTGAGACTTCAAGGCAGAGAACGGAGCCTGAGCAGTGCAGGGAGGGAGGGAGGAGTGGCACTGGGAGATCTGGACCGTTTTCCCTGGAAGATTCGAGAGCAGTGACACAGGTGTGATGGAGCAGGACTTGGGCTACGCCAAGGAAGAGGCTGGCACGGCTGCGAAAATGCACCTGCCCCACAAACAGCACTGGGTTAATCCAGCTGCTGGGAATAGCCAGTGCAGACTGGGAAGATAATCCAGCCAGCCTCAACACGAGGCTTCCTTCAGGGAAATTGGGTTCTTTAGGTATCCAACCACCCATGATTTCAAGATGCTCTGGCCCAATGTGGTGTTTGCAGCAAGAATGCCCAGGTCTTGTTGCTATAAATCATCTTTTATGCATAACCCTGTTTTGGGGAAAAAACTCAGCAGAGCTGCCCTCTTTCAAATTGCCTTTCCTCCACAAAAAACGAATTCCACCTCAAAACCAGCCCATTGCTCTGTTTGGGAGAGCTAGCCCCAGAAAAAAGAGGATGAAGCAATCAAAGCAAGGGAAGGAGGGATGCTGTGAGGAAGGATGTATTCCACTCTTACTCCCAAAGAAGAAGATTCCCTCAGGGACTTGGGGGCACCACAGGGTAATTGTGGGGCACAAGGAAAGCCATACAACACCCCTGTGTTATTTTAGCATGCCTTTCTTGCCACCTCATTTACTGAAGTGAACAAAACCCATCACCTCCCTCCCCTTCTGCTGAAATAATCTCCTCTTCTCTCTGAAATCAGCCAGGAAAGAAGGAAAAAAAATGGGGAAGAAAAAAAAGAAAAGAGCATCTAAAAATAAAGGCCAGGCCAGGGTATGTGCCTCTTGGTTGGGCTCCTGTGCTCACAGATCTGCTTATTTTGGCCTATCTCTCCCCAGCGATAAGGCAGCTAACAGCCCGTTATCAGCCAGTCGGTGAAAATGTGCTCCAGCCTGATTAGGGCTCAGTCTTTGCCAAGGTTATAAACAGCCGTTATCGTTCTCCCAAACAGAATAATCCGGACAGTATCAGCTCAGAAACATATGGGCCACACAGCGAAGATAGCCGCTGACGGACACTTCATTTTAATTGTAACGAGTGGTTAGCAGCAGCCTCCAGACAACACACACAACTGCCCAATTGGCAGTGGGCTCCATCTCCTCCTGCAGCCCTCCTCCCTCCTGCTCGCTGCTGGATTGCTCCTCTCCCTGCTGCCCTCCTCCTCCCCCCTGGCCTGTGCAGAGCTGGGGTGAGCAGCCCTGCAAAGGTGGTGGGGTTCCTGTGGGACAGCGGGTGGGCAGCACCCTCACCTCTGCAGGTGGAACATGGGCACGTGGTGGTGGCGGCACCAGCGTGGCCATGTCACATCTCACATCCAGGCTGGCGTGAGCAAGGAGCAAGACAGTGGAGGCAAGAGGCTGCTGTGATGGTGGGGTGACACCTCTGTCCCCTTCTCTGCAGGGAGGGAGGTCAGAGCACAGCACCCACGGGCCTGGATCCCCCCGGGTGCCGCATCCCGGCGTTTCCCATTGCTTGCCCGTGTGCCAGCTCAGCAGCAGGCAGGGTGCGGGAGGAGGGGCAGCAAACCCTCATTTCACATTCTCCCGGTGTCCCTTCTGTGTCATACTTCTTTTTTTTTCCCCCCTTTCCCCCCTCCCTCTTCCCAAAAGGGGTGGTTTAGCTCAGAGAGTCTTAAACACATTTGCATTCCCAAGACAAGCTTAGGCATAAATTCATCTCAGTGCAGGGGTCTTTTTTTTTTCCCCTCCCCATCCTCCTTCTTTCCCTTCTTTTCTCTCCAAACCCGAAATGAATTCAGAGAGAACCCTTGCAATTCCAGCACTGTCACGCTGCGCAACGCGGGATTACAAGGGATCCGAGGGTTTTCCTTTTCTTCCAATTCCCGGAGTGCGGTGCTGCCACTCGGTTTTGTTATTAACAATACACAGAGATAACGCTCTTAGCCCCATTAGCCACACTAACCTTCTTCCCACTTTCTTCTCCAGCCAGACCTAGCTCCCAGAAATTGCACCTGAGTTCCATTCCTCCTGCAGGAAAAAAGCAGGAGAAAAGGGGAAGACCCCCCAAAAAACTTGACAGCAAAATGTTAATACATGGAGACAAGCTAAAAACCTTAGGAAGACCCAGGACTGAGCTTCAAGTCACGGACGCTTTCTCGGATAATCTGTATTCCTATCTCAGTGCCAGCAGAGCTGTGATCAGAATATCCAAGGTCTCATAAAAGATTCAGGGCTTATTGACTTCCTTGCCTTTGCTGCCAGTTCATGGTGCTCCTGCTCAGCCTCCAGAGCACCCGCTGCCCCTTGCAAGTTGGCATCACAGATGCCAAAGTTGCAGACATCTACTTCTGTAGCTCTGCTGGAGTGGCAGAGCAGAGCAGTGGAGGAAAGCTCTCCTTGTGAGCTGGGGAATGTATTCCCAGCCCCAAGCCCTGGAGAGAAGCACCTAAAGAGAGTCTTTGCCCCAGTGAGCATCCCCAACCCATGAAAAACTCCCTCTCAGATGTTCTCCTAGTCCCTGTGGCAGCACTGGACACCACAAAAGGGAGGTGATGCATCACCAGCAGAAGAGCAGATTTATGACTTATTTTAATTCGAGTCACACATTTAGGTGAAATAATCTGCAAGCTGAAAAAAAGCAAGCTTACAGCAGGAACCCCTCAAGAGCAGGCTTCCCCTCACACTGCACGCGGGTGAGCTCTCTGAGGGCTGTCTCTAGCAGCACTGCAGCCCAGAATTGCTGCATAAGCAGCCCTGAGCAAATGTGCCGACCAGAGAATCCAGTCCCTGCAAATTTATGATCAGTGTTACTCAGCCACAGCCCAAAGGAGAAGGGATGGGGGCAGGCATTCCTTTAGGAACACACTATCACACTGTCACTTGTGTACTCACTGATTTTAGGCACAAAACACAAGGTGAATGGTTGAATATGCTATAAATAGTTGAGTTTTACATACCAGCGGTCTTCATACCTGAGTTACACAGAGATGCCTGTGAACACCACATCAACCAAGCACGATAAAACCATCAAACCCACCCAGGCACCTCATTAATTGTATTTATGCATCACCTAAAAGCCTTACATGCACACCAAGACTCCATACTGCAAGGAATGGAAAGCACTGCATGATATGGGAAATAAACCCATATAAAAATAAAATAGTGCATAGACACACACAGATTTATATATACATATATGCTCAAACACAGACAGGTACTTGTGTGCTTCCACATGGTGTGTGCACACACCCTCATGGAGCATGAACACCCCCGGAGGCGTATCCAGACACACACACATCTCCCTATCTGCATGTAGATGGCAACTATTTATACATACACAAACCATACAAATGCTCCGCGCACCCTGTTCAGTGACAGCTCAGATTTTCAGTAATATCATAATATTATTTTTTAGATCAGTTAAGGTATAAAATGTGCGCTCTCTCAGTCTTTAATATTAATAAGTCTTGTAACTAGCAGTTTCTTGTAGCTCCGAATTCTTGAGCACAACTAGAAAGGGCACTTATCCTGAAAAATCTAATAAATTTACAGTTTTATATACTTCCTTCAATTGTAAAAGTCTTGTTCAATAAACTTTAAAATGCCACTATAGAGCAATAACACAGACAGTATAAACCCAGCCCTGGGAAAGCTGTGCAACCAGAAATTGTTCCCCTTTCTGCTACAGCAATAAAGTTTTATATGTTTGAACTGACTGTAAAAAGGTTTGAATGTTGGCAACTGGGGAATAATCTGTCTTCTTTATAGTTATTATCATATTTCCCACAAGACCCTTTGGTCTGTGTCAATCCTTCTCGTATATGACACCTTTGTACTGTCAGCGAAAGCAAGAATACTTAACTTTTTGCGTGCGCGCGCGGCTGTGACTGGAGGTCCCTTGCTCTGCTTTCCTTCAGATTACAGCACCCGGGAATAAATTACCTGTGACGTGCTGCAATGGAAGCCTTTTGCCAAATCAAGCTGATTTGGAGAGCGAAGCTCAAAGAAAAAGAGAAGGGATTTGTGGACCAGGTGTCAAGATGCTGGGGTAAGAGCTGCTGCTATCCAATCGGGATGGTGATGTCCCCCTGAGTGCCCAGGGCACTGTGGCTGGAATACCAGGGCAGGAAGCATCCCCATTCACAAGAAATATTTTGGGTTGAGATCAGCTCCTCCTGCCTTTCCACCACCATCTGAAGACAAGGACAGGCCCAGCACAAGCATCCCCAGGTTCAAATGGCTGCAGCCAGAGTATACAGACACCTCCTGGACAGAAGCATTTTGGGGATTCCCACTGAACCCCTAAGAAATCTGATCCAGACCCCAAAGAAACAGCAAGCAAATAAAAGGCAATTCCTCAAACTCACCCATTTCACAAACAGATGATGCTTTAATAGGTTGTACTCTTTAACTAGCTAGGAGCTCACAAAGGAAGAGGAAGATGAATTTTGCCAAAAAACCAACAGCAAGGCTGGACCTTGGCATCATCCATGTAGCACCTATAGCTGCACAAGTGGCTGTGGCAGTGGCCACTGGGTGCAAGGATGCAGAGGAACCCAGCCCTCAGCCTTCAGCAACTCAATCCCGTGTGACCGCCAACTGTAGGCCATCTTTCAGGTGGCAAAGATGAGGCTCAATCAGAGATTGAGATGTCAGAAGAAGTGATGTTAAAGCACGTTTGGAAAATGAAAAATGAGGAGTCACCAGGACCAGATAATACCTGCCTTAGAGTTCTGCAGGGACTCAGAAATAAAATGATTGCATATTTTCATTAGCAGCTCAATCTCTCATTACACTGGAGGACACAAAGTGTCATACCCTATTTTTAAAAAATGGAGTGAGATGAGCCACAGATTCACCGACTTGTGAGTCTCACTTCAGTACAGGCTAAGATGATAAATAGATAGGATAAAGCCTTGAGATGGACATGATACCACTGAGATTAACTAGCAGTGCCCGTAAGGAAGAAGAAAACGTACCTGGCTAATCCATTACAGTTGCTGTGTACCCAGCAACAGGAGGCACGAAGCATCACTGGCATCATTTGGAGTCCCCCAAAGTTTCATCAGTTGACAAATCTAACTCTCCTCCCAAAAAAAGCAAGGACTAAAGGTTGGTTAAGAGGTGGCAGAAAGTAGAAATAAATGGCTTTTTCAACAAGACATGGGATGCAGGAGGTTTGCCCACTGCTGCTTAATAAGTTTATTTCCAGGAGCAGAGCATGAGCAGCAGTGGGTTTGATGAGAACATGAGCAACGGGGGTTAGCAAGGACTCGTGGAGGCTGAGGGACTCCTCCAAGGACGTGAATGAAGCTCCATGAGCTGGAGATAAGATGGTGTCAGCAAGGGTAAAATGCACAAGGAAGTAATTCGATTACTCACACACACTGACTACGACAAACTTTGCGCAGTCAGGCCGGACGTCCAGCGAAGCGTGAAGGGAAGGGGCAGTGAGAGCTGCCAGGGCTGCCCCCCGCCCTGAGGCTCCTCACCCCCTGCAAGCCCATCAGCCTTGTAAGAAAGACACAGGGAGACTTTATTCCAGGGCCTGTAGTGCTGGGACAAGAGGGGATGGCTTCAAAATGACAGAGGATAGGTTTAGATTAAACACTGGGAAGAAATTTTTCCCTGTGAGGATGGTGAGGCACAGGCACAGGCTGCCCAGAGAAGCTGTGCATGCTCCATCCCTGGAAATGTTCAAGGCCAGGTTGGATGGGGCTTTGAGCAGACTCATCTCCTGAAAGGTGTCCTGCTCATGGGCAGGTGGCTTAGAATGAGATGAACTTCAAGGTCCCTTCTCTCACCCAAATTACTCTGTGCATCTGTGATCCTGAGGCAGGAGGTAATGCCATCCATGAGATCTCCTCATGGGGAGAACTATGGAAAGACTCTGTGACGAGGAGGGATGGAAACAAGCACTAAGCACTCATTAGCCTTCAAAACACAATTTGATAATGAACTGTATGACTGGAAAAATCATCAATGTGAACGAGAAGAAGAGGCCAGAGATGCACACAGTCCACCCTTCCATGATGTAACCACAGAGCTGGAGAGACAACAACCACCACAGGTTCTGCCCACCCAACCCAACCTATCCCTCCAGACACAAGAAATGACATTTGAAACACAAACAAACACCATAACCATGGGGTTTTGGCTCTGGATCCCCACTCAGCACTCTGCACAACCAGCCATGAATGCAGGTGAAGCCCCTCAGTTTCCCAGCACCTCTCTCTCCACTGACAGAAGAGTATTACCAGGTTGAGGGCTACCTGTTCTCTTCATCTTGCTGACTGAACTCAAACAGCTCCAAACCCACCCTCAGGAGGACCCCAAGCCCAGACTCACCCCAAGTGAGCCACGAGGCTGCTGCTGACCGATGGCTGCATCCTCTGCACCTCCTGAGCAGCACAACTGCCTTTGCTAACAGGTGATAAATACATCTCTTGGTGCTCACCCCAAAGATGCTCCATCCTGGGTTTGTGGCAAGCCCAGCAAGAGCTGTTGTGTGGGAGCAGGGTCTGCATGGATTTAGGCACTACTCCCCTTGCTCCACAGGGACAACCCATCTCTTCCCATCACACCTCAGCATGCTGGCCCCAAACTGGTTGGATGTCAGGACCACAGACGAGCAGGGCAGGCACCCCCCATGCCACCGGTGGCGTGGCAAGGGTTAAGTTCAGCCAGCAAGGCGCATCTCTGTTGCAAGAGTCCATTACCTCCCGCCACATTACCTCATTCATTTCTTATATGCGGATGGTTTATTCTCCCATGAGCACCCTCGCTGGCAGACATGGCTAGTGTAAAGTCCCCTCCCTCCCCTGTATTTCTCTATCCATCACATTTAACACTCTGACAGTAACAGTCTATAATGTTTCTATTCTACAAAACCGCTCTGTCAACTCCAGGCTTCCAGAGCAGCAACTGAGGAAAATAAATAACATCAACGCCAGGCCCGACAGTATCACAGCTTGCTTTCTGCTGGGGGTTTAGTTTAGTTGTTTTTGTTGTTTTTGTTTTTTTTTTTGAGGAAGGGAAAAAATAGGAGAGTGAGAGAAAAAGGGGGGAAAAGTGCAAGCATGTCACATATAGAGAGAGAGGCCTGAGTTTCCTTCCCACATAAATTAAGGGCTGGGAGACCCTCACAGATGAGCACATTGCTTCAAGTGAAAGGAACAGGGAGCGCACTGCCCCACCCTGCACCCATATTCCCTGGGGGCATGATGACTTAAGAAAGGGGGACAGGGGACCATACCTCAGCTTCCCTTCAGTGCCAGCTGAGGCAGCTGCCCAAACCCAAGGGCAGGAATGGGTGGGCAGCACTCACAGAAGCTATTTGGGGGAATGAAGGCTGGGAAGCAACAGGGAGAGGGGCTGCAGATACTGGAGATAGAGGATTCAACCCACAATCACCCACCATAACTCCACAGCAGCAGCAGGCAAAACCCCATCTGCTCCACACCAGCCCCTGGTCAGCAATCCCTAATCCACTTAGATAATCCACTCCAGCTCGTGGCTTAGTGGCTTCACGGTGTTTACATCTCCTTTCACTCCTGTGAAATTCCCTGGAGTTGCAATCAGGCACACGGCTGCCACACCAGGGTTTGCCTGCTCCCTTCTGCAGCTGCACAGGCGACCCCAGCACCCAGCAGTGAGAAGGGAAAAGGGAAACTCACCCAAGTAAGTACTGCCAGCTTACAATAACAAAAACAAACCAAATAAATAATTCCTTAAGAAATTGCCTAGCACTTCAGAAAGCAGAAGTCCATCAGAAAAAAATGTACTTTTTCCAATATTTTTGCTTTTCCTTGATAGGACTGCATTCATGTTCATTTTAAGTCCCTATCGGCAAGCTCACTTCCCTTCTGCATGAGCCGTGCAGGCCTGACAGAGACCTGCTCAGGTGGTGCTCTTCACTGGGGGAAAAAAAAAAATTAAAAAATAATTACATGCACAAGAACTTTTCCAATCAATTGGAGAGAGACACAACCCTTGACAGCCTGCAGACCTGGGAGCTGTGCTCACCAGGCAGCTTACAGAAACCAGCAGGGATGCACCCGTCAGCAGTCGAAAGATCAGGCTGGAGGGGATGCTCAGAGGAGAGGGAGGTTTGGAGGGCTCAGAAAACATGGGGAGCAGGTAACTGTCCTTGCAGCCCCCCAGTTATCTGCTTCTCCAACTCCTTTGTGTAAAGCAGCTTTAAAATCAAGCGGATACCCTGCAGCTTGACACCAGGCAAGGCCCCCACCAGCCCCAAATGGGGATGTGCATAGGGTGACATCACCCCACATTGTTTTCAAGTGAACAAAAAAAAAAAAGAAAAAAAGACCAAAAAAATAGGGGGATGAAAAAAAGAGCAAGCAGAAAACGGTTCCCTCTTTTGTTTACATACCTGCCAAGGGCTGACGCTGGCTGCTGTCAGTCATTTGTATGAGCTGACGGTTTTCTAGCCCAAAGCAACCCAAGCGATAGCATGGCAAGCAATAAAGGGATGGATCCTGCTCCGAGAGCCCCACACCACCCCCAGCTCACCCTGCCAACTCTGCCTGCGGAGGAAAACACACCCAGCAACCAGAAAGGCTTCAGGTTTGGAAATGGAACCCTGTGCTCTGACTCCTGGGCAAGGGAGAGCATCACCTCAGGATCCCAGCCCCAGAGCAACACCAGCACTAAGATCTGCCAAGCATCCAAAACTTGAAGAGCTCAAACAGAAATTGTATTTGCACATAAACATCCTCTCCCCGATTCCCCGGAGCTGGGGGGGCTCATGCAGCACCCCCACAGCTCGGGTTCACTGGCCAGACCCTGCTTGTCCTCTGCACCACAAGCTGGGCTATGGTGCAAAGACCCCGGAGCTGCTCAGAAAACCCTGAGCCTGGAAGAATGCTAATGGGATTTGGGCTACTGTCTGGAATGAGCTAAAGGATTAGGGCTCCAGGAGCAACCACCTTACCACAGACTCCTGGTTCTCCACTGCGAAAGGCCTTTATTCCGCTGCGAAAAGAAACTTCCCACTTGGCAAAGGCAAGAATGAAGCTTCCCACAGTGGTCTGACAGCATAATGTGCGTGCAGCCCCTGTGTACACACACCCCCACACAGGCTCACAGGGAACACGCATGAGAAATACAAAGAACGAAGGCGCAATGAAAGGTGCAAACCAAACTCTGAGCTGTGATGTGAAAAAACGCACAAATGTTTGGGGTTTTTTGTCGAGCTGTATTATTTCCCATTCATAAACATCCCTCTCAATAGCTATGTATGTACCCAGATAAAATTTGTATTTAGCTCAGTCCTGTCATTGGGAAGTATGTTATTTGCTTGCTGATTGCTGCCATTATTCGCTTTATGGGGAAAAAAAAAAAGGCCCTTCCTTTGCCCAACATGAGAGGAGAAACTGGGCGCTGGGACTAACTAGAGAGCAACCCCTGGAGAGGAACGTTTGCAAACAGCTCACAGGCTGAGATTTGCCTCTGAAACCCACACATGCCCTTATATAATTAATCCATTTCCTATTTACTTTTGCATCAGGAGTTGCTGTAAAACAATTCACAGAGCTATAAAGCAAAATCAGTGGGTTTGGAGTGGGGGGGAGGGCTCACAAATTGCATTATTCGCTCCCCAAGCCCTAGGGAAACCCAATGCCCTGTGGATAGACACAGCAAGTTTGGCTATTGTGTAGAATAGCCAAACCTTCCAGGGCTTGGTTACCAAAATTCAAGGCTGGAGACTTGCCTGCAGGACCAGCATCTTCTGCTGTGTCTGCAGCAGAGCCCTCCAATGGACAGAAATGATGGAAGCAGCATGCAGGGAAATCCACCTGTCCTAGTTTCAGGAAATGTAAGATTTAGGCTGTTTTTTGCAGGGCAGAAGGAAACTGAGGAAGCAGAAAATCCTCTGGTTCCAAAGAAGGCAGTCCTCCAGGCCCTCCCTGGGGAGCAGCCAGCATGGCACCAGAGGGCAGCAGTGCCAAAGCCACCCACCGGTGCCCTGCTGCAAGCCCCAAACACCCAGCTCTTGTCAAGAGAATGTCAAGACACTTTCACCAGGCACTCACGCAGAGGAAGAGGAGGCAGGAAAACAACACCACTGACCATTTGATCCCTTTCCTTTACAGAAAGCTTGGTGCCATTTACCAGCCATGAGCAGCTGTGTATCAAACTAAACTTAGGTGCTTTTTGCTGCTGCTTTGAGGACAACTTCAAACACTGGGAGCTTCATCCTGGTGCCGACGGGTGCTTGCGAGGGGCAGCACTGCTTCCCGTCAAAGCACTCCTGGCTGGGACTCGGCGGATGGCCCCTGCGCTTGGGAATTTTTGGGCTCTGAAACACCCAGGCACTGCTACCAAGGAAAGGTAAAGAGAGTTGGGATGGAAAGCCACAGGGAAAGCCCAGCGTGCAAACAATGCATCACTGCACTGTTGTGAGCATGGCTGTGAGCATCAGTGCCAGCATCCCGCCTGCTGCAGGCAACACGACGGCACCCAGGGGCCACGGCCTCGTCCCGCACGCTTCCTCTTGCCGTGCTCCCGCCTAAAACCCACCTCTGGATCTGACAATGGCTGATGGGACCCGCAGCCCGGCGCTAACGGGAGATCAGGCGAAGAGGCAGCGGCGGTGGAGGCAGCAGCCAGGCTGCCGAGCGGGCTGGAATGCATGTAATCAGAAGGGTTATCTAATGCTAGTTTCATTCTAATTGAGTCACTACCATATGTCACCCTGCAATAACAACGCAAGCAGCATGCAACTGAATACATATTTAATTCACATAATGGGTACAACAGTAGAAGTAATCAAGGCAGTTTGCCATAAGCCATAAAGAAGTGTAGCATGTTCCTATCGAGGAGCAGCCTGCGCTCGGGGAGAAGGGGATGGCAAGAGCACCACGCCATGGAGAAAGCTGCAAAGGAGGGGAGGAACCCCCCCAAAATGCACCCCAGCAGGGACTGGAGGTGAGGTGGCCATTCGATGCGAATGGGAATCAATGGAGGAATATTGTCGACGGATCGTTAGTCCCTTCAATATAATTAACAGTAATGGATTTATTGGCGGAAATTTAATGATTTGAATGTTAAATACCGGCCTGGAATTGCGTCGTGCAGTCCGGCCAAGGGGTGGGTGCTTCGTTTCCAGTTTCTAAGAGGACCAAAAAAATTGAAAAAAACAGGAGAAGGTGCAGCCCTGGAGGCAGGGCCAAGTGGCTGTGGCCATCCCTGCTCCCGGCTCACCCTCCTCTTCCAGCAGCACCTGATGGCCCCGCTTGCTGCCTTCATTTCCTCCCGCAATGAGAAGATTAATACGATTGAGGACCACTCATCAATATCTTTGGACAGATCAACCGGAGTTTTCATTAAAGCCATATTAATGCTTTTGGATACACAGCTGCAGATGGGTTAGGCTTCAAAACTATGGCCGAGAGAGGAAAGGAAAAAAGGAGAGAAGCAGTGCCTGTTCCCAGATGGGAATTAAGGGAGAGCTGTCCAGTTCTCGTTAGCAGCCTCTCCCACCAACATGTTTTGATGTATATTTCATGAGGATAAACAAACATTCATTTCACTTTGGGAAGGTGCTTGCTGTAATGTATTGGCAACCTCACCAGCAATGAGGGGACATTAATTTCAATTCTGGTGTTTAAACACCTTGTTGATTCCCAATCATTCATCCCTGGCTCAGCACATCCCTGGCATGGGGAAAAAAACGGACAAGCAGAGCCCCAACCTCACCCTCCTGCAGAGCCTGCTGGAGTTCATTTGCTATTTAAATAACTTAAGAAGGACAAGACACTGGGAAAGAGGCAGCTCTACCTGGCTGCTTGCCTTGGGGTGCAGCCTTCAGGCATCCCACAGAATCACTGAAGAAAAGCTCCCAGCCTATACAGGGAAACACCATTCCTCAGAAACAGGCTCTGAGGAGTATTAGCAGCTACAATGAACTACAGGATGTGCCAGAGATGGAAGGACAATATCTGTGCCGGAAGACCCCTGGATCTTCCAGGACTCCTCAGCCTTCCACCTCTGTATCCCTGTCTTAAAGACGAGGGATTCTTAGTGCGGTACCAAAAGCCAGACCTAACTTAGCAAACATCCTACCCCAGCCACAGGGCATGCCTTGCAGGGGGAGGGGACCTGATGTGCTGGTGAGGCTCCATCACACATACCTCCTTCCAAAACAACCACTGTTCTGGGGGAACACCTCAGCCAGCTCCTAGCTTCAGGCATTTGGGCAGATTTGTGGCCTGCAGCCCTCAGTGGGGTTCTGGAGGTACACAGGCTAAACTGTGAGAAAATGGTCACCACATTCCCAAATGCAGGTATGGATGCAGACGGCTTTGTCTTCTCTCCAAGCCCAACCCTCAGCTTCTCACAGGCACAGCTGAAGAAATGGAGTTGGCAGAAACTGAGCAGCGGAGGGAGCAAGGTGAACATGGGGAGTGGGAACACCTTAGAGTGGGAAAATGAGAAGGAGATATGGCCTGGAAAAGGACACAGGATTCTGCTGCCCAGCAGAGGAGAGAGCAAGACAGGCTGAAGAAAGTGTGGTTGGAAGACAACACCATGTTATTTCTCTCACAGGTCTGTAAGAGGCGATGCTGCTTGCAGAAAGGCTTTTTAAAAATAAGCCATGGGTTAAGATGCATGGAAACAGGAAAACAGGAAAATCATGCCTTTATGAAACAGTGAGGTGGTGTTTATGTGAGTTGCCATGGGGCTTGCTTATCCCACCCCACCCTGAACACACTCACCACCAGCCAAAAGTAAGATGGGAGCTCCAGCACAGTTCTCCCTCTTCCAAAAAAGATAGATCCCATGGAAACACTAACAGATATTCACTTGAAGAGCCAAAACAAGGCAGAGCAGGGAGGAAGATGCTGCACACCGGACAGCCAGAGCTGCCCCCTTGCTCTTCCTTCCACTTTTATCCTCCTCCTTTTTCTGATCGCCAAATACGCCAAATATCCTATACGTAAGGTAGGCTTAAAATAAGTTTCAGTACCTGACACACATCAACAGCTCTTTGGAAACACTGTAGAGCAATTGCAGTTGTTTAATATAAAGCATGCACAAAGAGACACAGACACAGATGCACACAGTCACACATAAATGCAGGCAATGGCACAAGAACATTTCTCCTTTTGCTGTATTTTGTGTGATCTGCTTTGTGGGGATGTTGTAGAGGCAGCAGCACTGTCTCGCTCCATCCATCTCTCTGATTTTAAGGGTAAAAAGCTGCTTTAAGAAGAAAACACATTAATGCCTAGAAAGGAGCCTACAACAAGAGAGTTGCCACGATCAGGGCCACAAGGCAGCCAAGCACTGACGGACAGAAAACATCGTGTCCCCAAACACCTTCTAGGACCTGATTCCACTTAAAGGGTTTTCATCAACACCAGGTGGTTCAGGAGGCAGGATGGCCCCTCCGTGAACGAATGGCTAATCCAGCCCCATCAGAAGTCTCTTCCACACCCTTTATCAGAGGCTGGTGAAGGTCTACGTCCCTCCTAAAAATTCCCCCCATGTCTCTGTCCTGACTTCTCCAAAGACAGACATTTTCAGCACCATTGCAATGGACACAAATGACCTAATGGCAGCCCCCAGGGAGAGACAGCTGGACTTCATGCTGTTAGTTGGGTAAAATACGTATTTCTTCATGGTAAAGTTAAAACCTGCTGAATTTCCAATTTCAGCTCCTTGCAAGGAGTACATTCCACCAGGTACCCCAAAGAGCTCCTCATCTAACCAAAGTGGCCAGTGAGGTAACACAGAGGGAAGGACCAGCTCAGACCTCTGGGATCCCACCTGTCCCACCACAGCTCACCCACTGACGCCTAGCAAAGCCACCCCAGCTCCTGACACTTCCCTGTCCTGCTGGGGCCATCGGAAAAGAAAGATCCATGGTCTGAAGTTGTATGGAAAAATCCCAGAGCCTTCTTCCCTCTGCTTCCCTCCCTCCCCATTCAATAATCCTGTTAAACTGAACCCTGGCTGGATTAATCTCTTTCCCCAGACAAATGGGCGATTATTCAGGCATCACATTGGGATTTTTAGGGTTTGTGTGCATTTCTACTGATCTTCTCTTGGCTTCTTTTGTAAATGGCTTTTACCGCTCCCCCGACAGCACGCACGATTCAATTCAGCCTCTCTATTAACGTTTCTGATACAAATACCTGTTCCCCGGGGCTACCCACCACAAATATCAGCAGAGCTTTGGGGAATCCTCCCCTACTTCACCACCAGTTTGGTGGCTTAAAAAACCTACTCATATTTGTCCCTAAAAGTCCTCTCCTCTCCAAAGCTTGCCGAAGAGACAAGCTCTGCAAATACTCAACCTAAGGCCAGAGCATCCAGAAATCAACCTCCTACCCAAGCCTGGCAAATCCAACACACACCTTGGGCAGTCTGGGATAAGAAGGTCCTACTGAAGTTAACTGAATTTGGCTCCTGAACATGCAGGTCCAAACATACAACTCAACTAGGAAAACACTCAGGCAGCAACATCAGGTGGCTGTTGAACCTCCTGCCCAGGAGAACAAATGGAGAGTCTCAAGGAAAAGCAAGGAGGAAATACAAATTGACCCTGGAGACAGTGCTCAAGTATCTTGCTTGGATAACAATTCCTAGGTCCCACGTGGCCATGGCTTCCACAAGGTCGGTCTCCCTTTTTCCAATAATCAAAGAAAATATTTGGGATGAGGACACACGGTCCCTACCCTGCATGAAGAAATGTAACTGAGGTTGCTTTAGTCCCTGGAACACAGAGGACTCTACAACACAGTCCCTCTACAACACAGCTTCTTACACACCAGGCCAGCAGCTCACATCCCCATCATTCCACATTAGCATTCCTATACATGCAATTACAAGTGTGCATAGACAGATATATGCATAAACAAACACATAAACATATGTTTTTTGTAAACAGCATGGAAGTAGGTAGCACTCAAACACTTTTTGTTTTCAAAAAAAAAATAAAAATAAAATCTGCTGTTGAGGTTGCCCACTCCCAGCCCCAACTAATGCCATCCCATAAAAGCCAACAAGCCCTTTCGCACTGCCCAGATGTTTTCCCTGCATGTCCCCAGCTATATTTCTATACTTCAGTGACTACAATAAGTTGAAACTAATTTATACTCTGGCTTGCCCTGCCAAGGCGAGCTGGCGAGGAGGAGCCAGCTGGACCACGGAGCTCCAGGAGAGTTTCCCAAGGCCCAGGCTGCTCTGCCTGTCTGTGGGTATGGTCCGTGTGGCATGCCCAGGATGCCAGCGTGACCCTTCAAGGTGCCAGCAAAGGGAAAGGGAACAAACCAGAGCAGATACCAGCTCTGCAGCTGGAGGGAGGAGCTCACTGGCAGTGCTGCCAGCTTCCACTTCAGTGCAACACTTGCACTTTTGGATATTCTTTCCCCACAAAGCTCCATGAGAATCACAGCATACGGTATCAGAAATAAAGCACAACACAGAGCCATGCTGATCCTCAGGACAGACCAGGCCTCAGTGGTGAGGTTTCCCCCATGGCTTAAGACATTCTTAAAAAACAAAAATCAGTATTTCCACCTCCTCTGGGGAGTCTGATTTGTGGCATTCAGGACATACCCTCTCCTCGAGAACTGCAGGAGAGGGATGCCCTGCAACACTCAAGAAATCCTTCCCATTTCCTTTGCAGCAAAGGACACTCCAGGGTGCCAACCAGACCAAAAAGCCACAACATCCACACACCCCCAGCCTCACTTCCCTAATCAGGATAGAGATAACACAGGCAAAATTCCTATTAACCAGCTAATGCATGTAGCAGTGTTTCCCAGCCAAGGCTCCTCATAGCTAAATAACAGTCTTTATCCCCCCAATTTCCCTTCACCATTTGTCATCTTTCTTCAAATCAACTCAGTATTTCCTGAATTCTCAACTACTAACAGGCTGGGGGGAAAAAAAAAAAAAGAGAAAAGAAGAAACTATGAAGAAAGTGCTTATGAACCAATGGAAAACGGGTTAATGTTTCCTACCCTTCTCTCTTCTCCCAAACTTTCCCCCCTTCCACCCTGGGCCTCCAAACACTTCCAGACAGCCATGGATCTCCTCAGATGTGCTGGCCTGGGGGACAAAACGCACGCGGCAAGAAGCAGATGGATCACAGTGCTGGGAGAAAGAAGCACAGAACACCGGGACCTCCAGCAGGTACATCTGCTCCCCCATCCCACCCCAAAACAGCCCAGCATCCCCAGGACAAACCCATCCCTGCACCAAGCGATGCCAGGACCTTTTCCAAAGGACAAGGGCAGGAAAGAAGCTCTGCACAGGATGCAGGGGTCACTCCTCTGCCAGCAGTCCCCTTCAAGCCCACCTCAGTTTCTGCAGCAAAAATGGGTCTGTGAGGATGCAGAGGAGAGGGTGAGGGGGTGTGCTCAGGGCTTGGCAGGTGTGTACAGAAACAGGGAAGAAAACAGAGCACAGCAGGATTTCACACTCAGGGGAGTCTTCCCCCTGAGCCTGCATCCACGGGCACGGTGTGAGTGACCAGGGCATGGCTCCAGAGAGGGCTGGAGGTAACCCCACCTGCCCCACCACCTCCAGCGCAGATGGAGACCTCCAGCTCCTCCAGCAGGCAATCCAACCCACCCTGCAGTCTCCAAAGCAAAAGAGAAAGGAATGGATAATTTTTTTACCCCCCTCCCAATGCTTTCTCATGACCCAGGTTCCCCTCCCTCCCCTGGTTTCCTAACACACTGCCACATCCCCAGATAAATTGTGTAAGGGCAATTCAGGGGCAAGCCGAAAGTAAAGCAGAATGGCTGCAGAGTGGAGAAACAATGAGAGAAAAAAAACGAACAAAAATAAAATAAAACTATGAGGAGAAAGGGGGTTTAAAGAGAGACAGGACTAGGGAAAAAGCAACAGCAGCACAAGGAAAGGGGAAGGGGGGGGAATTCCTCTGGAAATCATTAATACTCCAGGAACCTTCAGGACTAAACCTGAATACAGACACTTAAGCTCTCAGCTCTGCCATTAACGCTAGGGCCTAAATTATTGATCTTTTGCCTTTATCAGCATAACAGTCACGTCCTGGTATCAAGATCTAACTACACTGCGGTCCCTGTGCTGCAGCCACTGAAATAATTAGGAGAAATTCTCATTAAAGGAGAGTGAAAGGTTCAGAGATGGAGACAGAGAAAAGGGTCTGGGAGGGTGTTTAATGTCTTCCACAGGGTCGAGAGAGCGCTCTGATCAAATCCCTGCGCAAGGCCGGGGGATGACAGCTTATCAAAAGGAGAAGTCCAAAGCCCCGCCACACCGGCATCCACCCGCCACCTCCGCCACACGCTGGCCACAGGGCCAGTGCTGGGAGGTGGGGGTAAAAGACATCAAAAATAAATTTTAAAAATAGAATTAATAACGGAAGGCTGCTGCAGGCTTGGTCAGAGCCTGAAAAATTCAGCCTGGAGTAAGAGAAGGGGTGCAGGGAGGGGGGTGAGGAGGAAGAAGCCCCAGCATCATCCCCAAGGCACACAGTCAGGGCTCTCCCTATTTCACTCCAGACTGCACTGCCCAGGATCCAAAAGGAAACTGGGAAGCGAAAAGGGAGAGTAGCAACACCAAAGCAACACCGTGTGTGCAGCCCAGAGGATGGAGGGAAGAAGCCCAGCCTGGTGGTGGCACTGGTCCTAGCCCAAAAACACCATGGAAAATATTAAAAAAATATTTTAAACATGTATAAAAAAGGGGAAAATGCACCCCCACCAGTGTGAAATGCCAGGATATATTTCACAAAGACCAGGGTAGAAAAACAATTCAGTCTGGTGGGCAGCAGAAAGAAGTCGCTGGAGATTTCGGCATGATTGGGAAGGGGGTGATGGAAAGATAAGGGGAGTGATGGAAGAGGGGGGAGAAGGACAGGGATGAATGTAGAAAGCCTGTCCCCTCCCCCTGCACACACAAAGTTTGCCTATATTTAATGTCAACGCGCTGTAATTTAAAAGAAAAATTCCATTTCACTCGGCTAATCAGAATGGTTAGAGAGACCATTACCACAAACACTGGGAACATCTGAAATTGATTATTTTTTACTTCGTGCAGTTAATGAAATCCTCCAGCGACCGCGGCAGAGGGGTCCGCACCGGCGCCAGGGACAGGAGGGGGCTGCCGGGCCACCACCGCTGACCTTTGTGCCCAGGGCTGCGGGGGAGTGGCGTGGGGCTGGGCTGGGCTCTCTGCCCACCATTTTGTGAAGGCTGGAGATATTTAGCATGGGCGGCACATCCCGTAAGGAGCACCACATCATTAAATGTCTTGGGCTGGTGCGGCGGGGAAGAGAAATGCAGGATGTCACTGCCTGATAGGGAGAAGACTCGGAGGTTATTTATTAGCGGACACTTACCACAAACTGCATTTTCTCCATTTGCATTTGATATGCTGCAGCTGGCTTAGCGCCGGGAAAAGGCGGGTGGGATGGAGAGAGCAGCACCCCTGCCCTTCCCTGCCGCTCCCTACCCACCTCAAGCCCTCAAGAGCCACCCTGCTCCTTGCCAGTCCCACCAGAGCCACCTGTCTATCTGCTTGGCTTGATGGCCACCTTTCCCAAAGAAGCCATGAGCTTTTCCATTGATGCTCTCCATCACCATGGTTCAAGAAACAAATCCATGGGGTCAAGCCAAGGTCCTCAGAGCTTTCCAGCGGCCCTCTGGCCACTGATGCAGAAGTGCATCCTTTCTGCAAGACCATCCAGACCACTGGACACTTGGACACCCAACCCATTACAGATGGGTAACAAATCCCTCCTGGAAGCATCATGAGGGCATCCCAATGCATCCCTGCCTCAGATGCAGGCACAAGCAGGGGGCCACTCTCCCCTCCACCCTGTGGCCACAGCCTCTCTCCCACCTCCGAAAAGTGGCCGAGTGTAATTACGCAGAAAGCTCCTCTGGAGCTATATCAATAAGACAGACGTCTGTTGTATCATTCTCTCTCAGTAAGGCATTTCTTCTCCCCAATTGCTCATATAGAATCATAGCCTAATAGCATGCTATTAACATAATTGCCAACACAACTAGTGTTCCGTGTCTCACAGCCATTTGCTTATTTTGCCATAAAGAATATCAAAAAACAGCCCGAAAAGCCACAGCCCAGCTGTGCGGCCAAGGGGACCGGCCATCGGCTCTGCTGGCAGTGCCGGGGCCTGGCGAGGAGCGGCGCAGCACCGGCGGCCGGCCCCAGCTGTGGACCGCAGCACCGGCAGCGCGCTCCGACCGGGCTCCCGAGCAGACGTGTGCGAAGATCTAAACGGATTCTGCCAGGCGAAATGAAATTCCCATTATTTTTAATTAATCCTTAATTAAAATATATTACTCCGCAGATTCTGCAAATCTCTCTTAATATGCAAATGCGGCCCATTCAAGGATATTTACATATCATTAATTAAAACGGCACATTCTTTCAGTCTAACAAGCTGAGAGCCGTGTCTGTTGCCACACTGGCAAGAAAGCTGGGCCTGGCACTGCCAAATTCATCCATGAGAAAGATGTCCAGTGTCATGGCAAGGGTGGGAGAGCATGGGACAGGGCTGGGGAAAGGAGACAGATCTCAAGGAGGAGACAGGTTTGGGAGATCCCAATCCAGAGCAAAAGAGCACCCCCGAGCCTGGCTGGAGTGGGTGGATGGGAATGCACGTCGGCACCACCACAGCCAGTGAGGAAGTTGGTGTTTCAGCAGAGCCAGGGGGATGGGTGCAGGCTCTGATCACAGCATCAGTGCTCACCCACACACAATATTTGAGGTCAGCCAGTTCTCTGTGGCCTTCACTGCCATACTGTGCTGTCCCACCAGAATTTGTCACCAGGTAGTACTCCCGCTCTTCCCTGTCTGCCTCAACTTCCAAGCATGGAGATCTCCCTGCTTCCAAACTATGGGATACATCATTTGCAACAGTCAAGTTCCCAGCTCCAAATTCCCTCTGGGCCGAGGAAGACAACTCACCCCATCAGAAGGGTCAGACCCTGCAAGCCAAGCCGATGCTACAGCCTTTTAACAGGCTGAAAGCACAGAGGTGATAATGAGCTGGCCTGAGGGAAGAAGGCTTTCTGCTCCCCAGGAATCTCCTCCATGGCTCTCCAAGAGGAGTCTGTGCCTCCCTCCCCAAGGCGTAAAGGGACAGGCTCTTTGGGAAGCATCACCAACATGGACACAGCACCTGCAGCTCCCACCCCAACCGCCCGTCCAGCAGCCGCACGCGAATCCAACCACAGTGAGAGACAGCCAAGAAGTTCATCACTGCTCCAGCATGGGTCTCACAGCTGCAGAGAAAGCTGTGCTTTAATACTCTGGAGAGGTCATTGAGTCAGGCACAAATCCACCCCCTCCAAAGAGCCATCAGTTTTGCACACACGATGACAACTCCCCGTTATTGCCAACAGACCTGTGTCTAAGTCTCCCACGGGCTGGTGTCAACACAAATGTCAAGCACCCAAAACCCAGGCAGCAGCTCCATCCCAGAAGAGGAAGGCCAAACAGTGCCTATGTCTTCACAGCTCCACTGCCACCTGGAAGGGGATGCTGGCCAGATCTTCATGGTGATGTGCCAGGACAGAGCCATGTCTCCCTTCACAACCTGAGCATACTGCTCCCAGAACCTGGAGGTTTTCAGCCTTCAGGACTGATTTCTGTGAGACTGACAGCCCCACTCTCACTGTCTCACTACTGTCACTACCTTCTCCTAGGCAGAGCAGACAGCAGAAATTCAGCCAGCAGCTCCTCACGTGGGACTGACAGACAATTCTTAACAACAATTAATAAGCCTCTGTCCTTTTCCAGCGCTTTTCATCAGAGGACTTCAAAGTGCTTGATTGAACTTGTCTCCACTGCACTCCAGAGCGGAAGAAAACCTGTACCAACCCCTCTTCCCAGACGGGGAAACTGAGGCACAGCCCAGGGTGATCCATCCCGTGCCACACAAGAAGCTTTACACACAGAGCAAAACAGAAGCCACCCAGCTGGGTGAGGGAACTTGTGCTGAGCATCGTCAAATATATTGCTGCTCGCCACTGGAATTGGGGAGGGACACCAGCAAAGGGGCACTTTGCTCTGGCTCTGTCCTTTTTTGCTCCTTCCCCTGGCAGCTGCCACTAGGCTTTGGGACAAGGGCAGCCCAGCTGGGTTCACCTTCATCCTGGCCCAGCATAGCCATGCTGAGACACCCACATCACACTGGTACTTGCCATGCAACACCTTCACGCTTTCCCCAAAATGATGCTGTTCAGATCACACGATCCTTCACTCTCCCAGGTCTTCAGAGGAGGAGGAGACACTCACACCATTACCAGCCAGCTGAGAGGACACGATATGAACTACTCAAATCAAGATGACTTGGCTGCATTTCAATGCCTCCCGCAGCCAGGAAAAGCAGCAATACCTCCACATACGAGGTTGACACACCAAGTCCAGTTTAGGCCACGCTTACCCCTTTTGGCTGCACAGTAAAAAGGCGTAAGTTCATTCTATCTGTGGTTGAGGCTTTAACCAGAGAGCTGTATCAGAGAGAGTGATTGCTTTTATTTTCTCTTGCCTTTTCTTAGGACAGTGCAGGGAAAACATTTCTGCTTTATCTCAGACTGCCCCTTCAGCAAGCTTTCACATCACTTAACTCCTCGTCAGATCTTCAGTGCCATACCAGTCCAGGGAACTCATCAAGGCCCATGCTAAACATGGCAGCTGGAAAGCCAGGTGTTGCCAGCGGGGCTTGTCCCGCCTCCACAGCATCTTTGGTCCAAGTCCTTCTCAAGAAGCAGGCAAGGAGAGAGTCTGGGTTGGGCCTGAAAGATCCATTCACAACCCCTATACCAACCTGCCCAATGCCCCAGGAGCCACTGACAAATCCCACGTAGAATGCCTTCCTCACCAGCATGCAGACAGCTTTGGAGAACCTTCCACTGACCCCCAAGCACCATGCCATGGCCTCAGGAGCTGCCCAGGCCAGAGGCTTTCCCCTGCTTTCCAAAACAGCCACAAAGCTCCCCAGATCCCCCCCAGTCTGGAGCACCAGGACACTGCGAGGACAACACACCAAGAGGCGCCAAACGGTTGATGAATTATGCCAATTAATACTCCCCCGGCATCTCCTATGACGGAGAGGTGTTTGAACCTTGGTGGTCTTGGCCCAGGGCCAGCTGAGGTGATTAAATCGCGCCTCCCTCCGCTCTCCCTTTGCAGTTCCAATTGCACGTGAAATCGCTCCTCACCTCCTGGCGCACCCAGTTGCATCCTGGCCACCAGCACAGGGTTAAAAGCCACTGTCACAAGCCATAGCTCCAGGCCATGGGTCCTGAGTCCATCAGTTCAAACAGCCCCATGTCCAGCAAGCTGTGAGGAGAAAGAGACAGACACTTCTGCCTTCTCCTGCTTTAAGTCTTCTTCCTTTCATTCCTTTCACCCAAAATTTGCTGCTGTAAGCAGCAGAGCAGGTCTGGGGTCCCTGCTCTGCACCTCAGGCTGGGGGAGCAAGATCCAGGCTCCCCAGGCAGGCAGTGACACTGCTCCAGCCCATGCACAGGGACAGAGCTGTTGTCCCCTCTCACCACGTGCTTCCGTTCCAGCAAACAAGGCAAAGCAAAAACAAATGCCACAGATCATTACATCTTCACACCCAGCGAGGGCACCATGACAGGAGGTCACTGGAGGGACTCCAGGGCCACTTTGTCACCCAAGATGGTGCTCTCCAAGCCAAATCCTCCCAGCAGCATCCACCAGTGGCCCTGAGATGCCACACCTGGGTTGCAAAAGGGCCTCAGATTCCCAACATCATAGAAAGGCTCTGTCCCCCTTGGCTCTTGCTCTGCTCTCCTGTCCCCAGCAGATACCAGACTCAGCCTGTGGTCACCCCAGATGGGGGGGACTCCAGGAACAGTCACTGTGGAAAGGGCTGTCCCTCCCTGCCCCCTGCTGACACACACTCCACCACGACACTAATCCCATATTAATATGCTCCCCACAGCTGAAGCAGCCGACATAATGAAAAAACCCATCCACAAGGAGATAATTATATTACAAAACTATTTTAAATCAATGAGAGCCAAGATGGATGGGGCAGGGGGGGATGCTGGGGACTGGCTGCCATCACTCTAAGTGTCCTCTACGGTCCAGCCACCTCCAAGGGCTGGACTCCCTGGTTAGGGAGGGCAGGGAATCCCCAAGCTTTCTGCGCCAGGGGCTGGGCACACCAGGGATGAGTAATACTAAAGGAAAGTCAAACATGGCCCAGCAGAGCATGGCCTCAGAGCTGGTAGAAGACTGCCAGTATGGCTTTTAGTACCCCTACTCTCAAGGCAGACTGCAGCTCACTTCAAATTCACCAGCTCTCAGAGATAGGGGATGGCAGCTTTCATTTAAAACCACTTGCAAAACTCATCCCAGCTTGAGGGCATAACCCAGGAGGTGGAGCAGGAGCTGAGGAACAGCCACTTGGTTTTTAATACAGCACTCTGACACTCACTGCTGCCTCTTGTATGGACAAGGCCAAGCAGGGGCTGAGGAACCATAGAATGGTTTTGGTTGGAAGGAACCTTAAAGATTATCTTATTCCATGCCTCTGCCACGGGCAGGGACACCTTTCACTAGACCAGGTTGCTCAAAGCCAAGATGTACCCTGCAGTGGGATAAAAAAAGAAGACATCCCTCCTCCCACCCCCACAGAAGAGAACTCAGGACCAAGGACAAAGTCACCACCTCCAATGTGACGACACATCCAGCCTCACAGAGAAACCCCAGCTGCGAGGAAAACAGCTTAAAAAGGGAAATAGCTGGAAAAAGGGGAAACCCTGGAATCAAAGGAGCCCCTACAACACACATCCTCCCCCTCCCCTCCTCCTTTTGCGCCTTGTTCTCTCTCTCCTTTCCCCGGCCAGGTTTAATTTGACACCTTGAGCTTTGGTAACGAGGTGGGGAGAGAGGAGCCACAGCGGAATTCATTAGGCTGAGCACTGCAGGGCCCGCTCTCGGCGCGCTAATGACATCGGAGGATAGGGAAACGAGACAGCCGCCACGCAGGATGAAATAAACATGAGCACTGTCAGCACTGACAGCAAAAGGGACAAAATAAGGCAGGTAGAGACCTTTCCCCAGCCGCGCAATGCAAAGCGACAGCTTCCAAAGCCCCCTGCCCGTGGATCCCCTCTGCCCTCAGCTTGGGAGAGGGGAGGGTGGCTGAGAAGAGGATGGAAAAGAAAAGCAGCAATTAAACCACACTTACCATGATTAAACCATCCTTCCCCAGGCAGGCGCACTCCTTCACTCCCCTTCTGCAGCAGGAGGAACTCGTGTCACCTCCTCCCAGCCGTCCTGCATGATCCCAAACTCCGTGAAATTGGTCCCTGGGTGGGGGTTTTGGGGATGTTATCTATGCCTGGGGTACACTTCTCCCTCCTCCAAACAGCACAGGGAAGGGGCAAGCAGGATGAAACAAGTATTGCACAAACCCGCAGGCTCATCACAGCAGTGACCAAGGGGGAGAGGACCATGCTCCAGTGTCACAGGGTTGGTGTGCAGGCACAGACTGTGCTCCTGGCTGCAGGAATCCATGGCTGTGGCACAGCTGCTGCCAACACTCACTGTCATCTTTGATTCTGGCAATATGCAGGCAGCCAGCAACACCTTACTTTGCTCACTTGCAAACCCCCATCCCAAGTCCTTAAGTACTCAGGTATATCACTCCTACTGAGACTGTAATGTTTGAGGGGCCATACGCAAGTTGAAAAGGGCAGGAAAACTTCAGGATCTAGAAGAAAAATCTCTGTCCAGCTCAGGGTCCAGCACACCTCCCCTTGGTGCCTTGCTCTGCCCACCGCTTCTCCAAACCATCAGCCAGCACAACAGCCAGGTCAGACTTTCCTGCAATGTCCCTGATGCTCTCCAAGGTGAAATACTTTGGACCCCAAGAACATCACAAGGGTTTCCTTTCTTCGAAAACATTGACCTGCCCCATCCCTCTACACTTCCCATGAACACTGAGTCACAGCACAAGAGCTTGATGCCCAGCAGATCACTCGGGTTGACAGCTGCTCTCTTCCCATCAGGAATCTGAATTTTCTGCTTGGGTTTGGGGGCAAGTTTTTCTGGCTGGGCAAAGTTTCCAGAAGGCTCTTTTACAGCATTTTCACTCCAGTGCTTTTAGTGCTCCCAGTTGTTGGCTCTGCTCCCAGGACACAGCAGCGTGCAGGAGGGAAGGGCACACGAGGGGAAAAAAGGCAAAATTCTGGAAAACAAGAGCACTGAGTACAACTCCTGTATTGCCTGTTGGCCTGTATCTGATCTGAAAAAGCCTCATGTACACACCTGACTCAGTTTCCCCATCTATTAAAATATCCAAATCCTATTTGGTCCTTTTCTCCTCCTATTCCAAGCCAAAGATGGCACTCACCATCAAATGCACTGCTAGATTTGCTGCATCTTCGCCACCCTGATTTTCACCCCAGCAAAGAACCCCCCACGTTGATGGGAATGCAAGACCCATCATATGGTTTAAATGACCCAGGGCTGTTTCCCAAAGTCCACTCAAAGGCCAGGAACACTTCCAGGCTCAGTCACTCACCCAATGCTCCATCCTCTGCTTTTATTCCCTCCCCCCGGCTCCCCCAGGCATTCCTTGAAAGCGAATGGCAATTGAGTTTGTAAGTCCCTATTCATCAAGGAAATTAATTCCTTATGCATAATTCATTTCTTTTGTCAACTTTTTTTTTTCCCCCCAAATGCTCCCGAAAGCATCAGGAGTGGAAGCAGCAATAGGAGAATGGGAACACAAGAGGCTGAGGAGGGGAAGAAACAGCCTTGCTTAGAGCTGACCAGCACATCACTCCAACCCCCAGCTCAGGAGGCATCCCAAGGGATATCTGAGGAGGAGGGAGGCCACCACAAAGTCTGAGCTACCAATAAGCAGTGAGTTTGCTGGTGGGATAAAGACTGTGTGTGCTGAAAGTCTTTGCTGTGTCTATGTTGTTGCCTGTACCTGGACGTAGTCAGGCTGAGGATGGTCTCAGTGTAGTCGAGATCACTTGAGCAGCATCCTGAGTAACAACTGAGAGCCCAGAGAACAGTCCAAGGCTGGCACGGAGCAGGGAAACCAGGATGCCCAAAGAAAAGATGGAGGAAGCTCTGACGGCATGAAATCACAGTGTTCTGGTCCCTGCCTCAGTGGAGGTGGCAGCCTCTGCTCAGGCTTTCTGCCCTCTCACAGCCGGTTATGCCAGCCTTGTGCTGTGCTGGATGAACACGTCCCTTCTCCAGGTCCAGAGCCAGCTCTCCAGCCTTCACCACACGTCTGGTCTGTACGGAGGCATCTGCCCGTCTGGGTTATTTATGGAGGAGAGCTCTGGAGCCGTGTCAGAGCCCTGCTGACTGCAGAAGCATTGCAGATAGCTTTACCTTCTTGCAAGCTCGAGTCTGGAAGGAGGCCTGGAGGTAGCACTCACACCTTGCCAGCTCCTGAAAGCACAACCCAGGAAGATAAACCCAGTTGCAAGAGGAGAAGTTGGCTGGAAGCTGGCTCCATGGCTGGAGATGAGCCATGCCTGCACTCAGAGAGGACTCTGAACCCTCAGTTCCTCCCCGTGTCAGGATGGACCCATGCCACCAGCAGCACCCTGTCTTTTATTTCCCTGCAGCATGGCAGGAATGGAGCAACTCTCCTGGCCAGCTCCACCTTGCTCTTTCCCAAGGCAAGGAGATCCCAGAGCACCCCACGACTGGCACAGTCCAGCTCAGACATGGGGACACCACTGCTGAAACTCAAGCTGGAAGTGCTGGGGCCATGTCCATGGCCGTAGTCCCAAAGGGACTGGGCACAGCAGCAGCTTGGCTTACAGGGCTCAGTTTACCACTGACCTATTGACATTTACACTCACACACGGCCAGCAAACCACCCCCAGATACCTGACCAAAAAAGACTGGCACTTGGCCCATGCTGCTAATCCCCAAACTTGAGCAGAAGTTCACACACAGCGCTCACACCCACGTACCACCGCTTCCCACCTGGCAAGCTGGGAAAGCCCATATAAATAAAGCTTAATTGCTGCTACTCCGACACAGCACGCGCAGGCGAAATGCGTGGTAGCCGAACAAACAGCAAAGCCCTGGGATTTCCTGACTCCCCCGCACACCAGACCCACCAGTTAATGTTCAACTGAAGCCAACAGGACCACTGCTTGCCTTACCTGCACACCTGGTATCACTCATGACCGGATGCCTCCCTCTGCTAGGGAGGGGTAGGCTCTTTTACAGTGAAGCTGAATTTGTTTACTGCTTCTGCGCGCCCGACTCTCTGTGGCACCAAAGAAAAAGAGGAAATTAAGCAACATGCTGAGGTGCCACTGCCATCTCTGACTCTCCACAGAGGGGACACAGCCCTGGCTGTATCCCACCCCAACCCATGGAGCAAAAGGCAGCAGATCGTGCCATTCCCAGCACTACATTTGGACAGTAAGTAACGCCACCTTGTCACGGGGGTACAGAGAGTGTTTGCAACGCCCCATTTAACTGCACTGTACTCCTATCCACAGGCTTCATCAGCATATTTCAGCAGCGCCTTGATGGATGAAGATAGATGGGAGAACATCATCCTTGGTGAAATCACTGTTTTATCAAGGTTAAACCATCCTTACGCTGCACCACCTCTCTTTGTTGCTTCATTTCCAATTGCAAAATTAGCGGCAGACATAACACACATTTGCATGGACCTTGTTCTGCACTCCACAGCTCATCTCTTCCTTCTCCGGGATGGAGAGGGGGAAGCGTGGGGAAACCTTCCCCACCTTCATGCCTAAGCCTGTCCAGCTCTGTGGGCTCTGATGACCCAACAAAAGCCAGAATCTCTACAGATTTCATGAAGTTGCCTCTTTAGCATGGAGCCATGTTGTCCATCAGCGCTCTCCAAGAGCTCCTGCCAGAGCCAAAGGACCACCAGTCCCTCTCCCGTCTCCCTGGCACACCACATCCACTGCCAAGTTTCTGTGGAATGACCACTAAAATCGTGGCAAAGCAGAGTATGAGGAAGGAAAGCAGGAGGCAGGTAGGCTTTTGGTAGAGCCAGATGGTCTCATGGTGAAGGTACCAGGGGAATGGGATGCAGAAGGGCGGCAGCACAATAAATGATCTTTCTCCATTGTAAGCCTGGTTGGATGCGGGTGGGAAAGCCTGGGCAATTTGAGGAAAAGGGCACAGGAGCCAGGGAGGGAGGGGAGAGGCTTTTATCTCCAGGTCAGAAGTTCAACCCCAGCGCAGGTCAGCAGCGACAGAAAGCTGTTGCCTTCTGACACCTCTCCAGCAGCCAGCTGGGCAGAGTGACGGATGTCCCTGCAGCTCCCAGCCCCAGCACTCCACACGTCCACCTGGCAAGCTGGGCACATCTCCTTCCTCCTCCCAAGAGCTGACCCCTTCAGACTCAGGGGACGTGGCCTGCAGCAGCTGTGCTGGGCCACCAGGCAGAGCCAGCTCCCCTCCACACCCCAAGCACACTTTGGAGCACTTTCAAACCCTTTCCACAGATCCCTCTGCTGAGGAAGGCTTGTTCCCCTGCCCTGCTTTACCAAGAAGGAGAAATGCATGGCCTTGAGCGACGTACCCCATGATTACCCCATTTTTTCAAGGTGACACTTTGTATGCCTGCTGTGGAGAAGACCATGTGCAGGGCCAAGACCCCTAAACATCTTACACAAAATCATCCAACATGGAACCCTTAAGACAAGTGCCCGTCCTGCTAAAAACCCTAGATCGCAAGCTCCCAAATCACTCAGACTCATTTTGGAGACCTTTTGGGGCTGAGTCATCCCTGCCTGGAGGCGAGGCCCCAGCACAGGACAGCACCTGTTACCCCTGCGGCCTCGAGCCAGGCACTCACTGGAGGAACATGATCCCAGTGGCTCGGGAATATATAAGGACAGACAACCAAGGTGGGCAGCATGCAGCTTTTTCACAGGACCTGTCTCCGTAGCCCCGGGCTTCTAAATACCTTTTAAAAAATCTGTACCCCCTTTACAGCACTGTTTGACTCTGCAGGGCGCTATTAAGTTACAAGAATATCTCTGGGCCCAGGGCCAGCTGCCGTGTTGTGTGGTCCCCATTAAACACAGATGGGTTGGACTGCCTCCTGCAGGGAGACCTGCTCCAGCAGTGGCTTTGCATCCCCGTCAGGAAAAAGTCAGCCTTGGCAACTAGGCTTTCTATCTAGACCGTCATTCATGGCTTGCACGTTGCACAGGCTCCCCTGGCACTTTTCAACAAAGTCTCAGTGGTGTTTTGCACCAGGTAAAAGGGGTGAGTTGGCTTGCAAGATTACTGACTTTACAGCTGGGGAAACTGAGGCACAGGCAGCCCTTGGGGGCCAGCTCAGGCTCATGAAATGCTGCACTGACCAGTCTGATTGCTGCAGAGCCTCCCCCAGCTCCTATCACACCTCCTCTGGACCAGATCCAGACACAGCCAGCCCGTGGGGGCTGCCAGCTCTCCCCTCCTCCAGCAGGATCTCTCCTTTGCTCTTTCAGCAGCAGGGAAAAGCATCCCTGATATGCAGCTGAGCAGCCAAGTGACCCTGGCAGGCAGTGACCTGGGAGAAGGTCACTTACTGAGCGAGCTGATGCCCTTGTGGGGCCGTGGGTATGTGCGCACACAGACACCCACAAACTTTCCTGGAGAGGTGTCTGGTTTCACACCTCAGCTCCTTCAGGGCTGCTTCCTATGCCAGCAGCATCCAGCAGGAGTGGGCCAAGCCTTGCCCTGGCTGTCTATCCCCACTGCCATCGCAGTCCTGGTGCAGGCAGCTCTCCAGTTTGCACATGCCTTCACAAGCTCGATGGAGAAGGAGGTCAGGAGGAGATGCTCACAGGGAAGTTTCTTCCGAGCTCAGCGTGCAGAGCTTGGCTCGCACTCCAAAGCACTGCAGTTTACAGCCCTTATAAAAACATTTATATAGAAGTTGCCTGTTCTATGCATATAAGGCCAATGCCTTCAGACTTGGGCAGGCCCCAATGCCATATTCAGGCACAGGGAACAGCCCGGCTTCCCAGTGAGCCGAGCACATCCAAAGCTGGACAGAAACCAGCCAGCATCACAGAAAGCCTCTCCAAGAGCTATATATGGATTCTGAGTCCAGTCTGGTTTACCCTGGGAGAAGAGGGCAAGTGGGCTGTGCTGACCAATGCGCTTGAGACATAGCTACAGGGAACATGCTACAAGAAAACTAGAGAATGGGTTTACAGCAGTTAAAAGCAAAAGCAAAAAGTGGATATTTCCTCCACTTCACACCATTCCAGAGCAGCAAAGTAAATGAGAGCATGGATTAAAGTGATGCAGCTTACACTAGATCCTCAAACAAAACAAAAGCAAGACTTTCTGCAGTATAAATATGTCACTAAACACCACAGCTCTCAGCAAGAGTACTGCAGCATCAGGCATTCACAACAGCCCAGATCCGGCTTAACCCAAGACATCCAGGAAAGAAAACTATCAGCACCTGAATCTTACAGTTCTGTAACAATCACAATTCATGCACAGCACACAGGACCAATTTTCTTTCACCCATTTCATACTGGTTGTCTCCTTGGGTATCCCACTGAGGGCAGCAGAAACATCATCCCTCAGTTGATACTTCATATGCTGCCACCGAGGAGCTGCCTTCTTTTCCTCAGTTTCCCCAGTACCCAAATAAAGCACTCACTCCCATGGCCATCCTGGCCTAGCACAGAGCCATCCCCATGACAAATTTGCCTCCTTGTCCCAGTAAAAAACAGTTTGTTCCAGACCCACACAGCTTTCATTAAGAGCTCATGGATCATGCTCACCCCAGACTTCTCCCCCAACCCTGACCTGGGCTGTCCTCTGCCACTGAAGTGACATAACCTCAGCCATGGGGCACTTGGGCATCTGCCCAAAGCAAAAGCATTCTGCAAAGCTTTGCTGTCTCACAGGCACAGCCTCTTCCAAGACTCAGATGTGTGGATTTCAGTTCCTGGAGACAATAAAGAGAAATAAATCTGGTTGCTTTAGCCCAGGCATTGGAGGGGGAATGATTTTCCCCAGCACTAATGGAGGTGCTTTTCCTTACATATATATATATCAGCTGAGATGATGTCAAGGCAGATCATTAAATTAGCCAGCCTCTATTAATTACAGCTCTCCTATAGCTCTTCCCATCTTCCAAGCGCTTTACAAACAGCATTAATTCCTACACGTGTTACCTCTGTTCCAAAACCTCCCTGAGGAGCTGGCAAAGCCCCAAAGCCTGGAGCAGCCTTGGAGCAAGCAGTCCCTTATGCAGGCTTGTGGTCCCACCATCCAGGCTCCCACCATGCCTTTGCTCCAGACCATTGTTTGGAGCTGGAGTGGGAGCCTGGATAATTTACAAGTCACCAAAAGGGCCAGGATTTGACAGAGAACTCTGTCTCTGGCCAATCTCCCATGGGCTGGGGCTTACTGCTGTCCTCCCATCCCTGAGGGCTGCTGGCACTCCAAGTTCAGCATCTCTGCCTTGCTTCTCTCCCCAGCTGGAGAATTTCTCCCACCATTAAAATTAACGAGGTGGGTTTGCAGAGACGAGCTGGCTACAGAGCCCCCTCCTGTTCCTGGAGTTTGGGGTTGTTTTTAAATTAAGTTGCAGTCCTGTAAGTGCAAAGTTATACCAAGCATCATTTACTTTACTGCTGAGCAATGAGGAGCAGGGAGGGAAGCAGGGTGCTCCCCTCCAGGCACGTCATAAAGCGCCCAGCACACGCAGATGCTGCCTGCAGTTCTCCTCTGCTCCGGTCCGGCAGCGCTCCCTGTGCCAAGAGCTACAGCCTGGAAAATGGCACTTGTGCTAAAGTGCCCGCATTAATCAAATCTTCGTTCACACCAGCAGAGAGAGAGAGAGAGATGGAAAAAGGCAGAGGGAGATCCCACCACCTCCCCGAGCCCAGCCTTCAGTCCAGCCAGGGTGGGAAGGAGCGCGCTCCGGTGCTTTGCCAGGCAGCAGCCTCCACTCGATGCAATGGAGGCCACAATGGCAGAAAAGAGCAGTGAAAGCCTCTGTGTCATGGCTTAACACACCTAAGTGTTCCCAGGAAAAAAGGAGAAATGACAACTTTCCAAACTAGATTTAGCAACAGGACAGAAAGGACCTAGAGCACAAGAGGAAGATGGAATTCCCAGCAAGATCACCAAACTCTGCTTTGACTTGGGAGACTGATGGCAACTTCCTAAGGGGATCCCATCCCTGGGACCGCTGATCCATCATCCACAGCATGCTATGGAGACAAGCTTAGCCACAGCAACCAAGGTGTTATGTGCAGGACCTCCAGAGACAATGCATCCAGGAGAACAACCTCTAGACTTAGGGCTACCATAAACACCACTCAAATAAAGGGCAACCTCAGCACCTTATCTACAATCAGCAAGAGCAAAATCAATGGTAATCACATCAGCACCAACTTCATATTGGGAGACCCAACACTACACTGGCCCCTCACACCCCAAATCAGCAGTGGAAGGGGTGGGACACACACCTACAGAGTGATTCCTTATTTATGGATGAAACTGAAGCACCCTTGATGGATATTTTAACCTGTTCTTAGACACCATTTGGAAAGTCACGTCTACCACCTTCCCAGATGGATTTACACTTGCACCACAACCTGAAGAAGAGGTTACTAAGAAGAGCAAGAGCCACCCTGATTTTAGTCTGCCCAGGAGCCAACTCCCACACGCTCCCATCTGTAAGACTGTAAGACAAAGTCTTGCCCAAGCTTGCAGCTATGTGGCACTGGAAAAAAGTCAAATATAGACCACCCAAACCCCAAATGACTGCTCTACCAGACAAAGCAGTGAAAAAAAGCATTGAACACAAAGTGCAGAAACAGGAAGGTGGAGGAGGGATTCCCCTCCTCCCATTTTAATAACCCAATGCTGCAAGGACAGGAAGAGCTCTTCAAAATCACATTGAGCTGGGCACAGCAGCATCATGACCTTCACCAGTTTTCCGCTCATCGGAGAGGAAATGAATACAACATGCTCCAGTTTCTTCCACTCTTCTGCCTTTTTCTGTTCCCCACAGACCCTCCGGACAACCAGAGAAGACAAATCTAATGCTCAGCAGCAAAGCCAGCTGGAGCATGACCCCACCAACGTCTTGAGAAATCAGCCAGACTTTAGGTCAGACCTGCCCTTTCCCTACTCCAAAGAGATGGCAGGAGCCAATACCTCAGTTACCAGAAAAGAGTCATGAATCTTCACAAAACTCTGCCACCCTACATGTGCTAGACACTCACAGCTTCAGCATCCCTGCACAGGAAATGGGAAGATGCCCTATGGGTATGCTGAGACCTCATTCTCCCTACACCAACAGCTGTGCTCAATCCTCTTCCCCTCCACCCCATAAGGGGGTCTGTGGCACAGGGCATCAACAATAGCTCCTCCAGGCTTCAGTAACAAAGCCGCCTGGCAGCCAACTCACAGAAACAGCAGCAGCCAGTGCTCAACTGCCTGTCCCCTCCAAAGCCATCACCTCCCAGCAACATGACAAGCCAGCCAACACAGCCACAGGTTTCCCTGAGCAGAGAGTGCCATGACACCTTCGCTCAGGGCTCAGAAGTGAGAAGAGGGAGAAGAAGAGTCTACCTGAAGCCACTTCACAACCAGCCTTAAAAAGTTCATGCAGAAATCTTCCCAAAGAGTCTGGCTATAGGAGACACTGGTCTCCACTGAATCAAGATCTGTTATGTTGTAATATAATAGATGTAAATTAAAACAGAAAATCTATCATGCCTCTAATGTAGCCTGATAGCTGAGCGTGTGGATCCGTACAAGCAGAAGCACAGAGAGGAAGGGTGATATATGGCGAAGCTGGATGGAGGGTGAAAAGCGTGGCGAGACGAGCTGGAGAATGGCGCAGCCCGCTCTACGCTCCTCAGACCCAAGGGCAAGAGAGGAATAAATGTTGATTAGTGTTGATTTTGTCCGACGAACGCTTGTCGAGTGACAGTTGGACTAAGCTGCTCTGAAAGAGAAGCATTAATCTTGGTCTGGTTTAAGTAGAGTATATTAATTTGTGTCATTTTTACTAAGTCGTACTGAGAAAGGCTTCTTACTGCTTTGCATCTGACTGCTTTGGTGGTTTAGCCTACTTTATTTTTTTTTCCTCCTTTTTTCCCTCCTTCTCCCTTTTAAACAGATATGGCGGCAGCAGCAACATATTCAAATAGCTCAGCAGGAGAGCGGGGGACCAAACGCTTCGCTCCTGGATTAAGAAAATAAACTCCCAGGGTGTTGGCATAGCAACAGCATTTCAGATGAACTGCTATATATTCCGTGATTAATAAATTAACATTTTTTTCATATGGTTGTTTCTCCTTTTCTTTCCCTCCTTCCAATGGCAGGAATGGGGGGTGGGCAAGAGGCAGAGAGGAGAGGCCAGATGATGTCCCCATGAGTTGCCCAAGCAGGCTGGCAGGGTGTCCTTTCCTCTCCGTGCACCCAGTCACAGGACAGAGCTTTATACACCCTACAAAGGCACAGGAATACAACAGGGACATGATGCTGCACGTGCTGGGGCCGCACAGAAATGGGCCTCGAGTGGATGGGGACGGAAATGCAGCACAGCCAAGGGGCAGGGCACAGGCACCCCTGTGCTGTGGTGAGGATGGTTTCAACTCCCCTTTGAGGGCTGAACAGCTCATTCCTGCTCTCAGCAGGACTGAGGGCTTGACGAACAGGTTTATGCCCCTTGCTGGTGGATCAGCCTTTTTGCAGCTGCTTTTTCCTCTCCACTGCCTGCCTTCTTTTTTTCTTTTACTTACTTTTATGGAAAAGGGACTAGAGGGAGAAGCTAGTGAAAATACCATGAATTAAGAGCAAAAGACTGCAAAGTTCCCCAGAGCAAACTGCACGCACAGAGTTAATTTTCCATGGCTGGAGCAGGTAACAAGAGCTCCTGCACGTTCCCCAAGCCCTTCTGAACACAACTGGGCGATCCCACTCTCCTATGAACAAGAAAGCAGAGCCTCCCTGAGGAGCACCGGTGAGTGACTGACCCAAATTCAAACACTTTCTTCCTCCTGCCAGAACTGGCAAAGTGACTGGTGCTGAACCGTAGTTGCCTTCGGGCCCTTGCTGTGTGCACTGCTGAGAGCCTCAACACAGGAGGGAGAAACTCAACACTTGAGGTTCATTATAGCCCCCCAGAATAAAAATGTCTGGGGATATGCTGAGCCAGGAGAGCCTTGCCAGGATGGCAGGCTCCCATCCAGAATAAAGGAGAGAGTGACCCATGGCATGTTTTCAAACACTCACCCCAAGCACTGCATGCCATGGGATCAACACAATGAGATGGTTTAGGCTTGGTCTATGCGCTGCTCCTGCTGAACTCCAAAGGTTTGGGACTTTTTAATAAATCTTACTACAATCTACCTTTTGCAGCTGCAAACATGCCCTGAATGTCCCCACTGTCCATGCTGCTCAGCCTCTTTGGCACTGCAGCAGCCCACCACTCAAAGCTGCTTTGCTTCAGGCACCAACCAAAGTTGAAATGTTTCCTCTTCTTACCAAACTCCGAATTAGTCAAAGTTCTGTTAAAGCATGAAATCATTTTGACAAGGCTTGAGTTACATCCACCACAGGCTGCACGTGCACATAGGGACGCTGTAGGCACACATTCTGTACACCTCTGTTCAAGAATTAAGATCCTGAAGGAACACCAACATTTTATAAAGCATTTCAGCTGTTCAAGACCGCAAGTCTGCCTTTCAAAGCTAGGAATGTAGCTTTTCAGCTTCTCCCAAGAGCAAGACTTGGGAAATCCAGTAACATTACCAAAGGGGTTTAAACACAAGTCAAAATCAAGCAGTTCTGCACTCAATGCCCCACATGCAGCTGCAGGCACATGGCAGAAAAACAATATGAGTCCCAGCTAGTAAAAACGGGTAAAGCTCCTCCACCAGCAGCAGGAATAGCCTGGTCTATTGTCAGACCCTCACAGTATTTTCCTAGGTCACAACAAAACCCCATTCCCTTCACAGCATCTCCCCCTGACTGCACAAAGCTCCCGCACAAGCTGTGCCACCATGCCACATCCTTTCATGTTCTCTGTGACACAGTAGGGTACAGGAGGGTGTTCATCCATGCCCTGAGGTCACCTCTCACCCAGGAGACCTTCCTCTGCTGCCAACAATCCTAAAGACACGAAACCTTTAAAACTGGAGCCTTTGGGGAAAGGGCAGGAAGCAGGGCCCAGCAGCTCTTTCCTCCATTCATTACTGCTGCTGCTGGGGACGGCGGGTGAGCACTGCTCCGTGTTCTCCCCTTAACGTTATCTTACACTCTGAAGCACAAAGGAACACTTAGAAAAGCCTCGCTGGAGCAATGCTGTTTCTCAATGACTTTTCTTATGGATCCTAGAGGATAAGCCATATCAAAGCATTTCCACAGCTGCATACAGAGAGCCGGGGTAACCTAAGCCTTTTATTTAAACAACTGCAGCCTCTAGCCCAGCACTGGTAGTTTTTAGGGTGGAGACAAAGCAAGCAAGTACCCACGGTGACATGGGATGCTTAGCAGCAAACTTCAGAAGTATCTTTGGCACACTCTTCATCTAGCCCTGTTTGAAAATACATCCTGAGTTGCAACATGTTTATTAAACACACCAACAATCAGTTAGCAAGTAAGCACCGACTCCCACATCCCATAAATGCAGAACCTCAGATGTGTCTACACACCTCAAGATGGGAACATTCCTTATCCCTCCCAAACACCATTTGTGAGAGCTCACATAGAGTCACTGCAGCATCAACACTCTCCAGTCCTTCACTAATGCCTTCCATCTAACCCAAGATAATTTTTAGAATAAATCAATCCATCAAAACAATGAGTCCGAGTGTCAGCCCTTTCACTCAGGAGTAAAGGGCGAGACCCCATCAGGCAAAGTCCACACACACGTCACAGCTCATTTTCCCAAGGCTGAATTGAGGGAACCAGCGTCAGCATGGGAAGGAGGTGCAGCTCCTGTTTTTCAAGGTGTATGACCCAGGAGAGAGGCAACAGGACACCTCTTAGCCATAAAGAACCAGTGCCACGACTTAGGTGGCTTTTCCAACAGCCTGAAATGGCAGAGAAAAGATCCTGTTGGTCCTGCCTTGTTATCCGAATGCTGCCAGACACGGAGGCTGCAACCCTCCAGAGAAGAGCCCTGCCTGCTTTGGGTAATACATCACAGTGGTCCTTTAAATAATGAGTCCTTAAATTGGTCTGCTGGACCACATGGTTTTCAGCATCAAGCATCAGATTCCCTCTTAAAAACATACAACCAGCCAAGAACGGAATGAAGAAATGCTCAAAGAAATTTAATGACAATTAAAAAAAACAACCAACCAACCAACCCAACAACAAAACCAACCAAACCAACAGACCATCATCCTGGGATTTGTCCATGGTGATCTGCACCTTGTTATTCTGCTTCCCTCTACTTCCCCAGTTTAAAATGATCCCTTCCAGGAACTGGGATCTTGACACAGCAGAGGAGGGATGCAGAACAATGCCAACCACACAGTGTGCTGCAAAATATCTCCAGCCCCTCACAGCTTTTGCCCCTCCCACTATAAGCCCCTGCAATTCTATTCCAATCCTGTTTCTGACCCCATTTTTCAATTCCTCCCTTGTCCATCCAGAATTTCACCACCCAGTTCCTAGTCCAGGGATAGGTCTGTTACTCATTCAGTAATTCCTCACCATCTGACACCCCATCAAGTTCATCCAGAGAGAAGTAAAGCAGCACTATTCACTCCCTGAATTTGGCAAGAGGGGGCTTATTAATTTGAAAAAAAATTCTTTAATCATCCCCAATATCCAGGGGAAAGTCTGAGTTCAAACTCAGATGGAGAATCCCAAATAGAGTACCAGCTACTGTATCATGCTTGTGCAGCACCACGAATATGCACTCAGAGATCTGCTCTCTGTAATCTCCAGCCAAGACCACGAGAGAGACTCCTGCAGAAGGTCTTCTGCTGCTGTTACTCTTTTGTTTTCACAAAAGACCCCATGAAATGCTGGTACTGTGCAAAGAATCAGCAGAAACAGGTAAAGCCTCTTTCATCCACTGTGCTTCTACTCAACATCCTGTTGCTCGTTAATTGATTTTCTTGGTTTCTCTTGATCCAGGTGTTTCCTACCACGTGTGAGCACCTAACATCCCCTCAGAGAGTGGCTGCTGGTGGGTCTCCTGGTCTGCCATAGAAATTAATGAGGCTCCACCACGAAGAAAGAACTGTTCTCCATAACTTCCTAGCTCCAATTCCATACATCTGGAGTTCTTGAAAATCCCTTCATTTTACCAGTATCGTTGCATTAATAAGATGTCTGGAGACACATGCCATACCCAGTTAGGAAAAGGAACTAAGATCTCTCCTGCTCTATCAAGTGTGGCCTCTGCAGCCCAGAAAGCCCACTGCTACCCTTTTTGCCAAACCACACTGCAAGTAACACATCTAATTTGCTCTCCGCTGTGCTCCTTAGGTCTTTTGCAACATTACTGATTTCCAAGAGCTTTCCTCCCACTGAATCTTTCCGGTTTGGATCGTGAGGGTAGTATTTTGCAATTCATTCTTCACACATTCATGAAGTGTTGCTGTTTTCCACTAAAAAGCCACTTGCTGGGCTCTCCCCCAAAGGCGGCTGTGTTGTGATGGTCGGGAGCTGATCATACACATTCCCATACCGGGAGGCAGGGACAGGCACGGACTCATGTTTATGTCTTACCCTCACAACCCGTGTGCCATGAGGACAGCTTTCTGCAGAAGAGAATTTGGGGATGGAGGGAAGGAAGCCACGGGAATGAGCAGCAGTGCACTGCCAGCACCCAGCTCCCGATCAATAGGCCATCTGCAATAGGAGATCAATCGCTTCCATTTTGCGAGGTGTTAAGTGTGACGGGGATTGAATTAAAGCCAAGAACCTAAGAGTGGCTATAAGTTATGCCTTTCTCCTTCCCCCCTTTTTTTTGCCTTTCAAGAAACAAACCCATAAAATGGTACTTTTTCCTTTCTTCTTCCCTGCCCCCTCCCTTTCCCCTCTAAGATTTTCAATTAGGTGAGTGGAAGGACGAATGGAGCAAATACGTTTTGCTCAAGTTCTAAGTGCTTTTGAAACCCCCTGTCAAAGCATTTAGTAACGCAAGATTTAAGATGCCCAATTAATTTTTCCCCAACAAGGAGCCAAAAGTAGATGCAGGAGGAGGTTAAAAGCTAAGTGTTTAATTAATATTAAATTTATATGATTCTTTATCACCAAAAGCATTGTAAAATTGAAAAAGCAGTTAATTTTATGGTCACTGTGTATTCCTCTGCTTTGATCTTTGATCCGTGGAATGAAATCGTGGAGTGTAAAGATTCTCCTGCTTTATTATACCTGTCTCGTGGCAGGAATGTTGGGCGAGGTGAGCTCATCTGAGCCCCAGCACAGACTAGGCAGGTACCTGGGCACAAAACCCCCCCAACTGCTTGGAGCTTGGGGGTGCAGAGTTTGCACTGGCCCCCCTGAAGGGAACTTTGTGCCATTTGGCCAAGGACGGCACAAAACTCTTCCGTACGCCACCGCTGCTTCGCCGCAGCTCCTGGCCTCCCCCGTGCCTATCTGCCAGCGAGACAAAGAGCTATTATGCAGAACGGATTGCACTGGAAAGAGAAAAAGGGGGGGAATAATTTCTGCAGGGGTTTTTATGTGGTTTTTTTTTTTTTATTTTTAAATCCCACTGGGAGCCTCATTATAATTTAGTTATTAGCAAGGGGAAAAGAAACCAAATAAGTAAAAGAAATTTAACATCTTTAAAAAATATCGTAAAGGGAGGAGAAAAATCAACAGGATGAAAGTTCTCCAAGCTTCAAAGCAGTTGCAAATTCTCGATTCAAACGTTTCAGGCAGCCCCATCGGCAGTGAGCTGCTCTGGCGTCAGATTCCCATCACAGATTCATCTGTGCTCCTGGATGGAACAGGCAATGTCTCCCAGACCACAGACCAGACAGACCTGGGATGGGAGCGTGACCATGTGATCCCACTCCTCTCACCCAGCCTTCCATTTAGAAATCCTTTAGAAGGCCACGCACATCTTTCCATGTCCCTTAAGTTCAGCACCTCCTTCCAGAAAGGGGCACAGTGCACATATTCATATAATAAGAAAGTCAGAGTTTTAATGGGAATTTAATCTGATTAAAGTCCTGATTTTAGGGCAGGTACATAACTCATACATGTGAAGAGGCACAAAGTAATGAAACAGTGCAGGTCTCAGGATACAGCTGGGAAAACTGGGAAGTCATTAAGGACGGACAAAAATTAGGCTTGGTATCATGAAATAAGATCTAATAATTGGCACTGCTTCATAAGCAGTGGGAATTAACACTGTTAGCCCTCTGCCCCCATTGCTGTCAGACAAGGACAGTCACCTCCTCCCCACATAAGAGGCTCCAGCACAGCAGCAACACAAGTTGCCCCAGGTCATGCAGCAGCAATGGAGCAGAGCCTGGAAGAGAAACCAGGTTTCACCTCTCCCATGGGATGCAAGAAGGCGGCTCCTTTTCTACTAAGCACAAGAGATGCCAGACACACAAAGAAGCAACCTCATGAAGTCTGAAACTGGATGGGTAACAACCACCCTGCAGTAGTCTCTGCTCCCATCCATGACACGGCAAGCACGAGACACAGATTTCTGTTTTTCACATCCCTACTGGACAGGCCCCATAATCCAGTCCTCAGAGATGCCACCAAATCACACCCTCCAGCTAGCACTTCTTCTAGACTTATATCCAGACTGGCTTTTTTTAAGGTTCAAACTACTTTATGTCCAGCCAAGACTGAACATCAGATTTCCAAACACTCAGCACTGGCCTTGAACCAGGCAACCAGCTTTCAAAGCTTGCACAAAGCATATCAGCCAAAACCACCTGAGAAGTATCTGCTTTGCCCATTTCTACAGTCCTGTTTCTACAGCCAGACTACTCTTTCCACTGTTCAGGGAAGAGAATACAAGGAGGCCACCTCCTGCTGAAGTTCACATTGAAGGTGGTGCTTTCAGGACCTGCTTGACCCAAGTCCTGCATAACTAGTGGGTCTCTCCCATGGACCAGCAGCCATGTACACTGGTCCAAGCCTGGCTGTGTATCTCTCTTGGGAAGAGCTACCATTAAATGAGATGTTCAGGGGGTACACCAGCACATGTGATCAGCTCTGACAACTCCTCTGCCTCCTCCTAGGTAGTGAAGAACCACAGCCCTGGCCGTCCTCAGCGCAGCCTCCCCGTGCAGACAGACTGACTGTATTTTATACGTATGCGTGCAGATATCGACAGATGGAGAGAGAAAATTACTGTGCCCATAAATTGAAGCTTTGGTCACGTCAGTTCAAGAAGCAGAATAGAAAATTTAGAGCCAAGAAACCAGCTTGTGTCAGTCAGGCTGACGAGCGCAGGCGCCAAAAAACACACCCCTTAGCACAGGGAAGCAAGACGCAAGCACCCGCACGCACGCAGAGACCCCGCTCCTCTTCATCTATTCTCAGCAACTGTTTGTCTGAGGCCACATGCAACTGGATTTGTCAAGCCCCCTTTTAACAACTTCTTGTCACAGTCCATTACCAAATTGCATATAGTTATATATTCCACTAATTAGGCTTCTAAAATATCATTAACATGTCTCTTGATCATTAGCATAACGTATGAGGCGTCCTCGTTAGGCACGACTCGAGTTTGTTAATGCGGTAATGAAAGGCACGGGGCTGATACTGCAGGAGCCGTGCAGAGATAGGAGGCTGGGAACATCAAAAGCATCAGTGCCAGGCTTAAAAAAAAAATAACAACAAGATCAGCAAGAACCAGGGGCAGAAGCCAATTGCTGGGAAACCAGGGTGATGTGGAAGGTGAAAAAAGCATCTCCAGGCAGGCAGATACTTCACACACACTGCTTGTCTTTCAGACTAAGGTAACATTCCCATGATCTGGATACAGCACAGGTACAGGGATGAGTCAGGATCACAGACCTGCGCCATTACCATCAGGATCTGGGTAAAACAGGAGCACTGGGCAGGGTCCACAGGAGCCCTATGGAACAGATCTGCAGCCCCAGCTGAACTGTTCCTGTCTGGCTGACTCCAGGACACCCCTCACACCTATTCAGGCCAGCCCTGCTCCATGCAAGGATTACCTGCACCCAAAACCCACTGCAAGACACACACATTCCTCCCTCCTGAAACCAACATTAAGCTGTCCTTCTCCCCAGCCCCAAGATAAAACTGGCAAGGCAATGCCAGGCACCAGCTTCACCCCACCAGCTCAGACTGCACAACACTGAGCAACCACCCTGGATAAGCTGAAGATAAAAACCTACCACCCACCAGCATTACATGGCAGGAGATGGAGGGTGCTGGACACAGCAGCCTGGGATGGTACAGTGGCACAGGACCTTGGTCAAGAATGTAAAAGAAAGGTCTGAGAGGTCTCCAGCACCGAAATGTGATCCCCAGACAGCAGTATTTGCATAGGTGCTCCAATGCATCCAGGGGTAAAGATGTGAATTAACAGGCAAAGCTTTGACCAGGACAGATGCTTCCATGCCCAAGCCAGCTCATGTATCAGTGGTTACCACCGTTGCTATAAATAAGCAGAGGCTTTTTTCTTTTTTTTCCTTTGAGCGAATAACTCAATAAGTCACCGCATGAAAGATATTGTAAATAGCTCCAGCAGAGTGCAAGTCAGGGCTGCTTCCAATTAGCTTTCACTTACGCTTCCCCCCGCCTGCGCCAAGTTTGCAGAGTTTGTTCCCAACACGCTGCTCGCTCACTGTCTGGAGAGAGGTGGGGAGCAAACCCCACTGCAATCCGGGCCACTGCTCCTCCATGGCAGAAATGATCTTTTCATTAAAGCTGCGAAGATGCTGAAGCAAGTGAAAACAGCCCACATATGCATCTATCTTTGTCCAGATGTTAATGCAAAGGTAGGGGGGAGGAAGCAACCAAGAGCTTTTCTTCAGCTGCTGAGAGCAAACACCACCACCACCGCAGCAACAGCTTGGAAATGGGAAGCAGCACACAACTTTCATTAGAACAAAGACATAAAACAAACTCAGCAAAGGCAGCCTGGGGGCTTTTACGCACTCATCTGGAGAGACCCCCACAGGTCCCTAAGGAATGGGTAGGACGCATCCTTGTGGGCAGCACTGCTGCCAAAACAACAGGGGGAAGATGGATGATTTTGTGAGTCTTCATCAAAAAATTCCTCTTCCATGAGATAAAGGCGGTGTTAAGACTCTTTCCAAGTTTTTACTCATTCATACGCACAACCTTTGCATCCCGCACATGCGCGCGTCTTCACGCAGCAGCTGGTCTCGATATCAGAGGAGCATCACAGCCAGGAAACTATCACCAGCAAGATAAAACACAGGGCAGGAGAGTGCAGGATGGTAGCCTACAGGAACAGGAATCCTGGGGAAGGAGCTTAATTCCTTACCACCCCTGTCTGGGAATGGTTCTGGGAATGTCACAAGGTGCCTCATCTTCTGCCATCAGGAGGGTGTTAAAAGTGCCTAACTGGGCTGGAGATGGAGGGGCACCAGGGAATCAAGACTTGCTCATCTCATCATCATTTCAGCCAGATCTCCCTCCTTCAGTCACCACACAACTGGGTACCACCCACATCCAGGCATTTTGCAATGAGGTCAGCAACACCCCAGAGAAGGACCAGGACGTCTCCCTAAACAAGCAGAGGTATTTGTTCACTCCCAAGCAGATTCCCTGCCCTGCCACCCCAGCTAGAACACTGCACTAAAATATGGACACTGGAAAGCATCCATTGTTTTGGGGAGAGGGGTTAAGGCAGTCAGCACAGCACAAACTGCTTTTGTTGGCTTCCTGCCTTGCAAGCCAAAAGCAGCAATCACAAAAAAGAAAAACCACTAACATTTGATAAAGCTTTTCAATTTGAAAGGGGTCAGGAAAAAGTTCCAGGAAAGGGAAAAGAAACAACCTTCTTTAAAACCCTTTAATGTGGTAAGAATCAGCTCTCACAGGTTACAGGTTTATATTTTTCCCTCTAGTTTTTCAACCATCTTTACTCCCCTCTCCAAGCTCTATCTTCTTTTCCTACTCCCTCCTGTGCTCCCAAATGGCGGCAGCGCTCCATTAAAATGGCCAGGGAGGAACCTCTCCCCTCCCTGTGCAGGAGGGCGCTGGGTTGACCTCTCCACATCTGGACATGCCTGCAACCTCCGGCTTTCAAGGGCAAACGCTGGCAGTGCAGTGACCTTCCCGGAATCATGGTCCTCTGACCTCCCTTCTCTGACCCACCCATCTCCTGTCCCTCTGCTGAACTCCATCCCATCCGTGCTGGGGACATGTCACTGTCCCACAAGGGGCACAGCTCTTCCAGACAGGCCTTGCCTTGACAGCTCCTACAGGCCCCAATCCAGGGTGTTTTCACTCAGGAGACTGAAGGGAGGGTGGGTCAAGGAGAAAAGGATCCAGACTAAAAACTGGCCAGATATAAAAATAACTAAAGCAAATAGCCTCAACAGCAATAAATCCATTCAAATCCTATACCCATTTCACTTGCCATCCCCTGGAGAGCACTTGCCACTACAGAGTGTCTTTACCAGTACATCCTTCGTGCCCAGAGGGGTTACAGACCCATGAGCATCTCTGTTGGAGCTCTGGAAAAGCCTTGGTGACTTTTCTTCCTTCTTGTGCTGCACCAAGCCCACCAGAGCTCACCAGGCTGTTGAGCAAAGCACTGCCTGACACAGCCACGGTCCCTCAGTCTTCCCCAGACAGTTCAGCAAGAGGTGGTCTACGCTCTGCCTTTTCCAAGCCACACATGCCAAACCAGATGGTCACTGGTACCACATTGTGTTCCCACATATGGGGGTCCAAGTGCTCCCTGCCCTATGTGCACCAGCTTTCCTACAATTCACACAGCCACATTTCTCCACGGAAACTGCCTCTTCCAAAATACCAACAATTTTAACACATTTCTGGAGGACTGCAGTGACGCTTTTGAGGAATAGAGACCTCATCCCAACAGGGATAACCATAACCAACCACTGCACCCACTTGGGATGGTTTTTCCTAACATCCTCCCACCCAGACCACAGCTGTTCCAGAGCTCCCCACATCTTGGGACCATGTCAGCTGGAAAGAGCAAAACAAAGTTTAACTGATGCCCAAAATGCAAACCATGACCACGGCAGGCACTACACCAACAAGCAAAAACACTCACACCAGCGGCATCACTTGCTCCCAGACAGAGGAACAGGCAGAGCTCCTGTTCATAGAACACAAAATAGATTTTCCCATGCACATCCCCACAACCAACCCTGCTTTTTCAGCCCCCCAGCAACAAAGCCACTGATTTTTTTTCCCTCCTTGCTGGGTGAGCACAGAGACCCCATCTTCACCCCTGGCCACACTGGGGGGGATCACATCGATAACGCCTCACACATGGAGCAGGACATGAGCCTCCCTGCTGTCCGCAATCAACTCCGTTTGTTTATTTTAACTTGAGCAAAACTTTAGCTAGGCTGGGCTGGAAGAAGGCTGGGAGGCGGACAAACCCTTAGAAAGCTGGGCTGCGCCTTGGTCTCCAAAGGGACTGAAACTGGGGATGGGAGGAGGGGCCAGCTCTCCTTTCCAAAGGAGCTTTCAATAGGAAACAGATGTTGAGGGCCCAGTGACCAAAAGCAGGGTCTGCAGCGGGCGTCCCTGGCTCCACACTCCCAACAGAATCTGTTTTAATTAAAATATTTTAGTTCAAGCACGAGGCAAGGGGTAGGGGAAAAAGTCTGGGGGTAATGTCCTTGTTATCTCTGCACAGGCAGCAGCATGTGTGGCAGGGCTAGAGGGAATGTTGGGGTGCAGGGTTGGGTCAGACACCCCATCCCGTACCCCCAGCCCAGACTCCCTCCCTCCAGCAGGGCTCGACATAAATTCTGCTGACCTTGAGTGAAAAATCGCCTCATTTTGGTACCAAAAAAATAACATTACATCATGTAGCTGTGTCAGGTTCTATCAATGCCCCCTTCCTGCCCACCCCCAAAGTGAGGGGGATGTAACCCAACACTATGAAAACACCAGCCCAGAGAAGAAAAGGGGCCTTTGTCATGGACCATCAGCTTGCTGCTCCTGCCTGAGGTGAAGAAAGATCTCCAAAAAAGTTCGGCTGGGAGGTACAGATTCCAGACATGTCACCCCCACAACCCCTATACTTCTCCATCCCCACCCTCAAAACTCCTGCTTCTCCCTTACTTTGAAATTTTGGCCATTATTAAGATCCAAGAAAAAAAAAAAAAAATGCATGCAGGAAGCCTGGAAGCCCAACCATTGGATCACTAAAGCCTGACTTTAATCCAGGATGGGTCCATAGTGTCGTCCAGGTGAGGATCCAACCTAGCTTTCTTCCCAAGGATACCAAACTCTCTTGCAGGAGGGGATGCAGAGCAGAGGACATGCAGACACCCACACCTAGCTCCAGCAAGGAAAAGCATGGGGAGACCAGGACTTGAACAGTGAGGAGGGAACCTCCTCAGGGGGTAGGTTCTGCCAAGCCATGGACACCCAAGCAAGACCACACATCCCAAGGCAGAGAGCATCTGCCCATCCCACAGGAAAAGGCATGAGTTGATGAAGAGCAGAAGGAAATCGGGGCCTGTAGGATCTAATGACCAGCACAGCATTAGGCTCCCCGAGATTGTGAGTTCAGCAGGGCCAGGCACAGGCTGGGGGGCTCTCACTGGAGGGATACGCCACTCACTCTGCAGCCCCGGACCATGCACGCTGCAGGGTTACGGATTGCTTTTTGTCTTCCTGCTGGGATCGTGCTTTCCCCTGCCGAAAGACAGGGACACAGGGGCAATGACCCCAGCCAAGCGTGCCTTGCCTAAACCCTGCTCGCCGGCAGCACTCGGGCTCGTCGAGCAAACCCACGGCAGAGGATAAGGAGCTGCCACCGCCCGTGGGCAGCACAGCACCAGGCCATGCACAGGTCGAGGGGAGAGGGAGGAGAACACCCAGCTAGCCCCAGGCCCTCAGCTCTCCAATGTATTTTCTCATTAACGTGTAATACGGTTTTATTGTCTCAAACAATGTCTGTTTTCGATCAGTTCCTTTATCCCAGACACTGCCGCGCACAGAAACCGAAGAGGCCAGATGGTTCATGTTGCAGGAGTCTTCCCGCTCTTCCCCACCCGCTCCCTAATTCCTTACAAATTCCTGGCATGCCTGCGCCCCCGAAAACCAGCCCTGGGCAGAGGCAGGCATTGGCCCTGGGAGCAGGGGCTGGGGGCTCTCCCAGCCACCCCTCCTCACCAGCAGCAGCTCCCCAGCAACAAGCGGCAGCTCCCGGCTGTCGTCTCCTCCACAGGGTCACCAGGGAGCATTTTCCACCCAAAACCAGAGATCCGTGGGTCTCCTCTGCTGAGGGAGGTAGGTACAGACCCCAGTGCCCCCAGCCCAGCCCCAGAGTGCCAGCCAGCAGCAGGGCTGCAGCTGGCAGGGAGGACTTCTGCCCATAATCCCCACCACGTGCCCAAGGCCACCGGACTGCTGCCACGCCACTCTCAGCTCCAGCTTTCACCCACGCCGCCTCCTGATGCTAATCCCCATGCCAGCAGCTGGACACAGAGGTTCACTGAGCCCTTCCCAAAATCCAGGGGCCTATCTGAGCCTCAGCCAAGTCAAAGGGAAGGCTTCTGCTGACTGCAAGTAGTTTGTTTCTCTCCGGCCCTGGCTATCCACACAGGCAGTTTGACCGATGGCTCCAGCCCATCCCAAAACACCCCTTGGAAGTCCAGCAAGGTTCAAGCTCCTCCTGCCATCCTTCCAACCCCTGCAACCCCTTTCCTTGGAGAAGGAGGAGGGAAGCCCACCAGTCCTGGGAAGGAGCCCTGCTGAGGACAACCCAGCAGGGGAAAAATAAGGGATGCTGAAAGCAATCACTCAGCCTGGAAAAGGGCCAGGAGACTGGTGTTCACACTTTGAGCATCACAAGAGCACAGATCATCTCATCTGGGAAAAACTAGAGTCTGGTAGAAAAGATGGCACCTTCTCCAAGGCACTCAGGCACCACATGGCATGGCCCTGCCACAGGTCATGCATCCACTGCAAGATCCCACAGACTCTCTGCCCCTGCAGACTTTGTCCTATCTCCAAGGAGCTACATGAGCTGCATTTTCCCCCGTTCCCACCCCGCAACAGCCACTGCCCAGGAAAAGTTCCACTGAGGAATGACCAGAAGGGACCCCTAGCCTGCAGCTCTGTGGGGCTGGCAGTCACTCTCCAGGGTTTGGTTGCCAAAATGTTGTGCGGGCTCCTCGGAGACCTGCTGAGCAGACGAGTATCCGCTCCCAACTCAACTGAATTTTCATGAGGATGACACAAGACAGCCTTACTGCCAAGTTTCCACAGCCCTTTCAGAGAAGGGGTGCCAGAGCCCAAGAGACACCTCCAAAAATCTCGCACAGCAAGGAGTATGCCTTCTTTTTTTTCCAGCACTTTTTTCCCTGAGCCACTCGGCTCATTTTAGCAAGCCCTATGCCAAGTCTGCCTCCACCCAGAGAAATGCCAGGGCACACAGTTAAAGTCCTGCCAAGTTCTGAGTGTTGAGGAAAAAGACTAAGGGGGTGGGTGGTTTACAGCAGGTAGATTTAAACTTGTATAATCATGCCATCTCCTCCAACACCCTTCTACACCTTGTTCATGAGCTCTGTGATGGAAGAAGCAGCAATTGCCACGTCACGGTTAGATGCTTGAGCAAAGCAGCTGAAGGGATCTGAGATACTTGATTTCAACCCAAGAAGCCCATGTGCAGAAGACAATCCGCTACAGGCCAGAACTGAGGAGTGTAGGGTACCTTCAGACCCCTGTCCTGAAAGAGCCAGGAAGGAGATAAGTAGAGGATGTGCCCTTGAGACAGTGGAACAAGAGGGCTGGAACTAAGTGATGGCAGGAGGAATCCAAGCACTGTGGTGCTTTTGCACTCCACAGCAGAGAAAATATCACCTGCCACCTTTTGGCATTCCCAGCGTTCAACTTTGGCTCCATCCAGCAAGAAAAAACACAGCAGGAAAGAGCAAGCGAGCTGAAACCTGATCCCCTGAAAGGCTGGACTTGGTGTCTGGCTTTTCTTACCGGCTCGGCCGACCTGTACGTGCCAGCCTGGGAAGGCGTAATGGTTCCACCGACAGAACTTCATTAACTTTTTATACACTCGGCCGCTAATTTATAATCATTAGCGGACAAACAGCCAACAATTACACAAGCAGCACGTTAAGGAGAGAGGGAGAGAGCCTGAAGAAGCAGTGATGGAAACGTGCTCATGGTCGGGAGGGAGGCCGGAGCCAGGATGGCGCATCCACGTCCCAGGGCTGGCATGTGGCAGGGGCAACCGCTCCCAAGATTTACTGGCATGTCACTTCCTCAGCTGTAATTAAGGCATCGGGCAGTAGAAAGGGAAAAGGTGCAGGTGAGCACAGGGTGGGGGAAAAAATCTCACAAGTCCTCTCATTTTCAAACAAAAGGAGACAGAAAGAGGAGGACTGGGCATTTTCCACGTTTCCAACTCCTGGCACGGGCAGGGTGCCCGTTTGCAGAAGAATGTGTAACTGTACACAGAAACAGCTCTAAATTAATCCTGATTTAATGAAATCTTCAAACACAGATCATGTAGCCCAGTGCCCTTCCATGCACCAGCTCCCCTTCTGCTGGAGCAGCTCTGTGTGGGAGGCAAGACACGGTGTTGAAATGCACAGCGCTGGCACCTGCAGCGAGCAACGCCCCCAAGTATCCAAATGCTGGGGATGCATCTACCTTGAAGATGGAGATGTGGAAGAGAGAAAAGGTTTCAAACACCTCTGCGGTCAGTGGTCTCTGTTTCCCTGAAAAAAAACTCAAAACCAACTCCAGCAGTGCTCCCCTCCTGCCCAATATCCTGCCACAAAAGCCTCGCTGCACAAGGCGAAGCTGCAGGCCCAGGACAACGGGCAGGCTCCGTCCTCTGCAACAACCCGAGCTGCTTTAATTGATCAAAGAGCCGTAAGATCTGCAGATACAGATGTCCCTGCTGCACAGGCAGGCCAGCAAGGAGCACAGCGACCTGACCAGCATCACTCAACAGCATGGCATGCCCAGAAACCAAACCTACACCTCTTCTGGCTCCCACACAAGGGCTGAGCCGCTCTCCTGCCCCACAGTGGGCAGCCCAGCCGGTCCTTCTCCGAGACGTAAGCTTCCTGCTAAACAGGTCTAATGAACGCCGCGTGCACCTTGCAAAGCCTCTCCTCTGGCATCTCCGAGCAGTCAGCAAGGCTCAGCACAGCTCCCACTGCCTCTGGAGAGGAAAGCTGCTTCCCAAAACTCCACAGAGCAGCGGGGAAAGAGCAGCACCCCTTCAGAGAGGCCAAGAAGCGGCTGGCTGGCTGTGAGCCATCCACCCAGCTCTCCTGCAAAGCTGGGGAAGGCTGCAGTGAGCAAGGCAGCCCTGTGTGCAGGACCTGCCATGCCTTGCAAGCCATGACTTGCCAGGCATGCCGAGGGCAGGTAGGCAGAGCCCCGCGCTCCGAGCACGCAATCCCGGGCATGCTTGCAGCTGGAAGGAGCCATCGCAGCCCACCAGCTCCACCGGCCCCCGCCCCTGCTCTCCACAGCACAGGCGTGCAGAAAGGCTCACAAGCTGCTTTGGCTCACAGCGGGACCTTTCCCCTTCCACCCTTGCACTTGCAAAAAGAAAAGTGCAGATCTAACAGATGCTGAGGCTTATCACATCAAGAGACCGAAGGGTTCAGGCCAGCAGAATGAACACCTCTGAGATTAATGGGGACTAAAACCAAATTTCTCATGTGACAAGCTTCCTTCCCTCTACAGCAGCTCAATAACCATTCAGCACCCACACAGAAAAAAAATATTAAAATCTCTCCATCTAGCCGTGGAATTCAGGGGATCAAGCAGCAAAGATAATTTAGATGCAAATCTGAACCACTCATCCTGCCTGGGATCCACCACCTGGGTAAAGCTGCAAGATCACAGTGACTTTTGCTCCTACCTGATCCACTAAAATCAGAGCATGTTGTTTAGATTATTTTCCTGTGGCTCTTCAATATCCACAGTGCAATGGATAAAAGCATCCATCTAAGAAATCCAGTGGAGGGGGAAAACTACAATGAGAAGCTGTCACACAGTGCATGTGGAGCAACAACCACAGACAGAATAGTGGGATAGGCAGAGAGAAGTGGAAGTTGTTTCTGCATTCCTACCTTTGAGTAACTTTCCAACAGAATTGCCCAAATACCTGTTCTTTCAGGACTTTTTTTTTTTTTTTTTTTTTTTTTTTTTTTTTTTTTTTTTTTTTTAAACAACATCACTTGAGAGCTGGATTAGTCATTGAGGTATTTGTAATTTAAAACTGAAGTCAAATTTCAGAGAAATACTTCTAATAAAGAAGGCAAAGGCTTAATTTCAAATACATAAATATGAGACATTTCCATCTTTTTTAATGCTTCTCAAAAGCAAACCATGAGACTCTTCTTTACTGAAACATGTTGGGAAATTGAGCTGCACAAATTTGTACAACATTTCTGTCAACCCAAATACACATTATTATTTCTTTTCCTCCTTGAGACCTTTTCTTTTGGGGGGGGAGGGCAGGGAAAGACCTCATCATGCCTAAAGACACAAAGATGCCAATGCCTCTCAAGCCCCAAACCAACAACTGGGCCATACCCCATCCCACAGGGACGCAGCATGGCATTTGCAACAGGCAAGAGGAAGGAGGGAGCATCTCCCACCAGACCCAGGTCAGCAGCCAGCCGGGGGCTCAGCAGCAGCTACAGGGGCAGGATGCAGGCACCAAACCTTGCACGGGAATTAATCATTGCCCTTAGGAGCCCTCTGCCTCCCCCTGCCTTGCCCACACCACCCAGGTCACAGGGGAGCAGATGGAGGGCAAGAATGCATGGGGTAGCGCTGGGCTCATGGGAAGTGCCATCGCCTGGGAATCCTTGCCATAGAGGGAATTAAAAGCAGCCAAACTCCAAAAGCAACAGGGAAGCGTTACTACAGCCAACTACTAACCCCAGGTAAGCTCACAAACAACATAGCCCAATGTTTTTGAGGAGGAATGTAAAGATATCTGGGCTCATCCAGCCCAGGGGTGCCTGCAGAGGGTGGGAGGTGAGCACAGCAGCAGCCAGAGCTCCCGGAGCAGGATCCTCACTACCTCAAGTGAGGAGGGAACAGCCTTTTAAAGTAAGGACATGGAGAGCTGGGCAAAGAGAGCCTGACAGCATCCTCTGCATCACCAAGGATCAGCAGCACCGAGCTGTGCTTGGGCAATGCTCCTGGAGGGACCTTTGCACAGATCCAGGGCTGTTCCTCTCCCTGCACAGTCAGGAACACTCCTCTCTGGCTTTTGGCACTCCATTATCCAGAAGACTCCAGCAAAGGAGGCAAGACCAGCAGCAGCACAACTTGACCCCTCCCCGCCGAGGGGCCAGCTCCATCACCTCTGGCTCAGCGCTGCTGAAAGGGGAAAGGGGTGTGGGGGCTGGCAGAGAGTACCCCCTGCCTCAGCCAGCCCCACACAAACCTCATCTAAAGCCTTCCCTGGGGATGAAGAGCTGCACAGCCAGTACTGCTGTGTGCAACCCTCCTCCCCCCTGCCCCTCTCCCTAAACTCTCTCTCGGCCCCATCCTACTGAACAATCTCGCCGCGGGCTGCTTTTGTAAGCCTCCAGCCCCAAAAGAAAAATGATGGGTTTGAACTCTTAACCCCGCCCCAGAAAAAGGCTGGAATTAAAAGGGGTTTATGACTAAGTATGCAGATGGGAATACTGTAATAACAACAGGCAAAATGTTTGCCTAGCAGTTCTGGGCTGGTTTCGGAGGGAGGGAGGGAGAGAGAGTGGGACGGGGCGGCTTCTGGCCGGAGGATGACGGCACGGAGAAAGAATTTGGCGGCTGGGAGGGAAGGGAGGTTGCTGATAAATGCTGGGGCAGAGGCGAGGAGGGGGGCCAGGACCCGAGCACCGCATGGCTGGCACTTCAGGGAGGCTGGCTGCGCACGGCAGGGTCCTGGCCGGCTGACAAAGGCTCTGCCGCCGAGGAGGAGAGCGGGGAAGGGGGACATGGCAGGAGAGCTCAGCTCAGGGCTGGATCAGCACGGGGGACACTGTCATACTCGCTGGGATGCAGAATGGGGAATGTATCAAGACACACAGCAGCGCTCCCCTGCAATACCCCAAATCCCTTTTGATGGGGATATACAGGCACACAGGCTCCTGCCAAAGGGGGAGCCCACAACCTCAAACAAGTGGCTAATTTTTTACCAGCAGTGTGACTCCAGCTCTGCTGAAAAGCTGATAAAACCTCAGTGCCTAAGTAAGCTAGGAGGGCATTTCCAGGACATCACCTTCCCCTTTTAGCATAAGGCTGCACCAAGGCCCCACAAGTGGGACGCTCAAGCTAGGGGAGACCTAAACCTCAGCCACCATCCTAGAGGAGTGTACCCCACCACTGGCACAACCTTATTGCAAGAGGGGAGAGCACTCCAGTGCTGCACAAGCCTGCTCCCAGTCCTCCAGCACCCACAGACATCCAGGACTCCTCTCTGTAAGGGACCACTCAGGTGAGGCACCTCAGTGGTTCCCTGTCACACAACAAGTAGTCCCCAGATGTGGCTTGGAAGAGCCCAAAAACACCTCTCCACCATTGCACCAGGTCAGGCTGGCCCTTGGCACACACAGTCCGTAAGACAGGTTTGCCCCATAGCTCAGTGGGGATGTGATTCCCTGATTGCACCAAACCAGCACCTTCCTGCTCTCCAGCTCTTCACAAAGTGCCTGGAAACTTCACACAAGATGCAAACCACTTGCACAACATCACACACAGCTAGGCAGCCACAGGCCAGAAATCCACCTAACACCCAAATCTTGCAACTCAGCAGGACTCACGGGACAGAAACTCACATGCGGCACATGCAAACAAGCCACAAACCCACAGACCTCCCCAAGCCCCCAGAGGAGCCACAATATTGAACTATTTCAAGCGATGCTCCTGCCACAGGCATGAGAACCTTCCCCCCGTGCTCACTGGGCACAGCCCAGCCTGATGCAACAGCAGCGCTTTGCCAACCCAAGCAGCTCACAGGGGTACAGCTCCAGATGAGAACATGCCCCAGCCGCTTCCCTGAGAAGGTTAAAGCTGCGTGCAAAAAACCTCACAGCATGACTGGCAAGGCAGGAACTCCAGGAGACTCCCCAGCTTGCAAGGCGGGGGATTTGCAAGCATCTCACACCCACCTTTACTCAACAGGGACCTCAGTATTTGCAGCACCAGCACATGGGAGTTTTGACTCGATTGTGGTCACCTCCTCCTGACCCACTGCATTTACCAGAGGGGCAGGAAGGAGCCTGTGGATACTAAAAACTCTCTCATTGCTACAATACTCCTCTAGGTCCAACTTGTTGCAATTATGAACAGAAAGACAACAGACCTACTGAAACCAAATACGAAGCATGTGGACACCCCCCTACACCCCTTCTAAACGAGCAATGAGGTCCCTACTTTGAGCTCTCAAGCAGAGCAAATGCCTCTGTAAAGACACTTAGGGACTGCCTGCGGGGTCAGGAAGATGGTCACTACTGATGGGAGCGAGCAGTGCAAAGGGTGACAGGGCCAGGCAGGCTGTGGTCCCTGCCTGCGGCGGACACAAGCCGCACAAATGCACAGCTCCCTTCACGGCCGCTGCTCTGCCACCGACACGCCAGGAAGCACTCGGATCAGGTAATGGAGGGTGTAGGAGACTCGTGAGAGGATTCCTGTGAGTCAGCCGAGCTGGCCGGGGCCCAGATCAGCAAGCTCTGCAACATCAGCAAACAAAAGAAGGCAAAACCTGGACCACCCCAGCCCCTTCCTGCTGCCTCTGAGATGACCCCCACAAGTGCGGGCTTGAGAAAAGCAGCCAGAGGCATGCGGAATGCTGCAGCCAGGGTTGGGATAAAGACTCAACCTGCCATGCCTTGGGGCAAGGAGGTGGTCGCCTCAGTTCCCTGGGGAACACAGGAGAAGTCCTGGGGCTTACTGAGCAATTTGGCTCCTCTGCCAACACAGGAGACGGCATTAACCTTGCTCACTTAAGCCATGAGCAGTCTCTCTCCACATGCAAACTGACCCCAAAAGAGCCTCCTCTCACCCACAGCTTTCAGGGCACTTCCCAGGATTTAAGGACCAAATGTAAATGGCCCTTTCAAAGTCCTTTTCTGGCAGCAGTGCTTCCCGTCCCTCCCAAATGCCTCAACAACCAGCCATGGAGCTGGTTTATGCAAGGGACATTCACATCTCCCTGACAAGAGGGTGGTCCCTGCACGAGCACATCTGCTGGATCACAGCACCTCTTGAGGAACAGCCCTGAACAAAGGGTCACCACACATTTTGGGGAGACCTCCTCTCCCTGGAGGCTTGAGAGTCTTATCCTCTCAAACTCTGCCAGACTTGGGCTACAGCCAACCCAGCCTCCATAAAATCTCTGCCATGAGGTGCTTCCATCCCTTCCCTTGTCTGGCACTTCCAGTTGTCATTATTTTTCATTTAAAAAAAAAAAAAAAAAGAAAAAAAAAAAAAGGTGAACGGTGGGGTGGACATCTGGAAGAGGGATAAATACCCATCAGGAGTCATCCCAGTCCTGACAGCTGAATGAGCTAGACAAGTGCTAACGAACAAACAGGCTAAATTGCTCCTTTTCCTTCCTGACAGGCTGAAGCAAGTCTGCAGAGCACCCCGAACACCAGCTCTGGTCCCTTCCCAGCTTTTGGTAGCAGTGAGAAGCCCACCCTGGGCAGCTGCCCAGCTACACCAGCCTGGACATCTGGACATGCTGCCCCAGCACAGGGAGGTCCCCAACACGAAACCCATCTCCCTGCCCCCTCAGCGGGGTACCACCCACCAGAGAGGAGCTCCAAAGCCAGGGGAAATGAAAACCAAGCCAGGGCAATGCAGCCTTCAGGAACAGTCGGGGTGCAAGACCATGCATCTGCTCTTCCCTAGGGCAGAGCCTCCCATTCCAGCAGAGAGGCAAGGCAGGCAGACCAGCAGCCTCCATTCCTCTGGTCTATAATGGCCCGTAGCCCCTTCCTTCCCCTGCTCCCAACGGGAGGCACACCCAGTGCTAAACACTGAGGCTAACTCCATCCGGTCCTTCTTCCCCACGTCTATTGTCGCTAAAAATTTATCCGGTTTCTGCCAAAAAAAAAAAAAATTAAAAAAAAATAAAATATATATATAAAACACTGTACCTCCCCTCTGCCCTTCAAAGTAAAAGTAGCTCTGTTCTTTCCCCAGGGAGGGGGAGAGGAGTCTAAACATGAGTCCCCCATCTCCCCAGCACTGCTCCACTCCTCCTCCTCCAAGGACTTTCACACAGCCCTGTCCCGTCAGCCTGTCTGTGGCATTTGATTCCTGTCTGTCACTAAGTGATGAGGACAAAGGGTGAGGAGTCAGGAAAAGGTCTGAGCTACTTTGTTCATCGTCTGGATACGAACTTTGGATGAACTCCGTGGGGAAAGAGAAAAGCCGCATGGAGCGGGACACACCGTGCACAGTGCTCTCTCTCCTCAGAAAAAAAAAAAAAAAAAAAAAAGGAAAA
>VZTX01011066.1:187792-204759 GCA_013400915.1 Pardalotus punctatus
GGGAGGCTTGAACAAGGGGAAGGGGTGGGAGGGAATGGGAGAGGAGAGCATTCCCCATCCCCATGGCGGCAGGCAGTCCTGAGAGCTCCCTGCTCCGAGGAGACAGAAGGATATTCAAACCGCCTTCCCAGGAGGCATGTTCAATAAAGCAGGATGCCAACGCAGCCTTTTCTCAAACAAATCTGTTAGCGGCGGGCCAGGGGCCAGCCACAAGGGCTTGCTTTTTAAAGCAACCAAATGGGAATTTCCTAATAAAATAAAATTTTTTTTTAAAGCCCCACCGTGGCACGGGTAAAGGGAAGCTTGCTGGCAGCAACATGAAGTATTTTACACACAGACCTCTCTGGAAGCATGGGAAGATGAAATACAGTGCAGAACAGGGAGTTTTGGGATGCAGCCAGGGTCAGGGCACCAAAGCACCCATGTGCTCCCCTGGCACCCACCCCGAGGAGCTGAGAGAGAACACTGCCTACAGCATGGTCACATACTGGGATGAAGGTTTACAACCATGATTTCTGCTGCTCTGAGCAAGGAAGGAGGCTCAGGCTGTGCTGGGGCAGAAGTGATTTCCTTCATGCCATCCTCTGAGACCTGAAACAGCCACCACAGGGCACATTTGGCTCCTCTGCTTCACTCTGCTTTTCAGAGCTGAGCCAAACCAGTTTGCAACTGGAAAGCCCTGTGGTAGTCTTGCAAACATTAGGTAAATCAGCCCCTCCTGGGCAGCAAAGCCACCACAAACTTTCCCCTGAATGGCTCTTGCCCAGATACCTGCCAAGATACCTGCCCTGGGATCGGACATAGCCTCCATCGAGGATTATTGATCGGCAGAGCCTCGGCACAAGGTGTGCCAAGCTAGTCAGGAAAATGATTGCAACTCCACAGGCAACTCTGCAGCACTCACGAGAGCCCTGCTGAATGCTGGAGGTGAAGGGTGTCCCAGACAAACAAACCCTCCATGCTGCACCAGCATCACCCACTGAACACCAGAGGGGACCCTCACCCCACAGGCTGGCTGGAAACACCAGCCCTGCCACTTTGGAAGCCTCCACCTGAGGCACATGCGGCTGGGAATCCAAGGGACACGCTGCAGGCTGTACACCAGCAGAGTGGGTGAACTTTATCTCCAGGATGGGGAATCCTACATAAGACAGACTACATGGGTTACCAAACCCAGGAGAAAACTTGAAAGCAATACACAGGAACACGCTGGATATTACCCTGCATGCCTTGTCTCTCTCTGCAGAACACCAGCAAATAGAACAGCAGTTCTGTACAAGAAAGCTCTACCTGGAAAATGACACGGAAACCCAGCAGAAGGCACTGATGAGATCTCCCCAGCCAGGCACACAGCAGCAGGCAGGGTCTACATTCCCTTTCAGGGTGGGAGAAATCTTATCCCTTCTGTGGTGCCCAGCACAGGAGACACAGAGCTGCAGAGATGGTCACAGCAACCACCAGCAACCACTAATCCCAGCTCCAGTGTGGCCGCTCTGCTTGGGAAGGTAATAACTCACCACTAGAACCAGAAAGTGGAACAGATCAAAGGCTCAGCTTCACTGACTCATGGCTACACACAGCCCCAGCCCTCCCAAGATGCACCTGCTCTGCACCAAGACAATGACCAGGGAAAAAAGAAAGAAAAAGGGGAAGGAAGCACATTTCTGCAGGGAACCAACCCATCTGTGGAGGTTGGGAAAGCAGGGCCCTCCCTTGCAGCCACCAACCACCACCACATCCCAGAGGAGCACATGTTAGGAGGTCATTCAAGCATCTCAGAGGCATTGCCCAAGACCTCTGATGGAGAAACTTTGATCTCCTCCAAGCACAGCCAGTCCCTGGAGACTGCCTCTAAAGCACACAGCAGAGCGTGCCAGGGCAGATCGACTCCACAGAGAAAACCGCAGCCCATTTGGAAGAGTTTGTTCCCCTGCTCACTTCAGAAAGTCCAAAAAAGTTCATCTGGCAGGGGGAGGGACCTGCACCCAGCAGCTCAGCCAAGGTAGCCTGTCTCAAAGCAACAAGCTCCCACCAGTGTGAACCAGACAGAAACAGGGGAAAAAAATGGACAGGATGTTGACTGGATTGGCCAGCAATCCCATTTGCAGAAAGTGGAAGCTTGGGAAGGACATGCTGGTGTTGCTGAATCCCAGGCTGTTTTGTGAACAGCAAGGAAGAGGAAACAGAAGGAAAAAGTGGGGGCTAGGGAAAGAGAAGCTAAAGGAAAACAAATCTGCTTTATTACTGCTTAAAACCCAAGGATACTGATTAAAGCAAACATCCCCCCTGCCCCTTCCAAAGGGTTGTCTTGTCTGGTCCCTAAATCTGATTCCCATTTGTCTCTATATGGTTCTCATTTGTTCTTCATTTAGGTCTCCTCCATGCTCCTCACTGGCCATCAGGACTGGCTTCCCTAGGGAACCTGTGAGGGCAATTGCTGACCAGGGTCAGACCCAGCACCAGGTGCCTGAGCACAGGGAGGAGATGTAGCAAGAGAAAAGCAGCAGGATACAACTACACACAATGGGCAAGAGGCCAAGGAAATCCTTGAAAAGATCTACCCAATGGTGTGATGGGCACCTGGGTGCCTCTGGGGTAGCAGAGCCGGTATTCCCAAAGGACAATGGAGCAATAAAAAATAAAAGCAATAGTAAAAAGCAAGAGAAACCAGGAAGAGGGGATGAGTACAGACCCACCACACCAGCATTTCCCTCTTTGTCAGCAGACAGCCTTCTGATTAAACAGCAGCTTAAAAATTACCCTAACAGAGCTCCTTTCAAACACAAACTGCAGGGACCTCTCCTAATTGTGCAGCTCCTTTCCCAATCCCAGCCCAGGATGATGCAGCAGGTCCATCGGCCGCCCGTGCCCACAGCACCAGTGTGCTCTGCCAGCCGTGCCCGCTGCTCCCAACGGGACCTTGGGGCACTGTGTCACCATGGGCCTCACTTTCTGTCCTGGCCCCTGGCTCTCAGACCCCCGGAGATGCTGCCTTTGCCGAAGGACACTTGCAAGGCCTAACCAAACACAACAGAAAAAAGGAAATAAAAATCTGTCCTACCCATGTGGACTTTACCACTGCCTCAGGAGCATGGAAAGACCAGGGACGTCCCCTAACATCACCCTTTGGTGTGTCTCACCTCCTTCCATATTTACTTACGAGTTTTTCCACGGTAAACAATCCCGGTCTGCCCTTGGGAGTCTCCCTAAGCCTCCAGCCATTCCAACATGCTGCTGCACATCATACCCTCAAGACCCCACAGCTCAGAGTCCCATGACTTTCTATACCTGGATGCAGAAGAGCCTTTTCTAGGAGAACTCTGACCCCAGGCCATGCACCTGCCAGGCATGCACTGCAATCCTTACCCAAAAGGAAACACAGCCTCTTCCAATACAACAAAAATCAACCAGGCACTTGCTGCCCAACTAGTCCATCCACCAGAAGAGGAAACAGAGCAGGGCCTGCACTCTCCAGAGCCAGGGTCCACCCTGCATCCACCCAACATCAGTGCAGGTTCAGATGGTTGCACAGGTATCGTGACATTACACAACACCATTTTCCCCCTCCTGCTTGCTGCCTCCAGAGAGGACACAGTACCCAGAAGCTGCTCTCCCTGCTCCCTCCTGCCCGTAAGGAGAGCAGAGACCCCTGACCTTCTCCAACACATCTCCCCAGCCCCTCCACAGCTTAAGCAGCCCAGATGTGCAAATGTTACCCAATGCCCTCGCCAGGCAGAAAGTAAATTCCAGCAAACGGGGGAAATGCCAGCCGCAGTCAGACACCGGGATGTGCAAATAGCAACTGGGGACCTTCGGGAGAGGAACAGCCCAGGCATTTCTACCTATAATCCTTCTCAGGATGCCCCCTCCAGCAGCTCCTGTGGTAGAGGAGGGATGCTAATTTGACTATTTGAGAAAACGAAAAAAAAAATAAACATTTGCTCTTGCGCTAAATGACCTTTTCAGCCACTTGGGGACAGAATTGCACCGGGGCTTTGGAGCGAGCTACAGTGGGCGCTGCTTGTTCCTTGCTCCTGCGCTGGATGCTTTGTGCCTCCAGATGCATTTAAGGGGTCCGTGCCTCCCTGCCACCTCTGTCCACCCAGCAAGAGAGCCAAGAAACAGCCTCTGTGGAAAAATCAGCATGAAGTAGGGAGGAAGAAGCGGTCTGCTAAGAGCTCGCTGAGCAAAGCGCTTCAGACGGTTTCATTTCACGTCGCCGAGAGCGTAAATCAGGGAATTGCTCCTCGGGTTCTTCTCCATTAGCAAAGTATATTGCAACTCCCTTCCCACCGCCGATACCGATCGACACTTCACATCTGCTGACCAGATCTAACAGCCAGGATTTTCTGGGGGAATAATACATTCAGTGAAAACACCATTCCTGCCACCTGCTCCCCCAAACACGCAAATGCTCCGGGAGCAGCTCCTCGCTCTCCGCGGGCACATGCACAGCACAACGCCGCAGCCAGAAGCCTCACGAATTTGTATCAGAAATAAATAGGTGACCCCTTCAAAGCAAGGGTCATAAAGCCTTCAAAACACACCTCCAACCAGTGGAGCATGTCCTACTGCCTGTAACTTCCCCAAACATGAACAAGCACTCTTCTGGAAAGCACCAGCTTCACACAAAACTTACCCGGGGGGGTGAGGCCCATGTCCTGTGCTATCAAGTCAGGATTGACGGCCATAACTCTTTCCAGCTAATTCCTTTTACCCTGTGAGCTGCAATCTCTAGCCTTTTGTCTAGAGATTTGCAATAATCAGAGTAGTGCAAATTCATCATGTTACTGCAATATTTGAAATCATATTTTTGCAATTTATTGCAATATTGCAATCAATCACACTATCGAAAATTCTTGCAGTATCATTGCAGTGAATCATATACTGAAATAATAACTTTGCATATAAGCATCCCCCTCCCAAACAAAAAAATACTACACCAAAACGCTTGCAACCTTTTTAAAATTAGAGACTTAAGAGTTAAAAGCCAAACCCACAGCTTAAAGCCAGAGATGGATCCATGCAGAAGCTCCAGGTATTGTATCATTCCTAATGTTTCACCAGAGAATCACTGCAGGGGGAGGGGGATGGAAAGGATGTGTGTGTAAACAAGCAAAGGTACACCCACCAGCAGCTTGGGTTTTGAAACATTAATGTTGAAATTAGAAAGGCACATTTAGGAGAGTTATGGGCAGATTCACTTTCAGTTTGGCTCCAGCCTAGTAAATATCAAATGTCAAAAGGAAACAACTGCACTGAGTGAAGAGAGAAAAATCCCCATGCTGTGGAGACGAATCTGGGATCAGAACTGCTGGAGCTGGAAAAGGAGCAGCAACCAGCAAGGAACACTTTACAACTGGAAGGATATTTTTTCCAGGTAGCCTGACACTGCTAATTCTGCTAATCGACATCACTCTGGAATTTGAAAATGTTATCCAACCAGGAGAGAAACTTGATTTTCCTCTTCTGGTAACGAGGATGGGCAGGCCAGCCAGGTTGGGTGAAACCAGAAAGGGGACATGGAAATGACGAACTGAGTTTCCAGGCTTGCACTCGGGCAAGAAACAAAAATCCAGGCAGCAGCATTTAAGCACACTGATCCCTCTTGCAAAGGCAGCTCTGCACATTTTTCAACAAGGCTGAAGTAAAATGGCAAAGTTATCATTTTAGATTAGAGCAGTTCCTCACAGCACTGGCTCTTCCAAGGGTTTTCCATTTATCAGTATATTTAGGGGAAAAAAAAGGGTGGAGGGGGCTGGAAAGAGCCCATCAGCTTACGGCAAGTGAAAAAGCTATTTTGGGTAAGGCTTCTCCTATAAATAAAAGGCTGGGGAGAGGACAGTGACAATGCTCAAGGTGTCACAGGGGATTTCTATTATCTGTGCTGGTGACCTCCCCAAAACACAGAGCACCAGCACTCTGCTCTTCAGCAGGCACAGCTTCTCTGGCAGCCAAACCCTCTGCTGGGCTGCCCATCCTCTGGCTGCCTTGCCTTCCCCACCAGGAAAAGGAGCCAGGAAAGGTGGCTTTCTGATGCAGATCAAAAAAAAAAGAAAAAAATAAAAAAATAAAAAAATAAAAAAAAATATATACACACACATACAGGGGCACAGCTCACAAACACAAGGCCAAGAGGTATTATTATTCCCCTTTTTTTTTTTTTACTTGACATAGTTGCAAATCAATAATTCCAGGCCAAGCGATTCCCAGCACTGGGAGAAAGCATCACCTGAGTCCCTCCTGAGCCTGGCCTGACAACACACACTAATGTATTCAGCCCACAGCCTCCTCAGGCCACAGCTTTCTGTAATTTATCCCTAATGCACCCACCACCCGGGATTATTTAAGTCGCTGGGGGATGCAACACCTTCGAGGCAGTTTTGAGCAGAAGCTGCCAACCACCCAGCCCTCAAAACCAACAGTTCTGGCTTCCAACGGAGCTCCCAGCAGACGCTCCCCGAGGGCAACACGGATTTCATGGAAAAGCCCCAATATCGATGCCTCGGGAGCACACTGTGGAGGTGGTCATCTGCAAAGCACCACGCAGCACCCGGAAGCATCCAGCACACCCAAAAATCCGGGGTGCTCACACAGCCCAGGCCCTGGCAGAGGGTGCAGCGTTGGGGGGGCACATGTGACCCCAGGCTGTCAGCCCAGGAGCCGGGCACTGCTCACAAACACCTTCTCCCACCACGGGAAACACTCACCAGACCGACCAAACCGGGACCCGGAGGATGTTTGGGGAAAGCAAAGGATGCAGATTGAGGCTGGTTTATTAGATTACGGACAGCCCCATGCAAATAGGGCCATATTGATCCGGTCTGCAAACACCTGGCTGGGAATACAAGCAGCCCCTGAGTATACAGAAGCTGCTGGAGATTATTAACCAGATCCATTGCTGTAAATCACATTACCTCCTTCCAAACCCTGACCCAGCACGGAGTCCCCCTGTGCTAGGCACTGTAAGGGCACATCCTTGCAGCACAAGGGAGCATCACTTCTCCCTGCACGGCACCCAAAAGCCCAAAGATTGAGCCCAAAAGTGTGGAGCCTGGCAGGGGCATCCTGTTCTGGGGGCCATGGAGCCCGTTTTGTGCATCCCACCTTCCCCACAGCTACTCCCAAAGCAAAACACATTACCATGAGAAACTCACTGTATAGGGAAACTGCCATGGGAATGCAAAGCAGGAAGGAAAAAAAATTACAAATAATAACAAAGGAAGAAAATAGATAGTATCACATCTTCAGGGGAAAACTCACTCCCTGCTCCTATCGGGTTCCTCATATTTTGCATCACCTGCAAACCACCCCTGTAGTGCACAGGGCAGACAAGAAAGCCTCTCAAAGCCTCCCAAAGCACCCCAACTCCAAGCACAGGAAGGAAAAAAAAAAAAAGTAGTAAAATGCTTCCCAGCAGATTTCCAAGATATCACAAAACCCTCTGCAGAGCTTCATCAGCAGAGAAGGCAGCAGTTCCAGGATTAAAGGGGGAACTGGGGAATGAGGTGCCGAACCAAAGCCAGAGGAGGAATCCCGTCTTCCTCCCTTCTCCCTGCCAAAATCCACAGCTCTGATTCAGCAGAAGCACCACCAGCAGCACAGCCTACTGTATCTCACTGCAAACAAACCCATTTATGTTTAAACCACCATCCTACTCCCCTCAAGGATTGCTGCATGCAGTAATTTCCTTGTGACGGGGATAAAAGAAAAAAAAAAAAAAAACAAACCATGATGAAATTGTCTCAGAGTTTCTCTGTGTTTTGTTTACAACCGCTGCCCTCAAACCCAGGGCCAGCACAAGCCCTGCTAGCAGGAATAAATCTCACATTTGAGAGCATTTAGAAAAGCTCTGCTCACAGACACTCAGTGCTCCAAGGGGGAAATCCCTCTGCAGGTCTCAAATAAGGGAACTTGAACCATTTTTCCCAGGAGAAATTTAGGCCTGAAAGATCTTCTGAGTTTCTCATTTGGAGCTACAAGGCCCGATAACAAGATCTCTTTCCCCGGACTCGCCCACAAACTGACTGTTCCCAGGATCATGCAGAGGCAAGGGGAGTTGGACTGCAGAGAGACCCACGGCAGCAGGGAAGACACCCAACATTCATGGAAGAGGATGCTCTGGTTAGCTGCTGTTTATGCCCACATCTGATTAATACAGGTATTTTTCCAGCATGCATTAATAGTGAACACGAAGATTTCTTCTTCATGCCTTGTCCAATGCTGTCAGCAGGAATTACCCAAAGAGTTAGGCTGCTGGCATGGCACCTTCCAGCACCCTCCTTCCCTGGACCCAAATCTACACAAAACCTGGGGAGGCCAGTGCAAGCAAAGGCTTGGAAACGGGAGCACAGGGATCAAGAGCTGGAGAACTGGCTCATCCATCTCCCAGGAGCGAACAGCCATGGGACACAGCAGACCCTCCAAGAGTATCTTCCTGCTCTGCTGCAATCACAACAAAGTTTGCTCAACATCAGGCATGCACAAAAATCAAGCCTTGAAATAAAAGCAAACATGTTTGCTCCTATACACCCCAAATTGCGGAGAGTCCCTCAGGAGCAGGAATGCTATGCCAGAGCCAGGTCTGGTGTCTCTGCTTTGACGGCAGGGCCGAGGGGGAGGAGGTGGGAAGAAGAGACCACTGGCAGCCCTGCTCTTCCCACCTCCTCCCCTGGAGGATTGCAGGAGGCCAATTTTGATTAAACTAATTAAGCCTGCTCCGTTCAAAGAGCTCCAACCACATGCTACCAGGGGAGAGGAAGAAAATATGAAATTACAAGGAAAAACGAGAAGTCTCCCTGCAAGCATACTCCTCCAAAGCCATCCATCCCCAGAAGATCCCTGATGGACAGCACCATACTGGAAGATAAAAGCCCAGAAAATGGACTTGCTGTATAGACAGGTCCAGCCCTGAAGACCCTGCTCCTTCAAGCCACCAGGACCTACTGGGACACATTCCACTTCCTATCAGGATGAGTGGTTTCCATTCCCTCCCAGCCAGTCCCAGAGGGAGCCGCTCCTCTTGCGTTAATCCAGTCCTCCACCAAGCTAAGGTCTACCAAATCATCCCTATCTTCCAGCCCCTTGCACATTCCCTCCCCTCCTTTCCCTTGAAGACATCAGGTTTCTGGAAGCAATTTAATTGTGAGTTACAGTGAGGCTTCCTCGGGCAGTGTGGGTCAGGCTGGAGGCCCTGCTCTCCCAAAATGTTTCACTTCCCCCCCTAGGGCAGCCACACCAGGGACCCTGCAGACTCTGCCTGGCTGGGAAAGAGAAGCATCACTTTTGCCTTCAAAGCCTTTCAACTGGAAGGAAAAAAAAAAAAAATAGTAATAACAAATATCAAAGCAAAGGCTTCCTCCCCTTTGAAGGGCAGGAGGGAGAGCAGCCAGGCGAGGGCTGGACCTGCTGAAAGCTGAGTGGGGACCAGAGTCCTGCAGGGCTGGAGCACGAGCACTTTCCTGATGAGCTTTCCCAGCAGCAGAATGATGCCTTAGGTGCAAGAATTGCATTGAAATTCAAATCGGGGTGTTGAACTCTCTCCTGCGCCTTGGGAAACCTCCTCGGTGGAAACACAGGATAAGGAGGAGGGCAGCATTTGATACCCTGGGGAAGGGCTGGGAGGGAACGAAAGCAAGCTGCCCCATCCTGCTGGGAGAAACACTTGAGCCTAGGGGCACTGGGCTTGCCAGTGTACCCCTCTTAAAGCTCTGCCCCACATCCTAAAAACCCCAGCACTGCACACACTGCGCCTGCCCCTCTCCTCCCCATGCTGAACCTGGTGGGGTTTTAGTTGGGGCGTGGGGAAGAGAAGGGAGGGAGGGTGGAAGAAAAAGAAACCCCATATCATAATTGCTATATTAAAGAGAAATAGCAGGCAAGAATAATAAGAGAGGTGTCAGAAGTGAAATACAGTAACAGACATTAAAAAAAAAAAAAAAAAGACTACAGTTCTGAGATGGGGGTGTTAATTGAACACAGAGCTGGAGAGAACAAAGGGGTGTTAAGGAAGAGAAGAAGGGGAAAAATCCTACCTCCTTCAAAGATCTGATTTGAGTTAAGTTTGGTGAAGATAATGCACAGGGAAAGGTAGCTAAGAGGCACCTTATATAGCTATTATGTTCTAAAATTTAAAAAAAAAATTAAAAAAGACAACAAACCCATTATTCAACAACAATTGCATGGCTAATCAGTGCTGTCTATAAATATTCCACTTTGTAAATCCCCCCATTGGTGCTGTGTATGTTTTTCTTTTAATCCTGAATTCCTTCAACACAGGAGGGAAAGCAGGGTAGAGAAAATAAAAATTGTGAGATTTCAAATGCAAAGTCAGGGTCTTTTTAAGAAGTAGAATTTGCCCGATGCCCTCACCTCCCCCAAATGAGCAGAGAAAGTGAAACGATGGGAAAAGCTCTTAAGGAGGAGGAATCAGATTAAATGGTCATATATCCTGTGCTCAGCCTCTCCCCGCCGGTCCCCGCCGAACGAGATGGGAGTTGGGAAAGGCTCACAGCTGAAATAGATGCTGCTGCATTTTGACAGCAGATATTTTCCAGTTTGCCATCCAAGGACCCCACGTCTGCGTACGCCTTGCCTGATTCTTCTGCTTAGCTATTCTGCTCATGCAGAGAACAGCTTAAAAAAAAAAATACCAAGAGAGAGGGGAAAAAAACCAAGGGAAAAAAAAACCAGCCATAAAGACAGAGCCCCTACCCTTGCCTTCAAACTTTTTATAAATCAGCAATGCAATTTCCGATTTCAATCCCTATTGACGGAGGAATCAATTGTATTTAGGACAACAATGCCTCCCATTTCCATAATTATTATTCCAAAAAGCCAGCCAGCCATTTGAAGGCAGTCCTGCCCCTTCCCTCGCAACAAAGCGACCAACAGCAAGTGAAAACACACCAAATGAACGCCGACAACTTCAATGTATATTTAAGCAGCAATTTTTTCCTCCCCTACAGACTGATCTGTCTGGATCAGACCTCTCAACTTTTATTACTTTTAAACAGACATCACCCCAAAAGCAGCAATCTCCAGGTTGCAGACAAAAGACAACCCACTGAGCGCTTTTTTAAAAAATAATAATGATTTTTAAAAAGTGCTAAAACATACTTTAAAATAACTAAAGAGCCTAAATGCAAAAGGGAACTCCTTGGCCAGTAGAGATGACCTATTTTTCTAAGAACTTTATGGACACTTTGGGTTTGCTCAAGACAAGGTTAAGGCTATGAAATAGTAGCCATAATGTTGCGAGAGATGGTGGTAAAGTCTCGGTAAGGCTCTGGAGTCACTTAAATCAGGCAGCGGGGTAACCGAACGCACATTTCTGCACATCATAACGCCGGGGGGAAGATGTACGCACACACTTTCAAACACCCACCAGTGACCACAAACAATCACCAGGATTTCAAACGCCACACATGCAAAAATCTGGGAAGCTAAATGGAAAGCGGGAAGCAAGAAGTTGGCTCAACTTTCACGCTGCTGCCCGCAAGGAAGGGGTAAGCAAACAGACGCAGGCGGTACCCTCAGCCCCAGAAAAAACAAGGCAAACTTCCTCCTAGCATTGGGCCCACAAAGCAATAATTAAAAAAAAATAATAAAAATAAACCGAAACCATCTGGCTCTTTGCTTTCTTACGAAGTGTGACTTTTGGGGACACAGATGGGGGAGAGGGGAGGAGGTCTTTGAATTTGCAAAGTGAAAGAATTCACCGCAAACATTTGCAAGGGTAGATAAACAACGCTCCAAAAGCCGTCTCGAGTCAACCTCTTTGGAGACCTCCATAGCACGGCCCCATAGCCAAGTAACCCAGGCACAACAGCAACAAACAGCATTTAAAAAAAACATAAACCAGCCCCAGTTCACACCTGAATATCCTTATTTCCAGCAGCACGCTTCGCCCTATACCACCTCTTTCCATTTTCCTAAGCAGACAGGAATTATCCCACCTCACCCCTCTGGGTATGCAGTTCCTCATCCCTCCCCAGCTCACCAGGACCTCACAGAATCCCTGAGCTCACCTGGATTTTCCCACCAAGTCTGGTCCCAGCAGATTCCCCATCCCCTAACTTTGCAGCTGCGCTGATAGCGAAGCTGAGCTGGGATTAAAGAGTTACCCTGCCAAAAAGCATCCCTGGGCAGGCAACATATGCAGTATCAAACACAGTATCAAACACACACGGAGAAAGGACAGACAAACGCTCTTTGGCTCACACAAAATAAAAGGAGAAAGAGAGAAGAGGGAAAGGAACTTGGTGGCTCCTTTTGTGGAGGCACACAGGGGAACACTATAAAATCCTCAACATTTATCTCTACGTAGACTCTCTCACGTTACAGCATAAGAACTGTTTGGAGGTTCCCACACCGAACCCACTGTTGGTTATTATGGGAAGTGTGTGAGGAAGGACTCTGTAGGAAGGTCAGAGGCGGCCCCGCAGCCGTGAGGACTCCGGAGAGCCGAATGCCATCGGTAGGTGCTTTGTCTGGGCTACACGCTGCACAAACAACGCTTAACAAAGGGCCCTCTTAGTCATTTTATATATATTGCAAGAGTCAAGTAATTGTATTTTCAATCAGCCGCTCATGCTGGGAGGTTTTATATATATAAATATATATATATATATATATATATAAACACACTTAAATATATATGTATATATATAAGAATAGGGAAAAAAAAAATAAGACCCAGTTCAGGTTTCTGAAAGCTGTTCCCCTTTTATGTGTAACTATCAATGTATATCAACTGGGTGTGCAATCATATTTATTGTCACTTTCATTCATGTCATGCCCTTGCTTATATGGCTTAGATATGAATTATTGACTGTTTCAGTCCTTGTTGTAAAGAGGGGGAAGGGGGGGGAAAAGTCAAGTACTTTGCAGCGTGCTAAAACAAGGCAGCTACAGCGGCATGGAAAAGCCCGCCGATCAACTCTGGTCAGCTCAGAAAGCCAACAGGAGAGATGAACCACCCCCCAAATTTCCATCACTCCCCCATTTTCTTTTTCATTTAAAAAAACAAAAACAAAAAAAACCCCAAAAAACAAAAAAGAGATTCCAACAAATACATAAATAAGTGGTGCATGTTGCTAAATGTCCTTCCCTGAGCATCTGTTGTTTAAGATCACCCTTGATTGATGACTGCTATTTTTTAATTGTTGCTTTTAAAATTTAAATGCCCCCCTGGGATGTGTTATAAGTGTGTTAGTACATGGTAGGAGGTCTGGAAAGTGGGAAACAGCAGAACCAACGCTCTCATGCCATTAGCTTCTAAAGAAGCCTGAGAACACCCCATGCCATAAAACAACAGTACCCTAAAGTAACTAACAATCTAATATATTGCTTTCACTAAAGGCAACTGACAACTCGCTCTTACATGAGCTAGCCTGGATGATTGGCAGACAAGAGCATTTTAACCCTTTCTTTAAAAAAAAGTAAAAACCTTTGTGTTTACCTGCATACTAATGGTAATAAAACTGCACAATTTCATTTTGTTGCAATTACTTCCCCCCCAACACACCACACACTCTACATTCAGATTTTATTTCGTTTTTTAAACAGTGCCATGTCTTAAAGAAGAAACTAGAGCAAGACAGAAATTGCAAGGGGGTTGATTTTTTTTTTCTCCCCAGAAAAAGCAATAAATAAGGAAAGGCAATACAATAGAAATTAAACCACGATATTTTCTCTTCTAGACACAAACCACATCATGCAAGTCCACTGCCAGAAGCATTAAATACCAACGAGTTATTTCTCCCCACTTAAATACTGCTGCATGGGGAGGCGGGGGACACAAACTTGGTGGAATAAAACCCCCAAAGAGCAAAAAGAAAAATAATACAGAACCAACAGCATTGATTTCCTACCTGTTTTTTCTTTGATTTCACATAAGACATTAAAAAGCGCTGGCTTCATCCTGTGGCAGTTTAAAGCATGTTTCCTGGAGAGAAAAGAAAAGAGGGGAGGGTGAGCTCAGGATGTCACCATGAGGAACAACTTTCCAAATTTATTCCGGCTGGCATGTACATGCCAGAGGTGGGGGGGGGGAGCAGGTTTGAGCCCCCAGTGCTGCAAACAGCCACCTACTCAACGCAGGGGAGACAAATGTCACCAGTTTATGAACGGCTCAAAAATCACCTTTGCCACTGAGTGGCTCCACGGCCAGCACGAGCCAGGCGATGCTCCACGGCAAAGCCAGCTGCTTTTGGGAACCAAGCTCGGATCAAGTGTCTTGTTCAACACAGACACTGGGCTCTCCCTGTCCCCCACCTCCAATGTTACACCCGGCCATGTGCTTTATTAGGCTCGCCCAGTGAGGCAGAGGGGAAATAAACTCCTCCTTGCCCCAGTGCTGGAAACATTCTCTGCTTAGAGCTGTCAATTCGGGCAATTTCAGCGCCCAACTTGGAGCACAGAAAGATGTATGGAGAGAGAACCTCACTCCTCTGCCTCCATGCTACTTACATCCAGCTTATTTGCAGGTGTTAAAATTTAATTCTTTACAATTGGGACAGTAAACACATTAGAAATCACAGCCGGCTGCCTCTGGGAAGGGAATGCTATTCAACGCCGCTCCTTTCGGCTGCTGTTATTCCAGAGCTGACCGTTCTCCTGTGGGTTTTGAGGAGAGACTTTGGGGTGGGGGTGTTTTAATTGGTTGGTTTTAAAACCCACCATGAGCCCGCTGAAGCAAAGAAACAGTATGACATAATTTTTTCTCTTGAGCCATAGGGTGATTTAGCCAAGGGTTCAGTTGTACACAGGGCTGTCGCTATCAGGCGCCAGTTACGGGGATTTCTGTTTACCAACCGAAATTACATGCGAAAGACGATGTGAACATCTGGCAAACATTCACACTACTTACCCCACCACCCACAACATGTTAAAAAGATTTATATATCTGATGAAGTCTCTCAAAGGTATATACCCTTGCAGAACCACAGCATTCCCTTATCAGCACACCCAGATGGGCGCAGACATTTGGGTATACGCAAATCACGTACATATGCTGTAAGGGCCCCCTTACAAATAATGCTGGCACTTTGCATTTTCCCAAAACTTAATTTAAAAAAAAAAAAAAGCAAAAGCAAACAAAAAAAAAAGGAGGTGGCAAAACAACTGTGCAGTAGCAGGACGGAAGGAGGAAATGCAAAGCCAAACATTATTGATAAACACAGCATGTTTGCCAGCTCACAATTAAAAATGAAAATAATTTACGAAAAGAAAAAAAAAGGAAAAAAAAAAAAAAGTACTGTTAGGAAGCAGCTGATACAGACCAGCAAGGCAAACCCATAAAGCCTTCTCCTAGCTCTGTTGTGCTTTGGTTTTATTGATTTGATTAACTACACTAAATTATCCAGGCAGGAACACACACTATTCCTGCAACTTTCCAAAGGACGAGCCCCTCACTGCCCCGGGTCTGACCGGGGAGAAAGTGAATGATTTCCTCCTCCTCCTCACAGCTACTCTGCCTCTGCAAGAACATAAGAAAATGAGTAAGATCAGCCCTGCAATCACCCTTTTTGGTAAGCAGGAGCTCTATAGAAGCTGTGGAGGCAGGGAGGATGGAAGCTGAGGTTTGAGGGGTACTTTTATCCTTCTGGAAGTTCTTAAGCGACTTTTGGGGCTGTGTGGTGCGTTTTTCCAGGAACAATGTATTCTAGCAATCTGCTCAAACTAGGGGCATGAATATGAGGAGGAAGGACAACACAGCAAGCAGCTCTGCAGCCCAGAAATATCAAGTGTAACGCAGGCAATTCAGGGCAACTTTTTTGTTTTAATTCCTTCATTTGGGTATTTCTTTTCCCCCCTCCCTTAACTTTGGATAGTGCCTTTGAAGGTGCACATTAGGTCTGCACTCCCCGAAGCTCAAGGCAATTCGGATACCGGTTCCTACAGCCTTATTTTTCCTTTCTAAATACATCTGCAATTAAGAAGGGGGGAAAAAAAAAAAAAAGCAAAGCTTCTATGAGCATCTTCAAAGCGCAGAAACACGCCGCAAAATAACACTCCTACATGGGCCTAAGAAAGAACATTATTAGCAGCCCTAAAAGCGGGGTAGCACTTCGTGGCTCTTTCGGAGGAGCCCGGAGCAGAGCCCCCCGCACGCCCAGCCTGCCCCAATCACCACCGCCCTCCGCAGCTAACCCCCAGCCCAAAAAGGCTGGGAAAAGCCAGGCCCAGTTTGTGGATGGAGGGAGGGGGAGGCTGCAGGCGCGGCGACCCCTCGAAACCGCCACGAAGTTGGGAGGTGGGAGAAAGAGGGGAAATAAAAAAGGAGGGGGGGCGGTTTAACCGGTCCCTTTTCTTCTCCCCTCCCTCGCTCGCCACATTTCTCCGCAGCAGGAGCAGCAGGACCCCCGACCCCGATGCGCCCGCGGCCGGGCGCGCTCCCCCCGCCCGACAACAAAGGCCGGGCCGGGGCGCGGGGGAAACTTCCCGGCACCTGCCCCCCCGCTCCCCGCCGTTCTCACCTGGCCTGCGCCTCGTCCAAACTCTGGTCCGTGATGGTCATGATCTGCTGTAAGATGTCTCCGATGTCCTGCTTCCTGCCTGCCTCCCCCTCCGCCCCGCCTGGTCCATCCTGCATGTGCTGGGACAGGCCCGGGTGCCCCGGCATCCCCACCCCGCTGTGCGTGTGCATCAGCCGCGGCTGGTCATCCATCGCCGGCCGCCGGCCCCGCTCCGCCGCCGCCTCCTGCCCTGGCTGCCGGGAGCGGCGCGGCTGGGCTGGCCGCCTGGCTCCTCGCTTTCTTTTCTTGCTCGCTTTCTTCTTCTTCTTTCCTCCCCCCCCTTCCTCCTCCTCCTCCTCCTCCTCCCCAGCCTCTTCCTCTTCGCTTTTTATTTATCCTTCACGCTGGCGCCCGGCTCCGCGGCGGGGAGGAAGAGGAGGAGGAGAAAAATGAAGGAGGGGGGGAAGAAAAAAAAAAAGAGAGAGAAAAAAGAAAGGGGAAAAAATC